>OZ007582.1:25788223-26323223 GCA_963931925.1 Onchidella celtica
CCTTTACAAACAAATCAGTCTCTATGTCTCTGTCGTCGAGGACGTAGCTGATCTGTATGCCGGCGGCAAATTGGTCCATCTGGTAGAATCTTGACTTCAAACAGGCTGTGGCCAATGGTTGCCGTCACCTGTGCAGATTTCCATTTGTCCTTACGCCCCCCTTTGAAAGACAAAGCGAAGCAGGGATCACCAACGTTGAACTTCGGTTGACGGTCGGCAGATTTGACTATAGCTTTCTGTCGTCTGCGTTGTCTTCGACGGGCTGGTGGAACATCTGGAGTCTGGTCGACGGCATCGGGCGGACTGGCATGTCGTTCTCTCGCGGGAAGGATGATATCAAGCTTGGTCCTGATTTGACGGCCATTCAGTAGTTGACTGGGACTGGATCCACATGGTAGAGGTGTACGTCTGTACAGCATCAGGAATTCCGCACACCAGTTTCGACAGGATGTCTGCAGGACTGCATCCGGTTTCAAATCGTCGAAAACTTTGTGTAGGAGATTGTCCACTGAGATTCCCAATCGCTTTGTGGTTGCTCTTCCAAGCAGGTTAAAGTCCATCTGTGTCACGACGAATTTCTGTATACAAGTTGTCTTGGCATGCGATGTATGTAGAAATATTTCGCCCGTCACTGGTAGTTTCTGACCTGAGGCACACTTGTACTGGCATTTCGCAGTGGTGAGTTTAGGGGACTTCAAACTGCGCCATGTCTTGGTTGAAATGAAGTTGTCCCTAGAACCAGTGTCGATTTCAAACTGGACAGGCTGGTTGTTGACGCAGCATGTCTCGGTGATTGGTCCCGCTGTATTCCAACGGACAGTTTGTATCCTCTTGATCGGACGTTGTTGACTTTTCTTCTTCCGACAAGCTGACTCTATGTGCCCTTTTATGTTACAGAAATGGCACACGGCGTTAGCGAACCTGCACTCATTTCGGCTGTGCTGTCCTTCGCATCTGCTGCAAACAGTCTTCTTCGTTGTCGGTTTGCTTGACTTTTTAAACATTGATGGATAGCCCTGGACTTGAGTTTGCTGTTGAGGGTTTTGCTTGCATTTTCTTCTCTGATTGAGCTTGAAGACTTCGCCGTCACTGGTACCGGATGTTTCTTTGGCCACCTTTGACGCCTCCTCGACCTCTGCCGCCACCTCTACTGCCTTGCTGAAGGTCAGTTCGTCATCTTTAATCTTGAACAGTGCCTTTATGACCGCTTCATTTTTAATGGAGCAGACAAATCGTGTACGCATGGCCTCGTCAAGTGGGTCTTGGATTGATGCGAAGTCGCAAGTCGCTGCCTCTTGACGAATGCGAGCAGCCAGTTGGTGCACACTTTCTGCAGTCTTTCTGTCAGTGTAGGTCCAATATTTAAATCTTTCCCGCACAACGAAACGTTTGGGGTCGAAATGTTCCCCCATCCAGGTCTTGATAGTTTCAATGGTTATTTCGTTGACGTCTATCGGCGGGGTCTGTTGAGAAGCTTGGTTTTTTAGCATCTTGTAGACCTCACTGTTCTGGTTGGTCAGAAAAATGTCAACCTTTTTTGCTTCTGGTATGGAGTTTGCCTTTGTGAAGGTGGTAAACCTTGCCCAGTAATCTGACCACAGTTCTATTGTTGAATCAAATGCTTCGAACTTGGTGTTGGTGACTGGCTTGTTCATAGCCAAAGACATCAGTGCTTCCATCTGCTGTCGCTGCAGTTCCATCTGTTCTCGTTGCTGTTCCATCTGATTACGCAGCAAAGTGATGAGGTCTTCTTGTGACGTTTCTGCAGCTGGAGTCTTCGGCATCTTGAGGCACGGCTGGGCTACTTGGCACAGCTGACTGGCGGTTTACAATTCGAGATAGCTAAGAGCGAGCTACTCGGTGTTTTAGAGCTAGCCGAGACGTTGCTTGGCTCTATGTACAGCTTCAGGTCCGCTACTTGGATCCGGGTGGTTGGTCCGTGAGCTGGCTTGGGTACTGAAGCTGCTTGGCTTGCTGCTGGTCTGATTCCGCAGGCTTGTATTGGCTTCCTTCCGCTTGTAAGGCTTGGCTGGCTTGGGTTCTTGTAGTACTAGTAGGCTTCAGAACTTGAGTGACATCAGAACTTGTGAAGATCCCATCCTCGTCGCCAATTTGTTATATGGTGATAACAAACAAAGAGAAGTCAGTTGTAGCCGGGAAGATAAGCAACTTTATTCTGGTAATATTTACAGGTCATTAGTTATATACAGTATCGCAGTAGATGTACATAATAATGCATAGAGTAATGAGGGTCACCAAATATCAATAAAGATAAAGTCATTCACACACTTTCATACTTTAGAATAGGTGACCTAATGTATTACCAACTCACTGAGAGTAATGCAACATGAAAAGTAATGTAAGTAAAGTGGTGGTGTTAATTAATCACACAACGCATAAGAGGTAAATTATTTCCCTTACTACGTAATTAAGTGGAGGTCTAACCAAGGGCAGTAACTAAGTAAATTACATGTATGCATAATTTCCCTTGATTATATATGGATATATAACAGATAGATAGATAGATAGATAGATAGATAGATAGATAGATTAACGGATAAAGCACTCAATTTGTGGGTTAACACTATTCAGACACCTGTATGTGCGTATATAAACTGATCATCATGACAGCTACCGAGGGCATTATTATTATAGTATTTTGCAAGAGTAGAACAGTTACTGATATCGGGGGAGGCTTTTTTTTTTTTTTGTAATGGGAGATCACTCATCATGTACCAATAAAAGATTATAGTCTTACAGAAGTTATTTCTCCTGTGAGTGCCGGCAAGCCGCCTTCCCTGTAGGTGTGCCTGAGTGTACGACGTGATCAAAGATCTGTGCCAGGTCATGCTTTAGGTCTCAGTTTTTGTTTCCCATGCATGGCCGTAAGAATCAAGATAGAAAGTGAGTCAGTGAAAGGAAGAGAGAGTCAGGGGGAAGAAGAAAGACACACACAATAAAACCAAACCGTAGATGAAAAGAAGTGAAAATAGAACTAAACACCACCGAAGACAAGTCTTAGTGGCCCAAGAACAGATAGGACGGAGATAATTATGTTTTCTTCAAACCTTTGATTTCATTCCATGTAAAATACGTGGGGAAATGTGAGCAACGCAAAGGAAAAAAAAAAACAATCTCGAAATCACAATCTAATAATTGTTTTCTGCGAATCATTTGGTGTGATGACCAGTTCTGGTGAGGTCTTGACACGCTTTGACGTGCTTGAAGAAATTGTCTCTGGCGCATGTGTCCTTGAGCTGGTAGCAGTCGCAGTTGGTCTGGTAGAGACTGACGTTACCTTGACACAGATCCACCAAGGTCTGGACATTTCCCTGGATGAAAGCATCGATAGGAATGGACGTCCGAGCGAAACCTTTGACATCAATAGGGCATGGATTGTTGGTGTCTTTCACACCTAGAGCATTAAATCTAGCATTGGCGTACCCAGATGAGAAGTCTATAGCCACCCAGCGGTTCACCCATTCTTGGCGTGTAACGCAACCGTCATTGTTCGTGTCGTAGTTTTTAGTCAGATCATCCTCTATCTCCTGTCCGGTCACTACAGAATCGCCGTTGGCGTCATTTATTGCGATGTTCAAGTTCAAACGAGCAGCCAATGATCCTTTGCCACGACAAGGATCCTGTGCTACAATAGACACGGTTACAACCAACAACACCGCTAAGCTGGCTACTCGACACATCTCCTGTGGATACACGGAAAAAAACCAATGTGTCTAAATACGTGTATAACTTTGGGGCAGTTAGCTAATTGGGCCTTCGTCTCATAGGATAGAAAGAAGCATGATTGGTGGTAAGGACATCTTAATCACATATACAGTCTTTATCACAAAAGTTTGGAAAAAAAAATCCACCTTCTGTGCACGGGATGGAGAATTTAAATGGTTTATACTTTTTTAGCAATGTACAGAAAATTATAATGACCAGCTGCTCACATACGCAAAACTTATCAGTTCTTCATTTCTGATATGGAATTAAAACACAAACTAGAATACTTGTTGTTGCTGCTGTCGCTAGGAGCCATTAGATGACGGTCAAAATAAAAACTGAGAGAGATCGAAGAATGGGGGGGGGGGGGGAGGGGGGGGGGCAGTCCATGTGTGGCAAATACAGAGAATGCGTCATTAGCACCAATACTAAATTTTTCACCAGGCCTAAGCGAAGCTGTGCTTTTTATATCTGCTTCAACTATTTGTCTGCCTGTCTGTCCTTCTGATCAGCCATTTGTAGGATATGAATAAAAGATTACAAAACGTTCCTTACACCGGAAAAACCAAGAACGGAAACTCACCATGACTTCTATTTGTGGAGTTAAGACTTATCGCCCTTTGTTCCTTCTCAGCCTCAGTTTATTCTAACTCCCCACCAGCACCGCTTATTTTATACTTTTCTCCGCTCCACAATCCTGACAGGACAGTTTTCCCATGCCCACACGTGACAGAATTTTATCTGTTGAAGATGTTGACGTCCTGCCCGATCTCAAGCAAGTGACATGGTTTTTGACCTCCGGCTAGAGAAGGGAATCTTAAGATATGCTCTGGAGAACAAAAATGGCACTCTGATTTTTGTTGGCAAAATCTCTAGGGTCAGAGAAGGAGCTTGGAACACACTGAAAATGACAACAACAACAACAACAACAACTAAAAGATTGTATATTGTAAAGCCTTTTAGAAACAATATTGGAGAACCAGTACCAGAATTAGAAGTGAAACGAAAAACAAAAAACCAGCAAGCTTTATTCTTTATTGTTAGTTTCTAGGATGGAGCTTTACAACTTTTTTTTTTCTAGCCAAATCTTAGTTATTATTGGCACTGTTCAAGCGAGGGGGACAATTACTTCTTTGAATCTCTGAATTTTTGCTTGTCCAGCATGCAGGCCCATTTCAGGATTTCACTTCTTCATTTTAATTTCCTACCACGAAGGATGTCGACTTTCTCCTAGTCGTCTTGTTGTAATATCGAACATGAAAAAAGCAACTTTTTCAAGTTCTTTCTTGTAAAATCCGATTAACCAATATTTTTGACAATCAGTTTGCAGCCTTCAGCCCTTCCTTTCTTCCTGTTTTCTTCAATTTGCTGACAGCAGCTTTAGTAGTCTGTGAGATTGTTTATTTATTTAGCCTATTCAAACAAAGGTTTGAAGAAAACATGATTATATCCGTTCACTGTGTTCTTGGGGGCACGAAGATTTCGGTAATGTTTCGTTCTATTTTCACTCATTCATTTATTTATTTGTTTATTTATTTTAAAATAACTGAATTGTTTTTAATCCAAGCTTTTCACGTCCTAAATCCAGTCCAAATAGTACAACTTTTCTTCCTTCAGCAGAGAAAAATAGTGAATATTATATTGACAGTGCAATGAAAAGAAAAAGCTACTGGAAATTATGTAAGGAGTGCGTATGGCATAGAGGTGTATGTGAGTCGGGAAATATGTGTGTGTTTGTCTGTGTGTCAGCCCGTTACAATTCATCAGGTAAGAAATGAACATAATTTCTAATAAAAAATAGTTGTTTAGTTCTGAAAACGTTTTTTGTAGCGCTCTGTGAGAACATCAGTTTTCTGTCAGGTGACGAGGATTTCAGGGTCAGATTGGAGGTCTCGTGACCCACTTTTAGCCTTGGATTTGAGGAACTCTTTCTTGACGTGATTTTTTAAATTTTATTTCATCCAAATACTCGACATAATAAGATTTCCTATCCCTCAGCCTGTTTAATTTTATGTGTGTGAAATAGATCAGATGTTTCCAGTGCAAAAAACCGTCAGTACAATGCAGGTGATAAGAGATAACATTTCTACTTTAAAGAACGTCAAATGGTGGCTTCTGAATTTGACATTTCCATTAAATTTATTTATCTTAAAATTCGTTTTCACGCGGATGGAGCTGGAATCAGACCGTTAACATACCAGTCGGGGCCAGCCAACACCATCACCATACACCACCCTTACCCTACACCACCCCACACCCTCATGTCCAGGTAGTAGTTCACATAAACAACAATACACACAGACGACCGTAAAGTTAGGTATCACAACAACGCTGTGGTACAAATTCATGACATAAAATTAAACTATTAGCAACAACAACAACAACAGCGAGAACAACAACAACAACATCAACAACAACAACAGCAGCAGCAACAAGGATAACGTTTAGTTTTGTTTCGTAATGAAAAATAAAAACAAATCATGTCAGTAGTTAAAGGAAGAAAGTAAAAGGTAAAAAGAAAAAACATTGAAGTCTGTGTCAATGTTGTGTGTACGTTTTCTGTCTAGAAGGATTTACACTGAATATGCCACAACCGGTCTTGTCAGCTGACAACCTTCACTGGCTTCAAAAAGAAAGTCCAGAAATTATTGTTCGCTCTTAAAAAAAAAAAAAAAAAGATCCATTAGCAGCTCAGATGTTTACTTTTTCTTTGCGATTCATGATACAAAATGACCGCTCCCCTTTCATGGTACTGGTTTCTTTCGATAAAGGCTTGAAATTTTTGCTTTCTGTTCAGTTTTTCCCTTCCCCTCCTCCTCCTGTTTTCTCTCTCTCTTTTCTTTCTCTTTTCTCTTCTCTCTCTGTTTGTCCCCACCCCCCCCCCCTCTCTCTCTCTCTCTCTCTCTGTTTGTCTCTCTCTCTTTTTCTTTTTTTGTTTTTATTTTCCTCTCTCTCTTCCTCTTTCTCACTGTCTCTCCATCTCCCTGTCTCTCTCTCTCTCCTGCCCTGAAATACACAAACAAGAATGAAAGGCGGACAGAAACGAATGAATGAAAACATAAAGAAAAACAATAAAGAGATGGAAAAAGATAGTGAAATAGTTAATGAAGAGACATAAAAACAGTCTGACCAGCGGTAAAAAAACACAGCAAACACCTTGAACGAGATGAATGAAATAAATGATTAAACAAAATGACCAGTAAGAAAATCGGCCACAAGAGATTACCGCGGATTTACTAAACCAACTAAACCGAACATCATCAAGTACGTGCAATAGAGAACCGAGATCGTAATACCCTCAGTGATTATTTCCTTTGTTCAGAAACCACGCCAGATTTGGTCTGTTCAGTGACAAAAGGGTGTTGCCTACCTGGCAAGCACCGGATGTACTGACCAACCAGTGAAAACACTATTTTCATCTTTCCCTTGTGGACAGTTGTGGTAATGTCGGGTGTCGCGGGGATTAACTCTCTCTCATTCTTCCACATAGCCGATAATCTCCAGTGGATGATTTCCCCCGCTTAGCTAATCTCTGTCTTAAGTGACGGTCTCCAACTCTCGACACCACTTCAACAAACGGGGCCCACCAAACGGTTGTAGGGTCATTCCATTCTCACAGCTCATGGTTTTGTTTTGTTTTGATTGACTGGTTGATTCTTGTATACATATGAAAAAGAAATGTTTCATGGGGGGAAAAAATGTCAATACACCAGACAGCTAAAAATTAAGCAAATTTCTTGCATTATAGCTAATTGGGCCTATATCATAATGGTAGTGTCGGTGGACATAGGAATGGAAATTGTCATTGTCTTTGCAAATACAGTAATAATACACGTAATAAGCTTAATACTACTACTCATAGTAGATGCTATAGGTGTGCAAGAAGTGGTGGTATACATAATAGTAGTATATTATGTGGTGGTCAAGTAATGTGAGATAATGGAGGTAATAGTAGTACTAGTAGTAGTCGGAAGAAAAAATGTATAGACTTACATCTCTCCTTCTTTGTTTGTCTCTTTGTTTCACTTCTCTTTTTATTTTCTTAAGCTGCTTTGCTTTCTCTGTTCTGCTTTACTGCCTAGTAAAATTGGACATTTGAAACAATTTTAAGCTACACCTTAGTGTGGGGCTCCTTTTGCGTCATGAATCACAACCAAAAACTAACATTTATGGTGGTAATGGATTTTTTTTTAAGCGAATTGGTGAAATAAAAATATATTTTGAAATGTTGGGTGACGGGGGGGGGGGGTGGAAGGGGGGGGGGGAGAGATTTAGAGCTGCCTTTTCACTGAATGTTTAGCTCAAAGAGCAATAGTATTTTGAACATTTCACACCGCATAGGCATGGAATGACCCCACAGCGACCAAGCGAAGAGAAAGAAAAAGGTCTCGAGGACAGCCCAGACTTCGACATCTGACTATAGTGACTATATGCTTCAGTAATGGTCCTTCGAGCCACACAGTGAACAAAAACAAACGATCTACCATAAAAAGACCAGCAAGGGAACAATCGCAGCAAATCCCCGCTGTAGTTGCTGTATGCAAGTGTAGCATGTCTATTGCATGTAATCAACATATCAATCTGAGATTATGTAGGCTAAATGCCTGGCCAAATGTGGCTGATAGGAATGTTGGATCGTGGTTTATAGTTCAGACAGACATTTTTTATACCATTTTCATGAAGACAGACATCAGAAAATAAAAACAAAAGCTCCTTTCATAATAATTAATAATAATTATAACAATAATTCAAAAATCCGATAATAATAACAATGTCAAGACAACAATAAAAGTATTGGCAATACCACGGATATGTGAAGAAAGGAAAATAAACCACACACACATACATAGACGTACACACACACGCACACACACAAAGAAGAAAAAATTGCAACATTTCTGTTTTGCTCTGTTATGTTGTAAATTGATGTCACTTAATTCAATATTGTCATGTGTATGTTGTCCACTGTCTATACATCTCATAATTTCCTGACCGATCAACTGGGTCATGTTGACTTTTGATGCTGTGTTCGGTGAATACTCATACTTAACTCTTGGCAAGTTCAGATCTCATGAAAAGAAGTACAGTGTGTTCCTGAAAAAGAGATCTAGCACTGCCTTGGACTTGGGACAGGTGGACATTTTGTACCGTTATGCTGGTTAGTGCGCAGAGAGAATATTTTAGCTGTGAGATTTCGTGCTCGCTCTGGGCCAGATTTAGGGCGATTACTGCAATACTTTGGTCCACCAAGTGCGAGTGATCAGCCAGTTGTGCAAATCTACCGCTACACTTTCCGTAATCTCTGCACCTACTGGGTTCTAGAAACGTGCAGGGGCTGACTTTCTACATGGGGCGCGGTGGGTCAAGGAAAAATTGGGGAGGATGGGGGATGACTTCTCAAACTTCATTGATGGGTACAGTAAGGAAATTATTGTAATACAAATTTCCATACAAATCATTGCCATAAAAGTGCACTTTACAAAATGACAGCTGTGCATGGATGGACAGATGGTGAATGTCAATGGCAACAGGAAGGGGTTAAGATGTATGAGCAATAGAGTGTGGAGGAAAAATAGGAAAGAACAGATGTGGGAAAGTTGGTAACGCAATAAGAACAAAAAACAATAGAGAGAAGAAATGAATGGATAAAAAAAAAAGTAAAAGCGAGAGATGGGAAATAAAGACGAAGTGTGAAGGAACAACAGAAAGAATATGCAGAAAAGAGGGAGAGGCGTTGGGAGAAGACGTAGACCAAGAAATCGGAGAGGCGGGGCAAATTGTGGTGTTCAAACTAAATTTAGATGAAGTCTTTACAATATTGTTGTAATCCTAAAGAATATCACATTGTAACTCGCCGCCCACCCCACTCGAATTATCTACCTGTCCGCCCCTGTGTGGATTAGCCCGTGACCAGTAAGCCAATAATCCCCCAACAATAATGTTCAACCTGCAACTAATCGATCTGCGTAGTTATCGATTGACTGATTAGTAGGTGAATCTGAAATGTCCAGGATTTTGTAACAATTGGAGATCGACTGTGGACAGCAGCAGTGTCCATTCTCACGGCATCAGGTGAGTAACCAAAAACTCATAGATGTGGACACTTAACATGTCTGTTTGTTTGTTTTCTGATGTAATCCGTCAAGCCACTACAACATCAGCGGGAAGAGTTCTGTTGGATACATTACTATTACGTCCTGTCTTGGTTGATAACATTGTTGTATGTAGACAGAACAGAGATATTTGAAAACATTTATTTTTCGTCTTAATATTTTTGTTACCTTCCTACATCTTTCTGCCAACTGCCAGGCGGTGTGAACCTCGGCTGGATACTAAATTCCTCTTTACATAGTAACTGTGCTAATACATTACAGTCACTAACTGACACCAAGTTTACTATTATTACATCAAACTACGTCTGCTACCATGATCACCAGCATAACCACCACCACTACGACAACTAAACGATTACCACTGCCATCACTACACCTGTATTACTCTTACTAAATCACTTTTGTTAATACTAAAATCACTATCACTACTACTAATACTACTACTACTACTACTGCCACTATTACTACTACAACTACTACTACTACTAACTACTACTACCAGAGCCTGCTTAATGTGCAGAGTCGTACGTGAGTACATGGACACACATAGTTATAAGAAAACTAGACATTACATGAAGACTAAGACGTACTAAAAAAAGACACTGAGTTTTAAACTCATCCAGTTTTCACCTATCAAATCTGAAAAAAAAAAAAAAAACTGTCCTGTTTCATTACATTTTGTTTTCACAAGTATGTTGTTGAACCTTTTCGACTTCACTCATGCAATATTATTGTATCATTTTGTTTTTCTGTTCTGATGGAGAGGCCGTTGCTTCTACTGTTGGTGCAGCTGTTGTCATTTAAGTTGTTGTTGTATCTGCTGTTGTTTATTCTATTTTGTCCTAATATAATCACGCATACCTATCGCGCGTTTAGAAAGTTGTGCCTTCAGTCTCTTGCAATTTTCTCGCAAACTAATTATTTCTACTTAGTTTTGTTTTGTTTTGTTTTGTTTTAATGCAATCTTAAACTTTAAATGGTCTTTAGACTTTCGATCAGCAAATTCACAGGCAACTTGATCATTTTCAAAGCGGTAAATTTCTTTAACCCTTTTGAACTATCACAATAAAATCTATGCTATCAATCATTCCGTTTTACAGTAAACCCAACATTATTAGTCCACAGCACTTCGAAGGCGTATCCTTACATCACATAAGACACTTTTATGAGAAGGGCCCACTCTCTCAATAAACTTGCAAGATTTTACTTCGTCAGAATAGAGACTGATAAACAAATCCATCATTTGCCCTTTGGAAATTGCTAATATGGCTCTCTAGTATTGCAATGTTATAGCATAATTTATCAATCTGTCGCAGCTCTGTTGTTTTTGTATGTTATATTGTTGTTATTACTGGGAACACACAGATTGACTGGTTTCATATCCTATGGGATAACTCAACAGTTAGCTGGCTCTACACTGCAGCTAAGCTCATGGTACAGTGACGTAGCGGTGACGCAAGGAGACTGACGTCATGGCTGTGGTACTAGAAAGAAGCACCACGGTAAATAATTTGGCACCGGAAGCCAGGTGTCTGTTTGACATCTACAGGAAGGAAGGAGACGATTTGTACTGTAAGAGGAAATACAAAAAGGCACTGATCAGCTATAATGAGGTAAGCTCTCTCAAAGTTACAACACCGACTACACACCATCAACACATTAACCAACGGTGACAAACGTTTCATCAGGACATTGTATCATGGCAAATCAATTCAAAGGCGTTTAGAATGAATATTCTTGCCGCTGGATATAAAGTTGAAGCAGTTACTCTGTATTATCTATTTATTTACACTGAAAAGATGGAGAATATTACTACATAGGGGACAAGGTGGTCTAGAGGCAAGGTGCTCGCCTCTCATGCCAAGGATCCCGGGTTCTAAACCCGGGCAGTGCAGGCATGTTGGAAATTGGGTTTTTCTCATATTTTCAAGTCCCTGGTCCTATTGGGTGGTAGGATCGAGTACCTAGACTTCTCGGATAAGGACGAAAAAATTTGGAGGGCCCGTGTGCACTTTGCGCACGTTAAAGATACCTTGGCAGTTGGAAATCGTAAAGAGCAGGCCGAAAGGCCGCTGCCCAGGCAAAATTGAAAATTGAAATTAATAGATTAAAATTTATCCATATCATCCCCCCCCCCGCCCCCCCCCCCCGCCAGAATTTGATATTCATTATTAAATATATATTGTTCAAAAATAAATATTATAAATATTCAAATATTATTTGAGTTGTGTGTTGTGTGAACTGATGTGAGTTGTGGTGAACTGTTGTGAGTTGTGAACTGCGCCTAACAGGCTGCGTTACAATTTGCTCTGAGAGAGAGAGAGAGAGTGAGCGAGACAGGGAGAGAGAAAGAAGCAGTGCAGTGTGTTGAGCGCTTCGCAGGCAGCTCCATTCTGCTCTGTGGTTGATATGTTGTTTCTGTAAAGCGCATAGAGCATTTTAAATGGATATGCGCTATATAAATGCTATACATTATTTTATTGTTATTATTATTTTCATATTCGAGATATCAACTCTTTTTCTTTAATGAAGTAATAACAAGAAGATACTAAACACAGGAAAAATGAGTAGGTCAGGACGCGCCATGACAGTGGTACTGGATTATAGATGTTGCTACAAACGAACTCATTAAATGTATTTGGCGGCAAATAGAGTCACTGAATTAGTGGTCCATGTATCCAAAACCTGCAGCTGAAGCCGTGGAGCACCCAGGCACGTGCAGTATGCTGTAATATCCATTAATAAGACCACATATCTATAAACTTTCAAGTGTCTTTACAAAGGAAAATATCAATTTTCACGATTTCTTTCTTTTTTTTTTTTATTGAAGGCGATGTCCACTAGGTTATTTGTATAAAACTGTTCATTAAGTTCTTAACTTTAGCACTGTTTTGTCAAATGAAAAGATTCCTACTGTTGCTTGGAGCAATTATCACGTGCTGGGATGTTTTTCAGGGAGGTTCAATTATAATCATGTGTTTTAATGTAAGATTTTCGTTACAGATATTTGGTTAAAGATTAGGATAGAGATAGGCTACTTCTTGTTATATCTACCTCGTATAATTAATGAGTACCGGTCATGACATTTAACCTCTGGTTTCTTTGCCACCCCCCCCCCCTGCTCCCGTCAGGCATTACGTTTGGTCAACCGCAGCTCCCAGACACTTGTGGCCAGATCTAGATGTTACATGGGTATGGGAATGATGCAGAAGGCTTTAGATGACACGGAGTCGGCCCTGGATATCAACGCTTCCTATTTGCCGGTAAGTGAATGCTGATGTCCTCTCGCCTGTCTGTGAGTGTTGACATTTTCTAGCTGTCTTAGCATTATGTGGAGGCAGGGAACACAAGCGAGAAGTGCTGCTGTGGACAAACAGCTTTGCGAAGGTATCTGAAGAGCGCCCAGGGAGTAGGAGCAAACGCGTTGAGTGATGAAAAAAAAAACAACAATTTACAACGTAGGAATGAATTAAATATAGTGGGGAATGGAAGGCCAAAGTAGGACAGAAAGTAGAAGAGAGACTGAAGACGTCAGTAGAAAATATGATAGAAGCAGGTCAAAGATATATCATAAATGTAACTCATACAGGCACATACACATCTGCACGAGCGCGCGAACACACACAAACACACATACACACACTTAGAGCAAGAAAGGGTGAAAAGCGTGATGCCCAAGAGAAAAAGGAAGATGAAATGAGTAAAGAATTGACATAGAAATGAAGAATTCGAATTATGAGAAGATGAGACGAAAAACTGTGGTAGCCAAATAATCAAATTTGAAATCAAATTTACACAAAGAATAAAGGGGAAAAAATAATGTTCTGTCTGGGAAAGTTTTGGTGCAGTGAGGAAAGCCTGAATGTTGATGTTACAGTTTCATGTTGTGTGTTCTCCGGGTGCTTCCCTCCCTCAGGCTGTCTATCAGAAGGCTCAGATTCACTACAGACAAGGAAACTACGAGATGGCCCTCATGACCTTTAACAGAGGTCACAAGCTGAATCCAGGGGCACCCGGATTTTTAGAGGGTGTACAAAAAGCTCAGCATGCCATAGACATCATGGCGGCAGGTCAGTGAGAGAGAACGAGGGGATCACGATAATGATGAAAAGACAATAATTTGTATGATGATGATGGAGGTGATGACATAGTTATGATAATAAAGAGACTCGAATATAGCCTAGTTTAAAAATACAAGAAAAGTCCCGTTTAATGAAGGGTCAAAAGCCCTTCCCATTCCCATCTCACATTACCCATTTTTAAATACATTTTAGTGTAATAGTTATTTTAGAAGAGCTTCGAGGGCATTTTTGCAGACGTTTAAGGTGTTATTATAATTTATCATTCTGATCATGTGTGGACATCGGAGTAACCGATGATGGCAATGATAACGATGATGATAATGATGATCGTTGTAATTATTAGAGAACAAAAAAAACATTTTAAAAAGGGATGTTCATTTTGATGACATCTGAGAGATTAAATAAGTTGATGTTCTCATTCTGCCTGTGTCCTTCAGGTCGAGGCATGAAGACCACTGTAGTTGGGGACTTGTCTCTCTATTTACCAAAACATGTAAGTGTGACATTCTGTGCCCATTGTTGTACATTTGCCGGCAGTACGGCATATGTGGTGTCCATGGGAAAGTTGCATGAGACGGGTGGGGGTGGGTGAGGGAGGTGAGGATCAAATTTACTGTCATCAATATTTTGTTTATTTATATGTTTATTTGTCTGTATGTTGGATAGTTAGAAACATTAAAGACTTGAGACCAACCGAAGACTGATTATCTTCTGCTCTTTCACACCCAGAAAATTGCCCAAGCTGGTCCAAGTTTGAGACGTAAATAACGATCATATTGCCAAAAACTTGAAAAAAATCACCCAAACCCAAGATTTCCTCTTCAGATAATTAATTTCCAACCGACATGTTTCACCCATGGTCCCAGAATACATGAAGTTGCTGGCAGAATCATGTTTCTTACCAAGTTCATTTTTACGTACGGTTTCATTCCTCGTGTACAGATATTGAAACGGCGCAGGAGGTTGGAGGTAAAAAAACAAAATTCCTTAAAATTTCCACTTTCTCTCCCAATATTAAATTGCTTGTCTCTCTAGCCTTAATCTTCTCAATTCTCAAAACGAATATTGTCTTCTTCCTCTTCATGTCCTACCAACGACAATATAGGCCTCCAACCACCGTCAAAAAAAGCCCACTTTCGATAAGCGCCCAACTTGTCCAGACGATAGTATTATTTTTGAGAACCAGGACACTGCTTGAATTTGTTGTGAAGTTGGGTAAAGTCATTTCATTGCCGATAATGATGTGGGAGTAACCCAAGACACGATTGACGTATAACTTTGTTAAAATTTGCAGGTAAAGCCAAGTCTTTGATTCTTCAAGTTAACTGAGTTAAAAAAGACATTATAAACTAACCTTTTTTTTTTGTCCTTAGTCCCAAATACCAAAACTGTAGGATGCGTTTGTCAAGTTAATATCATGTAGCCCATTCCTGGTTCATTAAGTTTGAGAGTTTTGTCTCTCTATTTACCAAAACACAGCCACACCTTATCATTTATTTCGTCATGCATATCCAAGGACTAACCACACAAAAAAGGGGGGGGGGGACTGAGGGTGCATTTAAAAGGAGACAACTCCCCGCTTCCTATTATTTAATTTTCTTTGTCAGATATTGCAGCTATCTTTCAATTTCCACATAACTACTGACAAACTGTTGCATTAGATGACAGCCATCACACCTTTCTGGAATGAACATACCTAGCATCTAACAGGCATGGAAAAATTTTGCCTGTCAGTGCTGGATGTTTGTGGACTCACTAGCTACTGTGCCAATAATAACTCATTTATAATTCTAACTCTCAAATTTTCATGACTTTGATTTCCCTGGCCACTCTTTCTCAAGCGCTTTGGTAGATTCTGTCGCTCTTAACTTTTTTCGTCCTTTCGCATGCTGACCACAGTAACAGTAACACAGTAACAGTAACACAGTAACAGTAACACAGTAACAGTAACACAGTAACAGTAACACAGTAACAGTAACACAGTATTACAGTAACACAGTAACAGTAACACAGTAACAGTAACACAGTAACAGTAACACAGTAACAGTAACACAGTAACAGTAACACAGTAACAGTAACACAGTATTACAGTAACACAGTAACAGTAACACAGTAACAGTAACACAGTAACAGTAACACAGTAACAGTAACACAGTAACACAGTATTACAGTAACAGTAACACAGTAACAGTAACACAGTAACAGTAACACAGTAACACAGTATTACAGTAACAGTAACACATTAACAGTAACACAGTAACAGTAACACAGTAACAGTAACACAGTAACAGTAACACAGTAACAGTAACACAGTAACACAGTAACACAGTAACAGTAACACAGTAACACAGTAACACAGTAACAGTAACACAGTATTACAGTAACACAGTAACAGTAACACAGTAACAGTAACACAGTAACAGTAACACAGTAACAGTAACACAGTATTACAGTAACACAGTAACAGTAACACAGTAACAGTAACACAGTAACAGTAACACAGTAACAGTAACACAGTATTACAGTAACACAGTAACAGTAACACAGTAACAGTAACACAGTAACAGTAACACAGTAACAGTAACACAGTATTACAGTAACACAGTAACAGTAACACAGTAACAGTAACACAGTAACAGTAACACAGTAACAGTAACACAGTAACAGTAACACAGTATTACAGTAACACAGTAACAGTAACACAGTAACAGTAGCACAGTAACAGTAACACAGTAACAGTAACACAGTAACAGTAACACAGTATTACAGTAACACAGTATTACAGTAACACAGTAACAGTAACACAGTATTACAGTAACACAGTATTACAGTAACACAGTATTACAGTAACACAGTATTACAGTAACACAGTATTACAGTAACACAGTAACAGTAACACAGTAACAGTAACACAGTAACAGTAACACAGTATTACAGTAACACAGTAACAGTAACACAGTAACAGTAACACAGTAACAGTAACACAGTAACACAGTATTACAGTAACAGTAACACAGTAACAGTAACACAGTAACAGTAACACAGTAACACAGTATTACAGTAACAGTAACACAGTAACAGTAACACAGTAACAGTAACACAGTAACAGTAACACAGTAACAGTAACACAGTAACACAGTATTACAGTAACACAGTAACACAGTAACACAGTAACAGTAACACAGTATTACAGTAACACAGTAACAGTAACACAGTAACAGTAACACAGTAACAGTAACACAGTAACAGTAACACAGTATTACAGTAACACAGTAACAGTAACACAGTAACAGTAACACAGTAACAGTAACACAGTAACAGTAACACAGTATTACAGTAACACAGTAACAGTAACACAGTAACAGTAACACAGTAACAGTAACACAGTATTACAGTAACACAGTAACAGTAACACAGTAACAGTAACACAGTAACAGTAACACAGTAACAGTAACACAGTAACAGTAACACAGTATTACAGTAACACAGTAACAGTAACACAGTAACAGTAGCACAGTAACAGTAACACAGTAACAGTAACACAGTATTACAGTAACACAGTATTACAGTAACACAGTAACAGTAACACAGTATTACAGTAACACAGTATTACAGTAACACAGTATTACAGTAACACAGTATTACAGTAACACAGTATTACAGTAACACAGTATTACAGAAACACAGTAACAGTAACACAGTATTACAGTAACACAGTATTACAGTAACACAGTATTACAGTAACACAGTAACAGTAACACAGTATTACAGTAACACAGTATTACAGTAACACAGTAACAGTAACACAGTATTACAGTAACACAGTATTACAGTAACACAGTATTACAGTAACACAGTATTACAGTAACACAGTATTACAGTAACACAGTATTACAGTAACACAGTATTACAGTAACACAGTAACAGTAACACAGTATTACAGTAACACAGTATTACAGTAACACAGTATTACAGTAACACAGTATTACAGTAACACAGTATTACAGTAACACAGTATTACAGTAACACAGTATTACAGTAACACAGTATTACAGTAACACAGTAACAGTAACACAGTATTACAGTAACACAGTATTACAGTAACACAGTATTACAGTAACACAGTATTACAGTAACACAGTATTACAGTAACACAGTATTACAGTAACACAGTATTACAGTAACACAGTATTACAGTAACACAGTATTACAGTAACACAGTATTACAGTAACACAGTATTACAGTAACACAGTATTACAGTAACACAGTAACAGTAACACAGTATTACAGTAACACAGTATTACAGTAACACAGTATTACAGTAACACAGTATTACAGTAACACAGTATTACAGTAACACAGTATTACAGTAACACAGTATTACAGTAACACAGTATTACAGTAACACAGTATTACAGTAACACAGTATTACAGTAACACAGTATTACAATAACACAGTATTACAGTAACACAGTATTACAATAACACAGTATTACAGTAACACAGTATTACAATAACACAGTATTACAGTAACACAGTATTACAGTAACACAGTATTACAGTAACACAGTATTACAATAACACAGTATTACAGTAACACAGTATTACAATAACACAGTATTACAGTAACACAGTATTACAGTAACACAGTATTACAGTAACACAGTATTACAGTAACTGCTTTCTGTGGCTGGGCCGGGGCTCTCGGTTTTCCTTTTGTCTTTTTCTTTCTTGTTTTACGCTTTGATATGTTTGTTTTTAAATCACAGTGAGAAAGGCTAATTTATAAACTTCTTATGGCTGAGTCTGGATCTGTGATAGTTTGATTTGCACAGACATGAAGTTCGAAATAATAAAGTATAATTGTATAGAGTCATCTGCACAAAGAAGTGGTTTGAAATGAATTCATAATTGGAAATTCCTTTCTTAGTAATAGTCAAACACAAAATTTTTGAGAAAAACTCAGAAGACTGAAAGTAGGCCAACCGTCAAAAACAGTGGCAAGCAGCAAGGTGAGGCAGACAATGGACCTCGAGTAAATTTGAGACGGATTGTATAAAATGTCTAGCAATGCAAAGAGCATTGTTCACTTTGCTTTGCCCCACTTAGGGGCAAGGTTAAGGTCATGAACCTTGGGAATTTTTGATAAACCTGGTGAAGCCTATTGTTATACTAAAAACAAAAATATTAAGAAGAACAGACAACAACATCTAGATAATGAACTACAATATGTAAGTTTGTCTATAATGTCTACTTGTACAGATAGTCAGTCTAAAATTAACTCTAATTGACGGATCATTTATTGTCCTCTCCCTACAGCAATCCAGTTTTCAGGCCTCAAAGAAAACTCTGCCAAGTCTGGCCAATAAAAACAAAAATGGCGACATCAGACTGCCCAGCCCAGGATTTCCAAAACGTCACGGAACTTTGCTTTTGCAGGTATGTCTGTGTCTGTCTGTCTGTCTGTCTGTCTCTCTCTCTCTTTCTCAGTGTGTCTGTGTGTGTGTGTGTGTGTGTGCTCGCACGTGCGTGCGATGGGGGGAGGGTTAGATGGCGGGAGGGGATGGTGGACAACAAAAACCTAGAAGAATTTTATCTTGACTGAATGGCACTGTTGTTCACAGTTTTCAAACGACATAGCCAGGCCAGCTCAACCTCCGGCGGTTTACTATCAAATTACAATTTTCATACATCCCATAACGCGGTTTTCAGGTTACCGTCCTCTACTTACAAAAAAGCCCAATTAAGAAATACTGAGTTGTGTTCACGGCTTATCCATAGCTTACTGTGTCAAATGCATTAATTCAGTCAAGGCTGAATTCTTTTCTTTTTTTCTTAGAATTGATTTCCTTTATTTTGATTTATTTTCAAGGTTAGAAACATCATCTGTGTTTTTGTTTTCTAGCGTGTATGTGTGTGTGTGTTCATTTTTGTGTGGAGTTTCAACATGAGTGTGTATATCTCACAAGAAGTTGAAGAATTATTTTAGCGAATAAACGACATTGTGGTATCACTAGCTTGTTCTGAAGCTCCCCCACTGCCCCTTTCTCCACCCCCACCTCCACCCCACGCACAAACAAGCAAATACATCCTCTCTCATTCTTCCCTCCCCCCCTCTCCCCCCCCCCCCCACTCAACCTCTTGCACCCCAGGTCCAGAAACGACCACCCCCTTCTCTAGGCGAGCCCAAGTATGGTAGAGACGGAAAGATGGCCCGAGTGGACGATAAAGCCATGAAAGAAATTCTGGGTCAGCTGTATGATGACAAGGAATACTTCGAGAGGATTCTCAACAGTTCAGGTGAGTAGAGTTGTTGTTGCTGTAACTCTAGTTGTTGTTTTTTGTTATTGTTGCTGTTGTTCTCACGGAAGGAGTTCCATTTGAGTTACATTGTAAGGATATTACAAGGACACGATTTTAAGAGCGTCTGTGAACGGTAGGCATAGGCAAAGATCCGGTTCGCGAACCGGTTAACCAGATATTCGGATGAAACCGATTAACCAAATTTCCGACTCGACTCGCTTTTCAACTTGTTTTTCAATAAATTCCAGAACGTTTTCTTTTGACCACGTTGCCATTGTACTACTGTCCGCGATCTACTAGTGTGCAATACTGTATAATTGTGTTGTCTATCACGACTTCACTGTGGTGTGTTTCATCAATTTAATTGTGTAATGCTCATGAAATTGATGTCTTTTAAACAAAGCACTAAACCGGTATGTGGACGCGTAAACTTTGATATTTCTGATACACTGAGTTCAAAAATGCAATTATTTTTTCGATCTGACCAACTTATTATTTGTTTACTGGCCGACTTTTCCAATCCGTCTCAATAAACTTGAAAGGGGACACCGCCACATTCCGATGACGCCATCCTTGTCTGCGGTGGTCGTCCCGAACTGCCGCCAAAACATCAAGCGTGTTGAAACTCGGACTTACTTTCGTCAGTTGTTAAAAACTCAGTTCGCGAACCGGTTAACCAGTTTTTCACATTCGGATCGCTCGGATAACCAGTTAATCGCAAAGCGATTCGCTGCCCGGGCTCAGTGTAAGGGGGATCGCAGGGTGGGCAGCACCCCCCCCCCCCCCCACCGGCTATTCAGTCTTTTAGGTGGATGTTTTTGCAGTAAATGTGGGGCTCGGAGATGAACACTCACAACATAAAATATGCACCCGACATACGGCATTCCTTCCCTTCTTGCTGTTTTTGTTGCCGCTGCTATTGTTGTTGTTTTTGTTGTTATTGTTGTTGCTGTTCTTCTGGTTGTTATTGTGGTGGTGGTTGTTGTTGTTGTTGTTGTTGTTACTGTGGTTGTTGTTGATGTTGATGTTGTTGTTGCTGTTCTTCTTGTTGTTATTGTGGTGGTTGTTGTTGTTACTGTGGTTGTTGTTGATGTTGTTGTTGCTGCTGCTGCTGTTGTTGTTGTTGTTGTCGCGATGGTGTTGTTTTATCATTTAATGTAGTTCTCTCATTGTGGGAATTTTCAAATACACAAAAGCATACAAACAAGCAGAGAGATAACCGTTAAATAAGATAAGACAAGAAGATGAGATTCATTTTATTATCATCATGAGGAAAATTCACTTTCACAGAGCGTTTAAAAGCACATACAAGGTACACACATCTAACGCCTCAATACATAAACATAATAAATCATAACTCAATGACAGGCATGAAGTAACACGGCATGGAGCTGTCGTAAAACAGGGCAAACATCTAGCTCTCATGTCTTCTTGAGGCGAATTGCAATAGGTAAAAGTAGATATTATTATTCTGTATCTTTCTCTGTTTGTTTGACCAGCACCACTCCCAACAACACTAGCCAAAACGATAACATCTAATATCATCAACACAAACTTTGTCACACCTCCTAGATGTCGTTCATCCCCAACCAGAAACAACATCTGTAGCTCATTCAGTTGACTTTGACATGGCAGGAGGTCAGCGTGACCTGGCTGACATGTTGTCCAGTGTTCTGGAAGACGGACTCAAGTTTCTGTATGATCGGGTGTTGTTCTGGGCACAGAACGGCAGCCTCCCACCGTCCCCACCCCCTCCAGCCAAGGTACAAAAGACAGATGCCATCCACACGATCAAACCGCAGGAGGAAGAGGAGGAAAGTGACGGAAGGACGGAAGTTTGGTCCTTCTTTCTGTCATCTTCTGTCTACCCCTCAGCACTAGGATAGAAAACATGACATTCCTTTAAACCCACACTTAACTGACATTAGCTGCAGTTTATCAAACTATACAAAGAATAATGGCCCCTCTCAAATGGCCCGGATGTGACCGCTACTTCTAACTTTAATACCACAGTCTACTTGTAAGTTTCATAATCTCCATGCAAACTAGAGTTATGTCTATTGATAGTGCTGGCTTCGTTATTTCTCAACTATAATTCTGGGGGTCACTTTAAATGATTCCTTAAGAAGGAAAAATTCGGTAGAAAGGTGCTGATCAATCATCTTTTGTTTCATCCGCTCCTCTCACAGGAGTCATCCGATGAACTGACGAAAGTGAAAGACGCTATCGGTGCAGTTTCCTCTGTCAATGACCCGGATACAGTTCATCGAAAGCGGAGACTGAGAGTGCTCAAGCGCAGAGCAGATATTCTCAAGAAAAAATCCTCGATGGTTGTGGTCACCCGTAAAAAACCCAAGAAAGCCGCAAATCGACGATCAAAGGTAAGAAAAAAAAAAGCTCAATTCTGGAATGAGGTTGTGGGGTGAGGGGAGAGAAGAGGAAGCATGGGACAAAAGAAAACGTAGATTAAAAATCATTAAAAAGTTGGATAAAGGATGAACCTTGGCAGGTGTGCTTGAATTAAACTGCAAGATTTTCGTGTAACTCTGGAATAGTTTCCTTTGGAGCTTCCATGCATTTGGCGGATGGACGTGCTTTGGTGCTGCTAACGAAGCAAGAACTCGCAGTTAAGCAACCTGTTTCGCTTCGATTCTATACATTTCCTGTTGAAATCTTTTATTGTTCGATTTTTTTTCACTTGAAAAAGGCGAAAGCCGAAAATTTTGTGTATTGCCTGTCTTCTCTTTAGTTTGCTTTGTATCGTTTGGGTTTTATTTCTCACGCAGGGCTTCGCAACATACAACTTTTCCTTTTTGCCCAATTTTGACTTTTCTGGTGACATGTCAACTTTGAAACATCAACAGTGCCTGGTAAACCTCAAGGTCTGTTGGGATATCTAAATGCTGAGACCGAGTATATTTGTAACAACTGAATATAGAGATGAGCTCACACAATAACTGTTTAAATGCTGAGATAATAGTCTTAGGTAGAGTCCAGTCATGAACTGGTATTTGGTGAGATGACTCCACCTGAAGACGATGATGTTGAATATTTTTGTTCATCACAAACTTCTAATGTCCTTTTTACGTTTGACACTCTTCAGGAGATGGAGGAAGAAAAGACAGAGACCGACATTTCCAAGGTCAACTTTCAGTTTAACTCCCTGCCTGTCCTACAAGGCATCAGCCCACGAGGGGCGCAGCAACCCGTGCACCAGGAGGGCAGTCGTGTAGCTTTTGTTGAGGGTGCCGCCAATGATAGTGAGGAGGATAGCGAGTTGTTGGCGGTTGATGAGGCCCATGAGCTGAGGGAGAAGGAGAAGGAGGCCAGGCGAGAGCAAAAGGAGAAAGAAGAAAAGCAGAAAGACGGACAGGGAGGAGGAGAAGAAGAAGAGAATACAGGAAAAGAGGAAGAGAAATATGATCCACTGACCGAGTATTTGGACAAGATGATGGATACCATGGAGAAGCGTGAGTCTGAACGGCTGTAGCAATTTTATTGTCTTAGCCCGGCCAGTAGGAAAATATACTCAAGAGAAATCATTCATTGACTTTTTTTTCTCGTTCCCCAGTCACTCCCCGTCCCAATCTTCCACACGCACACACACACACACACTCACCAACAAGCTCGTGCCCAGCTAGCTGTGTAGACCCTACTGCTATTGAATAAACTTACTGCACAAAATGTCCAATATTTTACAAGAAAGCAAACACTCCTCCAGCTGTCTACAAGCCATTGTTATGTCGTTTCTAGTCATGTAAATTACACTGTAAAGAAAATCTCTAGTTCTACATTTCACCCATGTCAGTTCACCAGAAGAGTGAATACAAATCACTGAAAACCAAGGCTGAATCATTCCTGTTGACCATGGAGAAATACGACACGAGCGTCACTGGCAACAAGATGCAATATGTGGCAAAAGCTCACAGTTTCCTTGGCAACGCTCACGTGGGCATGCGGCAGTACGAGTTTGCTCTGATGCATCGCGAGAAAGACCTAGAGATAGGACAGAGATGGTTAGTGCACAAGTCCATAAGTTTAAAACATTCTAACTGCATAACGAAATCACTCTGATATGCCATTTCTTTATTGACTTCAACACTGCACATTTTTATTTTTCATGAAATTTATTATTTAAAATTGAAAGGAATCTTTTTTGTGACTACATTGATAGGGCCAGAATCTTGAAGAGAACATGAATGCAGTGTTGGAGAGAAACAAAAAATGAGTAAATATTTTGCACTAAATGTTGTAATCAACTAAAAATGAACTATCGGGTGAGTTTATGTGCGAATAGGCCTAAAGGGTTCATTTATCTTTCGTCATTGCAACTGTTGTATCTGATAAACAGTTAAACATTGGGCTTCTTTCTTGCGTTAATTGAGAGAAATTTCGAGGCGCCTATTCTTAATGTTATAAATTCTGGAAAGAATAAATAGGTAAATACTTAAATAAATAATAAACAAATAAAATGATCAAAAAATAAAAATATTTATCTGATTTCAGCCCTTCATCAAAATATTATCCGATTTTTTTCTTTGTTTTGTGCTTTGCCTTCCTTTGGTCTTTTATTGAACAAAAAAAGTTGGAGGAATGCTGTGTTTACATACCTTATACTCACAAAGTTTACATGTGTTTTCTGTGACCAGGAACCATCCAGTCTGTGTATCCAGGGCTTTAGGAAACATTGCACGTGTCCACGTATTCACAAGGAAATATTCTACGGCACTGAAATAGTGAGTGACACCAGTAGATACAGACATAGACAAAATCAGCTACAACATCTCTCCGACAGGGATCAAAACTTTGTAACAGCTCTTTATTTATGTTCATTCAATATAAACAACCGTTTCAATAGTCTAAGTGACCTGGCTTTTTTTTTATTTTGTGTATAAAATTTAGCTATTTATTTACTCACTTATTTCGCATGTG
The DNA here is from genome assembly GCA_963931925.1 of Onchidella celtica. Taxonomy (NCBI): domain Eukaryota; kingdom Metazoa; phylum Mollusca; class Gastropoda; order Systellommatophora; family Onchidiidae; genus Onchidella; species Onchidella celtica. The sequence continues at coordinate 25,813,381 of OZ007582.1, forward strand.
TATAGCAATTTTGGAAGGTAGTACCGTCACTATGGTATGATATTAACACGATCTGGTCATTTAGGCGATATTATCTATTTCAGTGTGTAATTTATCTCCGTTATCATGTACTCTTCTTGTTAAACCATCTACTTTTCTTTTCACGTCAGTTTTGCTTTCGGTCATATCTTTTATATGTACCCTACAAGTTAAATATCCCTGTCTGCGTTTCATTTCGTGATGAAGATGCTCTGGAGGCTGATCAATATAATAGTCATGTAGTGGTACAAACATAGTGTGTTATCTTTATGGGCAACGTCAAAGAGATTAATGGGCAGCCCCCCCCCCTCCCCCATACACGCACATTCCATCGTTTTCTATTACTCTAGCCTGGCCCAGAAGAGCAAGCTGACCAACACACCCCAGGAAACAGCCTGGCTCTACCATGAGATCGCCAGTTGTTTCCTCCAGCTCTACCATTACCACTTCGCCAAGGATGCTGCCCAGAAATCTCTACAGGCAGCGACAGAAGCTCAGGATAGTTTGTACCAACTTCAGTCTAGTGTATTACTCGGGGCTATACAAGGTAAATACTGGAGGGGCGACACGCCTTGTTCTCTCTGCTAAAATGTGCATATGGATTATAACATGAATTGGTATCAGATTCAGTCTAGTGTGTTATTCGGGGCTATGCAAGGTACATACTGGAGGGGTGGTTCGTTATTATTCCCCTCTCCATTTTTTTTCATGTTGCAAATAAATGTTAATAATTCTCGTCGTTTGACTAGTAAAAACAAATGTGTTTATGCATTATAACCATGAATTGGTAAATATTTGGTGAATGGACATGCTTTACATAGTCAAACGCCATTTGAAATGCAGAGAACACAAAAAAAGTGTACCAGAACCTATACTATCCATCCACACTTGAATAATAATTATTTCATTCTTCTTTCACCCCTCCCACGCCCCTTGATAGTGAAACTACAAAACTTTGAGAGAGCATATGGCAGTTTTGAACGAGCAATGGATCACGCAAAGTTACGAGGTGAGAAATTTTGTATAATCATGTGCATTAATGTAAGTCACACTCAGACATGTGAGGACACTCTCAGATCAGACTCATTCACTACTAACACTTTGAGAGTGATACGGAGACTTACACGTTATTCCCTTTTCCTCCATGTTTGGTCAACTGTAAAAGCCCAAAATTTGTGCAAAGATGCTGGATCCTTAACGGTGCAATTGACGTCATACGCAGGGCTACACTTTTATGTGTTTTAATGTTCACTGTGATCTTCATTTTATTTATTATATGAATTCATTTATTTTCGTAGTTATGGTTACCCATAGAATGTTCCGGTGTATGAATTTAGCCACAGAATGTTCTATGCTGATCAATCATCTTTTGTTTCATCCGCTCCTCTCACAGGAGTCATCCGATGAACTGACGAAAGTGAAAGACGCTATCGGTGCAGTTTCCTCTGTCAATGACCAGGATACAGTTCATCGAAAGCGGAGTGCTGTATTTCCTCCCAGATGACTCCAGAGCTCAACAAGCCATCGCTGAAGCTCTGAAAGAAGTCAATGAGAGACTCGCGCGCCAAGCACGTGAGAAACAGCAGCGAAAGATCTTACAAGTGGCCGAGAACGGAGTTCAGGGTGACAGCAAGTCGGAAGGTCAAGGTGTAGTGAAATCTGAAGGTCAAGGTGAAGTGAAATCTGAAGGTCAAGGTGAAGTGAAATCTGAAGGTCAAGGTCAAGTGAAATCCGGAGGTCAAGGTGAAATAGTGGTGGAAAATTCCGCTGAGGCTAAGACAGAAGATGGGGATGGCGTGAAGTCGGGAGGTCAGGGAGACCTGAAGCCAGACCGTCTAGGTGAAATGTTTGGAGCGGTGTCTATTGCTGACTCGGCCAAGCACACAGGGGAGGATCCGGAGTTGGCTGGCCTGGTGTCTGATGATGAAAACGATGAAAATAGCAAGAAAGAGGAGAAAAGGAAGAATATAGATGAGGTTAACGCTGAGGAGAAAACGGAGGAACAGAACGCGAACGAAGAGATGAAATCAAAAACAGAAAACGCGGAGAGCTGTAATGATAAGGTAGATGAAAGCGGACATCTTGACGACAACGTAAAAGAAGACAACAATGAGGGTAAACGCGAAACTGAACATTCTGAGCCAGCTGGTGATCAAGCAACTGCGGGCTCGGAGGAAGTAGAAAACGCGGAAGATGGTCCTTCCTCGGAACAGCCGGTGTCAGAGCATGCTCAGAATGGGGACAGGGCTGCTGAAGGAGTGAAAGACAGTGATGTCGACGGACAAAAACATGATGAAAAGGACGAAAATAAAGAAAATAATGATCAAGAAAAAACGGAGCTCGCGGGAGATGACACTACAGAAGGACAATTACAATCGGACACTGAGACCCATCCTGATGCAGCGGTGGCAGTAATGGTTACTGGTCCGGACACTGCAGCTGAGGCGAAAGAACCTGGCGAGGGTGCAGAAGATGGGGGAGAGAAATCTGAAGGTCACCTGTCTGAAAGGTCAGCTGGCAGCCCAGAAGCTACATACAAGGAAAGACCCATCACATCTGTGAGTTCACTATGAAGACTTGAGGTTGTCCTAAACTGTTGTCTTACATTGTTCGTGTGACTTCGTCGGTGTTGATGGACCTTACCTCTTGTTATACGGTAAAAGTGTTATAAATGCCATGCTATAAATTTCTAACTGCAGAATTTTTAAAAATTCAATGTGAAAGGGGGGGGGGGGGATCATTGAAAAATTGTGTGACTGAAATGTGAGCCTGTTATGTGAGCCACCCATGGTATGATAGATGGAATAAATGTCAGTCAATGGAATAAAAGATTTTTTCTCTGTTTTTGGTGGCTATGTTAAGGGATTGAGGGATATTTGGGTTTGCTTAGGGGAAGGGGTGGAAAAACTAATTGGCAGCTCGGCAGTGACGGCATCCTCGAGTCCTGCTATGAATTTTCTTCCTAAACTATAATGCCTGCCCCTGCATGGTGTTGTCATGTATGTAACTACCCCTGGTTATCTCACCCCTGTAGGAATCTCTAGCCAAGAGTTTGAGCAAAGACCGCGGAGGAAATGGAAGCCCCAAGAAAACCGTGGCTACGCTCAACGCTGACCTCCATATGTCAGAGAGTCGTCGGAATAGTGCCAAGTATCGGGGAGGTGAGCAACAGGAAGCTCTGGAAAGCGGGGGCGGGGGGGGGGGGGGAGGGGGGAGGGTCTGAAGAAAAGTGTGGTCGATGTTGTATTGTTCTTGAAGTCGTTGTTGTTGTTTTGGCTTTTGTTGCAGTGTTGCAGACAAATTGACATCCCAGACATTCTGGTCTACGTATTTTTTCGTCAGTTGTTATTATCACATTCATCATCATCATTTCCCCCATCCCCTCCACATCTTCAACCTCGTCCTGTTCCTCAAGTAGACAAAAAATTTCATCATCGACTTGTCTCCAGTTCTCCAATGTCCTGGAGAAAAGAACTAATTGGATGAACATTTATTCATTATTTATTTATTCATTTACTAATTTATTTACTAGCGCAAGTTTCAGGCGATGCTTGGGATAAACCCATGCCCCCTCCTCTCCCCTTCCCCATACCTTCTCCCCTAATTCGTAGACTCGTAGTGTCGTAGAGTCACAGCTAAATGGCTTGGCAACCTTCACGGTATTTTACTCTTTGTCTCTCTCATGACGTGTTTGTTTGTTGTTGTTGTTGTGACATTTAAACAACCAGACATCGCCCCAAATACAAACTTTCCCCGAGTGATGCTGAATCAGGATAATTGGTCGCTGGTGTCTAAATAAAACATATTATACAGACAGACAACTCAAATTGATAGACTATGTTTCCGGTGGGGGATGGGGGGTGGTTATTAAACAGCTTTCTACATCTTTGGTCGCCGTCGTTGTTGTAAGTCAATTTTCATCAGACGTTCATTATCCAATGTTCCAGTCCCTCCACGACTTGTGGCCTTGTACAGTAAGTATCAAAGGCTCATCTGGATTCCGATATTTACAGACTTTTCCTCTGTTTAATCCTTGAAATGTCCAACATAATGCATGTTCCCTACATTTCTACCAGTCTCTTGGACACTTGGACAACTGAACAGTCTATTTAATTTCTTCTTCCCCCTTTACTAAACCTATCGGGAAATCCCACTTTCATCTCCCTCTCCACCAACTTGATCGCTCCACCCCAGCCCCCATTGGAATTTTAGCTTCTGCATTTTCCTAATATTTTCTTCACTTTGTCTAGAAAATAATCCAACTCCATTTTATAATTATTATATAATTGTTTTATGTAGTTTGATTTTTCTACCCATTACTTTTTGTGTGATTGTGAGTGGTAGGACTTTGTTTTTCTTATTTTCCGCACTTAATTTCTTCCCTTCGCCCTTTCTCCAGCCTGTGTGAGTTCCTGGTATTTTTGCTCTCGTTCACTCCCCCCCCCCCCCAACTGTATTCAGCTGTAGAAACCAGTTGGTTCCTACTACAGAGTGTACATCTTTACTTAATCTTAAATAGTGTACAACTAACGCCATGTACCATGTACGTTGATAATACTCCAACATCAAAACAATATACATGTAAGTAGTTAAGTCTACGCTTACATACAGTATTATTATCTACTCACGGTTCAACTTTTCTGTTAACACGAATTGTTATAGTCATGTGTTAATCTCGGTGACAACCGTCCACTACGGCCAAACTGTTCTGCAGCCAGCCTATCTTTAGTCTATCGTAAATATTGACCATCATCTGAATGTTCTCTTTTTTTCCTGTCTGAGATTTAAATATTGGATTTCTGAGTTTCTAATAATTATGTGCATGAATACTGTAGGAATATTTCATGCTGAAATCTTTGCCGGATCTTTAGCGGCATTCCACTTGAATGGCAAACTCTTTTTTCTCTAGCCATGCCATTGTGATCAAACTTTCTCTTACATACCCAACATAATTTCATAAAAATAACAAATGGACGCCGCCCTCTCCACTCCCTACCCCCAAAAGGACACCGAAATTCTTTACTTGTTAAACTGCATTATGTTGTACTGTCCAGAGAGTATCGAAGCCAGCACCAAGAAAAAAATGACGATATCAGCGGAAGAGGAGCAGGCAGATGGACAGAAGAAAGAGGAAGAGAATAAAGAGCAGAAGAAAGTAGAAGAGAAGACAGAACCAGTGGAGCCTAGAGGAAAAGATCCGACCTCTGACAGGATGGATGATGAGCTGAAATTGATGGAGGCTGGTGGGTAGTGGTGTCGATGTGGGAGTGTGTGTGTCTGTAAGAAGAGGGGGGGGGGCGGGAGGGGAAGTCCAATATGTGGATTTGTGGCTTCACGGTTTTGGAATGGGGAAGAAACGTGAAGGTCAGAAATAGACCTATAGCATGTCACAAAGTCGTGAAGGAGGTGACGGTGCAGTCAGTTACTTCAGGGCAGCCAGGAGGGACACATGTGGCAATACTGGGTGTAATAAATACTTTTCTTGATTTTAGTCTCTCTGTTTCCTTTATCCTAACGCCTGCTGGGTCTTGAGATAATATCCCTGCCTCCCGTAGAAATGCAGGCAAATATCAGAAATAAGATAGACAATACTTTTGTTGACAGTGCTGAAGGTCAGTGACATGATCTTTGGCGACCAGCCTTTGGTTTATAGTCGGCCCTTCACATAGTAAGATAAGCCGAATAGATAATATTTTTTACGTTTCTGAGACATCAACTCTGTGATCCCTTTCTTCCAGAGTACAGCCAGAAGCAATTCGACAAAATCTTGAAACGTGGCAATGAATTGATGAGGGCTCTGAAGAAACTGAGAAACATCCACGCTTGGTCAAAGAGGCGCCTGACTAATTTTGCTAAGGTGAGGACAGAGTGGGGAAGGATGTGTGGTTTTGTATGTGTGTGTGTGGAGGGGGTAGTGTGTCGGACATCACATTAAATGGGAGATAGAGGAGGAAACGTTTGGAAGATTGGAAGAGGTAAGGAGGGAGAACGAGAGAGAGAGAGAGAGAGAGAAGAAGGGAGAGTGTGTGCGAGAGAGACAGCAGACAGACATACAGACAGGCAGGCAGGCAGTCAAGCAGGCAGGCAGACAGACAGGCAGGCAGGCAGACAGGCAGGCAGGCAGACAGGCGGGCAGACAGACAGGCAGACAGTCGGGCAGACAGACGACAGACGACAGACGACAGACAGACAAGTAGACGACAGACAGACAGGTAGACGACAGACAAACAAGTAGACGACAGACAGACAGGTAGACGACAGACAGACAGGTAGACGACAGACAGACAGGTGGACGACAGACAGACAGAGAGTGAGATGATAATAATATTTGCGGCAGTAAGCGAAAATGACTGAGTGATCAAAGTAGCAGAGAGTGACGTGAGTCTGATATCACGATGGATGAGCTGCAGTCATAATGTATGAATTTAGCCTGATAACTTAAGGAAGACAACAATAACAAGCGGCCCAACAATCAGGTCAGACCGATGAGTCGTCATTGTCGGGAAATTTTGATTCTAAAATTTGTAACCTGATCAGCAAACATTCATTCTCACCTTTTTCATGTGTGCATTTCTGAGTAGGTGATTTTATCCTGTTATTGATCGTTCGTGCAACGGTAATAGAATTTGATTTCCTCTACAGGTTCACAGTTTTATGGGCAGCACCAACTCAGAGAAACAAAACTTTGAAAAGGCTCGGACACATCACAAGGCTGACCTGAAGATTGGAGGAGCAATGTGAGTTTCACCCTTCTTTCCCATTGCCACACACTAAATAAAAGAGACAAGGGAAAGGAGAGAGAGAAAATAAGAGAGGGAGAGACAACTAAAGAAAAAGGGAGAGGAGGAAAGAAAGAAAGAACGAAAGAAAGAAAGAAAGAAAGAAAGAAAGAGAGAGAGAAAGAGAGAGAGAGTAAAAATCTCCTACTATTGAATTTGTTGTGTTATATCTGTCACCCACAGTGAAGACACGAAGATCCAGTCCAGAGCTCTGGAACACTTAGGCCGTACCTACATCTTTGAGAAGAAGTACGAGAAGGCACTGGAATTGTAAGTGTGCGGACTCAATATGGCTGATAACATACTGACTAACCAACTGATTGACATGCTGGATTACTTACCTACTGAACCATTGACCTATTGACAAATGTTCAGGCAACAACTAGGGGGATTGGGGCGGGGAGAGTGGGGAGGAAAGGGACTAAGATGAAATGGGGGGGGGGGGTATCAGGAAAATAAAGGAAGAGTGGATGGATGGATGGATGGATGGAAGGATGAATGGATGGATGGATGGATGGATGGATGGATGGATGGACGGTCATGTACTTCAGTGAAGTCCTATACTTATTATATTCCATACCACAGCTTCGCTAAGAGAGCTCATCTACCCCGGGACACGGAAGAAACTGCCAGGCTCTTTCACGAGATTGCCAACTGTTTCTTCCTTCTGAAAGCAAAGGAGTTTGCTAAGGACGCGGCTATGGTATCACTGAAGGCTGCCAATGAAGGCAACCACTCCATGTTCCAACTACAGTCTACAGTACTCATTGCGGTCACCAAAGGTATCTAGCTTTGTGAATTCTGTCTGTCAAGGGTTAGGAACTCTGTTTGACATTTCCCACGGACATTATGTGATTAATCCTCAAGTATCCGGACATGAAGTGATTTGTCCAAACCCTCTAAACATTAAGAGAGTAAATTAAAAACCATACATTTTACCATGAAAATTTGGAAACCGTTGATACGTAAGAAGGTGTAAAAAATATGCAGCATTGCGTGCCAGGTGGAATGTTCAAATATAAAACATTGGGTGCTAGGGGTTGAGGACCTCCTGACAAAACACCATGACTGCCACACCCCCCCCCCCCCCCCCCCCCCCCAAACCCCCTACATAATACCAGAAAGACTGTGCCAGCCTTGCCAAAACTATGTTATATGATGACGGAATTGACAAAAAGGATTTCAAATGATATCATTCGTTAGGAGTGATTGTGATGAAAAAAAAAATGTTCATTCATTCTCCGACCAAGAAAATACCTAACAGTGTATTGAATAACCATCAAGGACAGCGTCAGACTGAGTTGAACCATGATTATATAGCGCTGAAACAGTTCTTGAGATAACAGATTTTTAAAATTAAATTCTATTATACTCTTTGAAAACAGTGTATGTAAATGCCTGAACTTATGTACAACATTACTTTCAATATTATTCTCAGATCTCTCCCCGCCCTCTTCCTCCCCCCCCCCCCCCCGCCACACACATACATACCCAATAGTGAAATTGAACAGAACCGACGGGGCTTTCCAGACCTGTGAAGAAGCGCTGAAATACGCCAAGATACGAGGTGAGTATCAAATGGTCATGCTTGTGAAGTCAATAGGTGGGAAAGGAGTGAACGTGGTTCAGTCAGGTCACTGAAGGTTTCTGGCGAAACGAATTCTCACTGAGATAGTGGTGGTCATTACCAAAATTACCCGCAGCCACAGACGCTATGAGTAAAGATAAATAGATGCAGAATGAGTGTCTGGCTGAAGTACGTTGATCTTGATGAACCCTGGATAGTAGAGTCCGAGGCACAGGATACCCACACGAATCCATTCGCCAAATTCCGTCCGTAATGTTGAGCGCGTATCAACGATGTCAACCATACAACAAATGCCCACGCCATACCTTCCTAACACAACGAAAAATAACTAGTGTTCACCATGAGTTAGCAAACTGTACGCGCGCAAGTTGCAGACGTATCCTCAGAGATGGAATGGTTTGTCTCGGTATCCTGTCTCTCGGGTTGAGTCATTCAGCAACTGACACAGTTATATTAAAAAAGTTATTAATCTCTCTCATCACTCATTGTTTAGGGAAGTCACGTTATCCTGCCAATATAGCCATACCCGAGAGAATACAATTTGTGTGTACTCATCAAACAATACTCTACGCTACGCTCCAAAATACATTATTATGTTGAACAACTTTTAGTGTTTGGCACATGTTTATACTGTAGAAATGTTTTGTTGTTGTTGTTGCTAGTTTGGTCTTTTATTTGTTACAAAACACAGAGAAGCAAACTCAGGATCAGGCAATAGTGTAACAAATTTTTAAAAAGTCACTTCCCTGGGGTTTAGGTGAAATATGAGCATAGTGCGGAATTGGAAATAAATCCAACAGACAGTTTTCCAGAAAATCGCTACTGACTCCACTCATTCTCAAAAAAGCCGCACTATGTCAGACTCTACGAGAATTCACATTAAGCTTCTGTACGTCAAGTCTGGGTGTGACTGGTTTGGTGTGAAAGAAAACAAACGCCACAAAGTTCTACCTTCACATCCCCCACTCCCATCCCCCCTTCTGTGTATTTGTCCACACCAGATGACCAACAGGCCAGCCAGGCTATCGAGGACGCCATGAAACAAATCCAGGACAGAATCGCTACTGAGGTCAAGGACAAATGGTTGAAGAAGATCAGGAAAGACCCCGAAACAGCGGCGAAACTTCAAGAAAAAGATAAAGAAGGAGGTAGGAAAAGATAATGTTCTACACTGCACTTGTCAAAGTCAGGATACAGTCACCAGCTTTTGGGGGGAGGGAAGGGGGATATTGGGGATTTTATAGCCGTCATGCATTGAATCTGATCAATCATGTTGTTTAAAAAGGTATTTTATTATCATCATATTTCATACAAGTTTAACCGTTCAAACAAATGTCATATCTGAAGAGAAAATCTTTGCTTTGTTGGATTTTTCACTCTTTCTTCTCTCTATTTTTTTCATGACTTTTCTTGTTACTTAGAACCAGAAAATCTGCACAAGTCCCAGTTCCTTACTGAACTGATAAATGAGATATTCAACATTTTTATTAGTTCAGAATCCACGAGACATTGCCAACACATCATAGAAAGGTCCACGCTACAGAAAAGCCGAGATATTACTCTCTCTTTAAGTGTTATCAAGCGTTCGTCACCACTACCACCAAATCACGACTCCAGTTGGGAGTCTTGCCTTAAAACACCACCACTGTTGTTGTGATCATTCGTATTTCTGCTAATTGAAGTTGGCAACGTTTGAGTAATGATGCAGCGAAGTTTATTGTTTTACAATTGTTGTTTATCTTCTGTAAGTCTCTAATGAACTACCTTCCGGGGTCACTGCATTAAACATATTAATCATCCTCACCCAGTGAAAACACTGACATCAGATTTTTGTCTATTTTTCAGGATCTGAGTCTGCAACGTCTGTCTTTGGACTGCTGAACTCAATGACAGAAGAGGACGCTCAGTTTGAAGCCCTGGCCGGGGAAGGGGTCCCGACGGACGAGGAGACAGCCAGAGGGCAACATAAAGGTTCGGAGACTTCTCGCACGGACAGGAATGGATTTCTACTAGCTCCTGAGGGCCCAATGGAACGCAGGACGAAGTCAGAGGAGAGGATAATTAAAGTTCAGAAAACAGCTGAGGAGGAGGAGAAAAAGACAAAAATGGGAAAGACACCAAGAAAGAAGTCTGTAACTGGGAAAGGAGCTAAGACACCAACCAAAGATAGCATGAAAGGGGAGACAGCCGGTAGGAGTCAACCAACATCAAAGTCATCAGGCAAGAACGCGAAAGAGGCCAAGAGCCCATCAGGGGCTGATAAGCCAAAAGAAGTGGAGACAGCTCCTTCTGTCCAAGTGATCTTACCTGAAGAGAGTGCAGCTGCGGGTGAAAATGGCCCAGCTGCCAAGGAAACAAATTTGCCAGGAGGTGCAGCTAGTAACGATGGTGGTGGTGATGGTGCAGATGCAGCCATGGTGGAAAAAGATGAAAATGGGGGACAACCGAAAGGCGAGGAAACTGTCGATGACAAAAAGAATGAAAGCAACATCACCGCTGACAATGTAGAAAATCCGTCTGTTGCCAATCCCCCAGACGCAGACAACGCTGATGCCACAGAGCAAGGCAAACCTGGCGACGATAACGTAGATGAGAACATGGAGGATCAGAAAGAAAATAACAAAGACACCAATAACGAACACCATGTCTCTGAGGCATCAGAGACAAAGGGAGAAGATGATGCGAAGGAGACTGATAAGACAGAAAACGTCTTGGAAGAATCACAGGGAGCAAACAATGAACACAAAACACCAGAGAATCCCACAGGCCAAAGCGGCGATGCTGCACATGATAAGACGCTGCCGAAAGCTGAAACAGAGGCGCAGAAACCTTCACCAAGGCGTCAATCTAAGCCCAAGCCTAAACCACCACAGAAGACAGAAGAAGAGATTGCCATGGAGAAACAAGCTGAGAAAGAAAGAAGGATGTCGCAGCGGTTTATTGGCTTAGACCCCAAGAAAGTGGAGGAGTTTAAAGCTAATCCACCTAGACTTGCAGAAGGAAACCAGTCACCCAAGAAACCGAAAAGTGAGAGATTTGTTGGACTCAAACCCAAGAAAAAATCCCCCACACAAGATGACACCCCGGAGGAGAAACGTGATGGGAACCTTATGACGGAGGAATCGCCTAGAGAAACAGTTTCTGAAGTTACAGGTGAAACAGCCAATCAGAAGTCTGGTAGAAAACTTCCTTCAAACTTTATGCAACTGCGTCTCTCTCTCGCACTCTCTCTCTCTCTCTCTCTTTCTCTCTCTCTCTTTCTCTCTCTCTCTCTCTCTCTCTCTCTCTCTCTCTCTCTCTCTCTCTCTCTCTCTCTCTCTCTCTCTCTCTCTCTCTCTCTCTCTCTCCCTTTTTTAAAATTGTTTACACAAAACAAGCCCTATTCCTCCATCCCTCAATTCCCCATTCCTTTTTGTCATAAGATTTTCAAAATACTTTTTTTGGCACAATTCTGTCAGTTGTCCTATCTATATCACAATGATTCAAAATTCTGCAAATGGCATGTTACCTCACCAGGTTTCTCTTCTTGACAAACATTAGTAAGTGATAACATTCATCATCATAACGAATGGCCTGTTATGTCCGTTTCTTCGGTGAGGCGCGACTTTCAGTGCTGTACACCTCTGTCTCAAGATGATTCCACCAAACATCATTTAAGACTCTGAAGTATCAGTCATTCTTTTATGTTTCGGAACAAAAATCTCTTTAAAGCAATGCGAGACTACTTTTGTTCCCACTTGTTGAAAGGTTTCTCCCTCCCCACCCCTTCCTAAACAACGTGAACTCTTCCCCTGGATCTTTTCATGTCTGACAATTGATGCACTGAATGATCAACAGACATCTGTGCTAACTGACCTGTGTATCTTTATGTCCCCCAGATCGAAGAGAGTCGCTGGCGCCGCCATCTGTAACTAGAGACGGGCGCTCTCCGCCCCCAGCGGAGACAGCAGAGAAAGACGGAGCAGGTTATGACGACAATGTACCAACAACACCTCTCTTGGTCCTCAGTGGTAGCTACATTCTCTTTATTTACTAGCTGAGTTACCCGGCCCTGCCCGGGAGAAATATCTTTATCTGGAAAACAACACGTACAATCGGCAGACAGATTATGTAGATCTAGGTAGAAAACAACTCACAACTGGCACAGTAACACCCGCATGGCCCGTGCATAAGGCAGATGACACAGAAACTCATGCCTTCTAACTTTGAAACTCAACCGGAAGTTTAAAGTCGAAACAAAACAAAGGCAGGAGGGAGGCCATCATTGTTGAGGAGAAAGCATTATTCGATGTGTTTAGGCCTATTTTCATTTATTACAAAAGTACAATACTTCGCTTTCATGTCAAAGGAATAGACATAGTAGCAAAAAGAACTATCTTTCACATGTAATTTTTTCAGGTCTGGGCATTTCTTCCTCGCAGCAGTGAATTTTTTTTCCTTGCTGTTTTTTTATATAGATTTCTCAAATAATGTTTCAATACTGTCCTTTTGACGTCACAAGCCATGTTTATGTATGCACTGTTTCAGAATGGCCAGAGCCATCCCCCTCCCTCCACCCCCCTTCCATTTTACTTCTCCTCCCGGTAACATCCAGACCTCTGATCATCTGAAATTAAAACCTCAGAATTATTCGGTCTGTTTCATTCTGCAACCCAGAAAATGTAAATTTTGAGCCATTTTCCTGAGACAGAATAATTTATGATCCAAGTGTCCAAGGTTGGATGATTATGTGGGTCGGTGAATGGACGGATAGACGTGGTGAGAAATAGGACATGTCAGATTTACAGCACCACCCAGCTTAAACTGTATACTGGTTTCATCCTCAGACGAGCTGCCTATGATCAGGAAAGATTCTATCGTTGGCCGCCACAGCAATCATAGACCGGCCACTCGGATGAGTTTGGCTGATCTAGTCAAAGATGACGCAGTCAATACCAAGACGACGTCATCTCAAGCGGAGCTTTCAGCTCTGAATGATTTGGTCAAAGTGGGTGAAAACAGGATTAGGAGGCGGACGGCCGGGGGGGGGGGGGGGAGGGGGGAGGGGGGGAAGAGATGAGTGAGAGAAAAATATGAAAGGAGAGATAGGAGGAGAAATTTTTCCATAATTAATATAAAAATGTAGGCCGTTTGTTTGTATAATTTTTCTGGAAATTTGTAAGCATTGCATTATTGATTTCCTTTTCCTTGACTGGATGAATAGATGTATACCATAGAAAGACGGGCTTCCAAATTTATTTATAATGGTCGCTGTCTGCTGTGTAACACGAAATAAAAGTTCCTTTTTGGGAATGTTTGAATGTTTCTCTTTCCTCAATCATATACATTTATACAGTTTGTATATTTGGTTTTTTAACCCATGCTAGGCCGATTAAAAATCATAGAGTACGGTAGTTTGTGATAATGGATGTAGATTTTAATACACGTTTACACTATTGACTGATACCAAAAATTTTGAGAAAAGAAAAAGCACAAGACAACCAATTAGTCCCACATCCTCATGTTCCTTCAGGACGCCATCAGATATGAGAACAAGACTGTCCAGCGTCCAGCCAAAGAGAACAAACCTTCCGTAGGCAGAAATAGCCTAGCCAACATCAAAGACCGTCGGCGCCTGGAGGTAGAAGAGAAAGAGGCCGCCACTAAAAGAGCTCGGAGGAAAAGATTCCTTAAAAACAGGAAAGCCAGTTTTCTTCTCATGTTGAATTCCTCGTATGCGGAAGTGACGTCAATTTATGGCACGAAATATTCCCCTGGTTTCACTTTACTCAGGAGGAAAACATTGAAATCTCACAATTTCTCACCAGAGAAGATGAACTTTGTGGAAGAAGACAGAGAGGGTGAATATGAAGGTGGCCTCAGTGTCAGCCCCAGAAAGAGGAAGGAAGAGATTAATGGTGAAAGTCCCTCTAGATACTGGCGTCAAGGGAGACAAAGCGACTACGACAAAAGTCCACGTGACAGAGAGTTGACGGAGCAAAAGTCGGGGGAAAGTCCCACCAAGAGGTTCGGAACACACAGAAAATCTGAGGAGTTTCAGGCAGAAATGGCGAGGAGAAAAGCACAACACGAGAAAGCTGGGTCTTCTAGAATAGAGAGAGAGTTGGAGCTGGCGGCAAAAGAGATGAGAAGGAGAGAGAGGGACGAGAGAAGGGAAGCCAGGTTGAATCTTCAGGAGGCAGAAAGGAGAAGGAGGATTGAGGAGAAAGAGGAAAAAGAATTGCTAAGTCTCTCCCCGAAAGCGTCTTTCCCAAATCCTTATAATTTACGACCAAAGAAGATTCCTGGCATGGAACATAAGAAGTTTGACAGTGACGAAGAGGAGAGGGCCTGGTTGGTGGATGAGGAGAGGAAATTGAGGAGAGAGAAGAGGAGAGAAAGGAGAGAAAAGGAGTTGAAGAGACGCCAGGCTGAAGAGAAACGAAAGAGAAAATTTGAACAGTTGGCCAAGAAGGTAGGACATATGAATTAACCTGCATGTGTCGTTCTATGTGTTGTTTTGGCTATATCTGTGTGTGTGGGCACGCGCACAGCTGAGAATGAATGAATAATTGTGTCGAAAAGACAGGCTGGGTGAATGTGAAAATGACAGGCGGTAAAGAGAATTTTTTTTTTTTTTTTTATGAGATGATGATTTTTTATATATATATAGATATATATATATTTTTTTGTTGTTGTTGTTGTTTAAGCGGATTCCTGTCCGGTGCAAAGGTCAATAACTGTTTATTATAAATTGTGAATGATTTCAGAAATCACGAGTGTCACTCATACCAAGTGATCAAAGCCCAGATGAAGGGGTAGAGGACGCGAAAGAAGTGGAGGAAAGAGAGAAGGAACAAGAAATGGAGGACACGCCGCACGTAACACCGACAGATCAATCGACACCAGAGGATGAAAGGCAAAGAGGGGAGGCATGGCAAGAGGAGGAAAGGCAAGAAAAGGAAAAATTAAAGGAGGACGAACGAAAGGAGGAAATGAGAGAAGAGGAGAAAGAGAAAGATGAGGAAGGAGAGGAAGAGATGGAACCCAGGGAAGATGATCAGCGGCCAGTGGTGGCGCAAGTCGGAGGGAAGGCAAGAGGAGGAAAAGCAAAGGGAAGAAAGCCTAGAGGAGGAAAGGCAAGAAAAGGAAAGAATACAAAGGAGCTGCAAGAAGATGAACGAAGGGAGGAGGAGGAGATGAGAGAAGAAAAAGAGCAGAATGCAGAAGGAGAGGAGGAGATGAAACCCAGGGAAGATGATCAGCGGCCAGAGGTGGCAGAAGTCGGAGGAACAGACGAACAGGCGAAAGAAGAAGAAGACAAGAAAGAACAAGAACAAGACAAGAAAGAGGAAGAAAACGTTGAGGAAGAAGCGCCGTCGAGGGAGGATGGAGAAGAAGAGGAGACGACAGAACCAGTCGATGATTATTTTGACGGATATAATGATGACGATGAAGATGAAGACGATCTGGTGGCGATCTATATCGAGAAAGAAGTTCGGCAGATGCGAGACGGTAAGAGTTAAAATCTAACCATTAATCGCACATTAAAGAAAGACTTGTTCATAAGACGTCCTCTGCAGGGGCGAGGCTTCCTCATAATCAAATAATCAGTGATTACCCTTCGAATATTAATTATAGAATTACTACGCTTTTCAGATCGAGCCCAACTCCAAGTCCATTTAGTCAGTTCAGCATTCTATTCTACCTTGCTATTTTGGGTTTGTTGTTATAGTCTAAAACCCCTCATCGAAAAGCATCTTTGTAGGGACTTACACTATATGAACTGGTCCAAAATCAGTGATTAACAAAGACGAAGAAGACTACACCCAGAAGCGAGCTTGAACATAGCCTGTTTTCGTCAAAGCGGCGCCGCAGACAGCAAAATAGTGGGGGAAAAAAATAGGTTTAAAATCAAGGTTTGACCTGATTTTACGTACTTATGCAGGTTTTTCACTATGCGGTCGTTTTCATCCCAATCGGAAGGTAAAGAGTAGAGTGAAAGATCGAATTTGTGTGGATTTTTTGTTTGTTTGTATGAGGTAATCTAAGAATAATTTACTATACGCAGAGCAAAAGCTATCAAAGAATAATAATTATTATAGTCTAGATCTAGATATAACTGTGATCAAAATCAGTCGAACGTATTAAGAACATCAATTCACTTGATAGGTCGCTCGAACCTAAACCGCAACGGCAGATAGCCACTTCTCCGAAATCGCTACACATTGTTGTGTCAAAGAGATGCCATTTAAGCACTTTCTACCATTTAATGTTAATGGGTCCTTTCCGAGAAACTTATGAGATGGTAGAATAACAAAATCTCTGGCTATGAATATGACAATGAAAACGTGCCGTTCAAATTATATTTTAAAAAATGGGTGAAAAATATGCGTTTATAAGTCTGTTAGTATGAATGAATAGTGTTTTCAGATTAGTTTGGCTTGTAAATTGCTGCATTCCTGTCCTGTTGACAAGAATAGTCCGCTCTTTAGATTTTTGCAGTGCCTAGCAACCGTTTCATTGTTTTAGTCGCTGCATTTATGATTATGTGAATATGATGTAGCGATACGTCCTATTATAAGGATCTTACTAGCTTAAATTCTGATTACCCTCTGCAGAGGGCCACGCTTCGCCCCTGGTCCTCTGTGCCCTACTCCTGTTACCCCAAATTTGGTCAACATCTAATTAATGTTTTCTGTCTGCGCATACTACCACTAATCGGGCATTGTTTTGGAGCCATTCTAAACTAAAAAATGATTAGCCCACAAAACAAATCTACGTGATCAGCTGAGCACCGAACCTGAAGGACGTTTCCGTAATAAGATATTGGCTGTGCAGTTTATGCCTGCCCAATGTTGCTGGCATCTTAAAAAACCGTGGTATTTTCTTTATAGCAGTTACCACATAATTATTACATGTATCTACTTTTGTGAACCACCGACTCTATTTACTATTTTCTGCTAGATTACCTGGCCTTTGTATCAGGATTTGATGGGGTGGGGTAGGGGGATTGTGGGAAGGGAGGGGTAGTAAAGACTGATAATAGCAGTAACTCAGCAGAGACGAATGCCCTTGGTTTATGAGTTGTCCCCCCCCCCCTGCATTCCGCAGACTACAACAAGGGACAGCTCGATGACGTGATCAGCCGTGGTACTGACCTACTGAAGGCCTTGAGAAAACACACAGATATCGTGTCCTGGTCTAGGCGCAGGCTGAGATGGTTCAGTGCCGCTCACAGTTACATGGGCAGTGCTCACGCCGACAAGCAGAATAACGACAAAGCCAGATCACATCATCAAGCGGACTTTAGGATAGGCGAAGCTCTGTGAGTAAAAATAAAAAGATGGGTTTATAGTCCATATCACCGCAGAGGCAGTCTCACAGACTTCACATCAATACAATCACATCTCTAACTAATAATCAACCAAACAAGGTGACATCCAATCACACCCTTAATAATATCAACAATAACAGCACATGCACGTATATTACACGTGTATATGACACACTCACAGATATAAATACGCCAACATTACTATGTGATTCGTCATGAATGAATTTGCTTGACTGCCAGCTGACACTAGATATTATCTAGCGAGAAAACAAATAGGTTTTTAGTTTTCTTTTAAATGATTCATAACTGTCAACTTTCCGAATTTCAGATGGTAATGCGTTCCATTCAGTCGGGGCTTGGTAATTAAAAGATCTTTCTCCAAAGGATCTACAGTTGACATGTGGGATTTTTAAAAGGTTTTCAGAGGATGATCTGAGATGCCGTGATGGAGAGTATGGTGTTAACAGGTCTTGAATGTATTGAGGCATGGTGTCATGTACTGCTTGATGGGCGAGAGTTGAAACTTTGTATTGAATTCTTTTGTGAATTGGGAGCCAGTGAAGCTGTTCTAACATTGGTGTTATATGTTCATATTTGCGTTTTCTTAAAACAAGCCTTGCGGCGTTGTTCTGAACTCGTTGTAATTTATTAATCTTTGCACTTGGTAAACCAGCATACAGAGCGTTGCAATAATCTAACCGTGATAGTACAAACGATATTACTAACTGATTTGTAGCTTTGACAGAAAGATATTTCCTTATTGCAGATATTTTTCTAAGTACCGTACTGCTTTGTGGTCAGTCATGTCACAAATCCCAGACTGGGAGATGTAATAATTTATGACAGGACAACAATCACGAACAAACAAGTTTAACACTTAACAGAACAACCCATCAGACTCACACATTTATTTAAACATAATTATACAGATAATAGCGCAATTACATACATTATATTATTGAAATTAACTGCCGTACAACGGCCTTATTCTCACATGCACTCTTCCTCGGATCCACAACCCGGTAGTTACTCCTAAAGGCACTTCGGCCTCAGCCTCTCCCCTCAGGGTCTTAATAGCACATTAATAATTCACTGGCACCGCAGTCTCTCAACATCACCTTCCTATTGTCATACACCTTAGCATTCCACTAGCCCCTCAGCCGGGCAATAACACATTATCATTTCAATAGCCCATCAACATGGCAATAGTACATTATCATTTCAATAGCCCATCAACATGGCAATAGTACATTATCATTTCAATAGCCCATCAACATGGCAATAGTACATTATCACATTCACGCTCATATCTACGTCCCTGTCCGTGGCCTGACTGCCACGACTTTATGTGCCTCTACTGTCCTGCACCGACAGCCTCACTTCTGGCCTATGTGTGGCCTCCGGCCCTATGCTGGCCTATCCCCTATGTTCCCCGAGGCGGCTCTTTAGCCCGTCCCCGACACCTACAAGAATAACATTACATTGGTATAATACCCTACCATTTCTATTCACTCCACCTCTCCTTACAACCCATGAAGCGTACACACAATAGTTCACCTTTCACTCACCAAACATCTTACGGTAACACACCTCCATCGGAGTACACAATACTCACTCGTGCTACAAATCCATGAACTCACTTTCATCTATCGCTCATGGCGCACATTGCTATATCCAATATCAAGGACTTCCACATTCCTCACGTATACTTATTTACATCATGGTAATAGACGAATATAATATAATACATCAATCATAATTATCAATCAACGTTCTACCTACCAGTCATCACTGGAAAAAACACTCTCATCCGTCTTCCGACTGCTCCCCTTATGTTCGCCCGCTGGGCTCTTACTAGCGTCCGTTCAGTAGGACCTTCTAACTTGCAGTGATAGTAATACAGCGCTTTCGCCTCATTCAGACCCCCACCACTCATAACATGCACGCTTTTCTTACTTGTCTACGTGCGTTAATTTTACTCTCCTCCTTTCCTCCCGTAATTATTAACTATCGCTCACTCCACTCGTGACATCATCCCCCACCCCAAAAAAATTAATGCAATTAATTTCAAATCGCATCAAGATGACTGTCAACGAGTGAGCGTGAGCAATACCTACATAAAAATGACCTACCAATGCCCCTAGCACATAAAATACCGGAATCAGGGAAAAATATGGGGATCAATATGCCCTGCACTATGCATATATATATCACATCATCAATAGCTAACTAAACACAATACTTAATACAGAATCAAAAACCAATCAACCTATCAACCATTCTTCATATCATATTTATAATGTCAATATTTTAAAGTCGACTCATTCACACAGATCCTGTCAATGTTCCTGTCCTCCGATGTATAAGCTCATGAACTCTTCCCCTAGGCTCGACTAAGGTAGTCGGCGATATGATTGCTGGTTCCTGGAATTGGTTGAATAACGAAGGTATACGGCTGCAAAGCCAATGCCCATCTAGACAAGCGTGGGCTGGACGAACGATTCTTCGACAAAAACGTTAGTGGCTTGTGGTCTGTCTGGATACAAAATTCTCGTCCCATGAGATAACGTCCTAATTTCTGGACGGACCACACAATGGCAAGACACTCACGCTCCATCACAGAATACTTTCTTTCTCTCTGCAATAACTTCCTACTGACATAACATACAGGATGGAAACATTCGTTCTTCTCCTTAGAAGACAAGCGCCGACACCAGAGTCCGACGCATCCGTTCTGAGGATAAAATTAGATCGAAAATCGGGTAATATCAGAATGGGTGACGATGATAATGCTGTCACCAAATTATCAAATGCTGTCTGACATTCAGACGTCCACTGAACCTTATCGGGTTGTCCCTTCTTAGTAAGGTCAGTAAGAGAAGATGACAAGGATGAAAAATTTGGAATGAACTTTCTGTAATAATTTAAAATTCCCACTAAGCTTCTGACTTGTTTCTTTGTTTTAGGGATTTGCAACCCTACTAATTTGTCAATTTTTGTTACTTCAGGTCTCTGAACACCTCTACCCACGATATGTCCTAAGAATACTATCTCTGGACATGCCAAATCCATCTTTGCGGGTTTAGCAGTTAACCCAAAATGACGTAATCGTTGAAAAATTACTGTGTCTGAATATGATCAGACCATGTCGACGTATGACATGCTATATCGTCAAAGAATGACACGACATTAGGTATGTCCTTTAATACCAGTATGAGAATACAGATACTCTGGTCTCTCATGAAACCTCTGCAGCATATCAACATGGAAAACCTTTACTGATCCATTAATGTGGATAGCGTAATCTACCTTCGAAACAACCCGCTCAATAACATAAGGACCTTTCCATGTCATCAATAACTTATTATGGTCCGTAGGTAATAACAATAGGACCTTGTCTCCTGGCTTAAAAATTCTCAATTTGGAACCTCTATCTTTATAGTCTTTTGCTCTTTTCGAAGCGATACTAGAAGCTTCTTCTGCTATAGTGCGCGCTGAAGATAATCTTTCTCTTAAATCAACAAGGTCTATCGAAACCTTTTTAAACGGTTCCGAAACCGTGGGGATCTTTTGAAGAGGAGCCTGGGGTGTACGACCCTTATGCGTCGTCTTTTGGCACGCACTGCACGTCTTACAATATAACCGTACATCTCTGTATACTGTCGGCCAATAAAAATTTTTCAGAACTCTTTGCTTGGTTCCCGCACTTCCCATATGATCCGCTAATGGAACATCATGGGCCAGACGCAATACCGTTGCAATCAAGGATACTGGCACCACTACCTGCTTCTGAACCGAAGCCACTGTCACATACTTCCGGAACAGAATGCCCGCCTGAATAACAAAGGACGACGACCCGTTCTTATATTTCCTCGTTTTCTCCGTTCGCGCCTCCTCAAAACATGGACTCAATGATGGGTCCTCCTTTTGTAATGTCGCCAAGCGCCCTGGTGTGATATCCAGGTTGACCGCTGGCGTTGCCAAAGGTCTAATTTTACCCTTATCACCTACCTGTCGACGTGTCTCGACTGCGGCACAAAAGTCAATACCTTTTGATTGTGACCATGCCTGCACATTCTCCTCGGAAGGGGAAACTACTCGCGATACATTACCAATGATGAGCTGGGCGCCTGGAAAGCAACCAACGACTGCTTCGACTTCCCCGCTAAGGAAAGGTGTATCTATCACTATTCTTGCCATGGGTAATTTCTCAATGGCCCCCGAAAATTGGATGCACGGGACAGTCTCACCTGTAAGCTGTGAATCCCGAATGCAGTCCCTATGCACTCCCACAACGGTAGATCCTGTATCTCGTAAAACCGAGACCGGTTCGTCCCCAACAAATCCCGGATAAACCCTAAGACCACCTCCTGTATGACATGAATTTATAACGGGGATCTTTCTCCCACAAGGTAAAACACCGGAAGATAATAACTTCTCACAACTGGGACACTTAGAATACTGTCCGCCTCCGTTGTCCGATGTAACACACGCAGCCGCATGATGAAATTTATTAGGGGAACATGGACTGGAGCTACTGTCCACGTTCGCCGCTATCCTACCTGCAGGGCAATTCACGCTGATGTGATCTGCTCTTCCGCAGTTCCAACACTTCGCGGCCCTACACTCGCGTGAAAAATGCCCCACGCGTCCGCAAGTCCAACACTCCGCTCCCTGTGCTCCGCTAGACCTGGGTCCCCGTGACCCATCGCGACCGGAACTAAAGTCCCTATGCCGTCGGTCATCGGCAAAGGTCACAAATCGCCCCCGGCCATTACCGCGACCTAGCCCTCCTGCTCGGTCAAACTTACCGGATCCATATGCAGGTGATTGGTGATAGCCCCTACGCTGCCCCTGGGCTTGCCCACTATAGGCACCACGCTGACGCGACCTGTCTTTATGTCCTGTCGGCGACCCCTCGACAACGGCGACGTACCCAGCATCTTGGACGTACGCCCTCGCCACTGGTTTGGACGGATGTGCCGTACGGTATGCTTCCGCCAACTTAGACGCCTCCTGCACCGTCGCGGGTTCGTTTTCTTTCAGGAAAGCCACCAGATCTTTATGGCACGACGCGTACAGCTGGTCACGGATCATTAGGTCTTTCAATTTAGCAAAATCCGCGCCCACATGCGCCAAGTCTACCCAGTTCGCGAAATATTCCGTCAATCTCGCGACGAAGGCAGCAAAGTCCTCCCTGGTATCCGCACGTGCTCGCCTAAACTGCTCCCGGAAATATTCCTCGGTACGCGCAAATCGGCGAAGCAGCAAAGCCTTCAGCTTATCGTAATCTTGCACGTCTTCGCGCTGTAGCTCTTTAAAGTAGGTTAACGCTCGCCCCTGCAATAGAGACGCCAGGTACGTGGACCATAATTCCTTATTTTCCCCCCATTGCAATTGTGCGTTCAGTTCGAACCTGTAAAGGAAGGCGTCTATGTCGTCCTTCCGGTCGTCGAACGTAGGGAGCTTAATCCGAACACCACCTTTATTGTGTACCTGCCGCTCAACTGTTTCTGTTGGCGCATTCTTTTTGATTTCCAACTCCGCGATTCTCATTCGCGTCTCTCTCTCCTGTTGGTTATCCCTAGCTTCTATCTCCCTTAACTTTATCTCCTGCTCCCTTTCCCTAGCCTGTCTCTCCTGTTGCTGAGCTTCTAACTCCTTTAACTTAAACTCCCTCTCCTGTTCCTTAGCCTCTCTTTCTTGTTGACGCTCTTGAGCCTCTTTTTCTCTCTCTCTATCTTTAGCACGCTCATCGCGCAAATCCGCCTGCTGTTCTTTAATCCAGCCGCGTAGCTCTTCTCCCTCAAGGCCAAGTTCCTTACCCAACTTCATTAATTGTTGGAGTTCCGCCATTTCACAGATTTATGGTTATGGTATGTATTATGAAAACGGCTAGCCTGTCGGTATGATCACTAACGACACGACCAGAGACCTGAGATCACACCAGATATAACAATACCCAATTGTCTCAAATACAATTCAGAAACTTACCTACTGAACATTTTACAGCATACTCTCTCTAACTAATTCTACGTTCATAAAATGTATTGCACTATTAAATAACAAAAAGAGAAAAGAGAAGACAAAAATGAAGAAATTCAGTAGAAGGACCACAAGTACGTCAAGGACAACTAACCAGACTAGGACAAAGACCTAAAAAAGAAAATATAATGGAAAAAAATGCAACCTAACTACGCCGATTACACTACAAGGTACGAACAAGAACAGAGTCTGAAAAAAAAGAACGTATCTACAGATAGGGAAGAAAGAGGGACAAGAGAATACGTCTTCCTGCAGAACAGAGAAGATATCGACGCTACAACTAAACAAAAATACAGGTCCCTATAGAACTGTTCACTGTGATGAACGCGGTTCCAAGTTTAGCCCACCTCCCGAAGAGGATAAACTACGCTCACCACAGCAAACCCGCGCCACCGCCCGTATAATCGATTACGACAAAAACAGAAAAACAGCGGAAAAAGACAGAAGAACAGACAGCCCTCAATCCAGGGTACAAAATTTCAGTTTCACTTAACTTTCAGCCTTATGAGTTTAAGTCCTCCCCTTAATCGGAGCTCTGGCTGCTTGTCTCCTCAGGCTGCACGCACACACACTGTCTCTCTGAAAGTTTAAGTACACATTAGTACATATTTATAGCAATACATGCATCAATACATATTCATCAATATACATAAATCATATCATCATGAAATTTCCATTCATCCCACGAACAAAGACAACACAAATTCCTACCACAAGATAAGTATTACGTGGACAAAACTAAAGTAACAAATGCCCACTGAAAAATACCTACTAACTAACTACAACTAAATATTACGAAAATGGACGAGTCACAACGGACGAGCCCCCAATGTCACAAATCCCAGACTGGGAGATGTAATAATTTATGACAGGACAACAATCACGAACAAACAAGTTTAACACTTAACAGAACAACCCATCAGACTCACACATTTATTTAAACATAATTATACAGATAATAGCGCAATTACATACATTATATTATTGAAATTAACTGCCGTACAACGGCCTTATTCTCACATGCACTCTTCCTCGGATCCACAACCCGGTAGTTACTCCTAAAGGCACTTCGGCCTCAGCCTCTCCCCTCAGGGTCTTAATAGCACATTAATAATTCACTGGCACCGCAGTCTCTCAACATCACCTTCCTATTGTCATACACCTTAGCATTCCACTAGCCCCTCAGCCGGGCAATAACACATTATCATTTCAATAGCCCATCAACATGGCAATAGTACATTATCATTTCAATAGCCCATCAACATGGCAATAGTACATTATCATTTCAATAGCCCATCAACATGGCAATAGTACATTATCACATTCACGCTCATATCTACGTCCCTGTCCGTGGCCTGACTGCCACGACTTTATGTGCCTCTACTGTCCTGCACCGACAGCCTCACTTCTGGCCTATGTGTGGCCTCCGGCCCTATGCTGGCCTATCCCCTGTGCTCCCCGAGGCGGTTCTTTAGCCCGTCCCCGACACCTACAAGAATAACATTACATTGGTATAATACCCTACCATTTCTATTCACTCCACCTCTCCTTACAACCCATGAAGCGTACACACAATAGTTCACCTTTCACTCACCAAACATCTTACGGTAACACACCTCCATCGGAGTACACAATACTCACTCGTGCTACAAATCCATGAACTCACTTTCATCTATCGCTCATGGCGCACATTGCTATATCCAATATCAAGGACTTCCACATTCCTCACATATACTTATTTACATCATGGTAATAGACGAATATAATATAATACATCAATCATAATTA
This sequence comes from Onchidella celtica, assembly GCA_963931925.1. Lineage (NCBI taxonomy): Eukaryota > Metazoa > Mollusca > Gastropoda > Systellommatophora > Onchidiidae > Onchidella > Onchidella celtica. The sequence goes on from OZ007582.1 coordinate 25,838,915, forward strand.
TCAATCAACGTTCTACCTACCAGTCATCACTGGAAAAAACACTCTCATCCGTCTTCCGACTGCTCCCCTTATGTTCGCCCGCTGGGCTCTTACTAGCGTCCGTTCAGTAGGACCTTCTAACTTGCAGTGATAGTAATACAGCGCTTTCGCCTCATTCAGACCCCCACCACTCATAACATGCACGCTTTTCTTACTTGTCTACGTGCGTTAATTTTACTCTCCTCCTTTCCCCCCGTAATTATTAACTATCGCTCACTCCACTCGTGACAAGTCAGTCCATAGCCGCTGACCATCCTTGGTCGCAACTTCTAGAATGCCATAGTGCCTTCGGGCAAGTGACAGACAGACAGGCAGACGGATAAGTGTATGGACCATGATGTATGTACATTTTCACCTGTTTGTTTGTTTGTCTGTTTCTATAGAGAAGACCCAAAGATGATGTCACGCGCCCTAGAACACATAGCCAGAACACACATCAGTGATAGCAACATGCCGAAAGCTCTAGAAATGTAAGAAAAAAGCATTTCTTACTGTGACCTATGACCTTCCTGGTCGTTAAACTAGGATGCCCAATCAGCCTTGTACCCCTCCCCCCTTCCCCGTTTTTATTTTCTATTTGCCAAATAAATCATCACGTGACTATGAGTTTGGTTTGTTCCCCATTTAATCACCGTCAACATATTGGACGTTTAAGAGCATGTAGAGACAGGACAGGGTTGATTAACTCGCGTGTCTGGGTAACGATTTTTTTTTTTACAATAATTTACGGTAATTTTTTTTTTAAACATTTGTGTCATTTTCTTTAAATATTTTAATGTTGACACTGATAGTTTTAGTCCAATGAGGCTCATTTTGTTCAAAAGAATTTTGCCCTCGACAAACCAAAAAGTTTGATTACATTTGCTAGGACTATGGTTGTATATATATGTATATATATATATATATATATATTATCATATATACAAACTCCGGTGTTTGGATTGGGGAGGGTGACAAAATTAAGAGTAGAAATGGTGGTAGACATGAAAGTACATAATCTATAGTTAATGTTTACTGTACACGCCAGTCAACAATGAAAGTTTTCTCTACTATTTTGCCCGCGTTTATTGACCAAAACCTCAAATGTCTCAGTTATATGACCACAAGCACTTTTAAAATATTGGTGAAATTGAGAAGCATGATAAAAAATGACCATAAGCACTGACATATTTGAGGTTTTGTTCGGGTCTTTAAAAAGTCACAGAATAGCCATTTCTTTCATGCATATCGCAACCTAGTTCTTGTTTGTTCCAGCTCCACTTTTTGCACAACTAAGAAATCCGACTTTGAACATTAATTGCGGTTTTAGTACATGTATTGTGATAAAGAGTTGGAATAAATTGGAACTGTGAAACAGCTTGGTAAGCACCACAACGCAACTTAAACAAGTGCCAAAGTGTGCATTCGTTATAGATTCTCTACCTACAAAAAGATCTCCAGTGTTTCAGCTAATGGAGATAGAAGTCAGAACAAACAAAGAGCTAAGGTCCCGATATGAACAAACTTCCAACAAGGCTGATGTCATTAACAGGCAAATTAATCCCTGACACCGTAAAGAGATACCAGCATGGCAAAAAACAGGGCCATCATTAGCTACATTATGAATTGGCTGTCTGTTTGTCCTCAGCTTGGCCCAGCGAGCACGACTCCCACGTGACAGTGAGCAGTCGTCGAGACTATTCCTGGACATGGCCTACTGTTTCTTCCAGATGGGTGCGCTGCAGTATGCGCGTGACGCGGCCATACAATCACTGGATGCAGCGAAGGAAGGAAACCATCTTTCCTGTCAGTTACAGTCTTCACTGCTTGTCGCTGTCTGCCACTGTAAGTTACTTACACTTACAGATCTATGTTGTTTCGGGTATCTTTTGAAGAACAAGTTACGGACGGCATGACCAGTTCACGGGATACCCTGCTCGTGTCATGGTGCAGTCCACGCACGGACAGGGTCCAAACCTGTCTTTTTCTGCAACATTAAAATGTCTATGAAATCTTGACATTATTTGAATGACAAAATAATAAGTAACATTATCATCGACTGCCTAAACTATAGAAATCACACAAATGTCTTTCAGTTTTAATAGTATGATATCTGTTTGGCTAGAAGGGAAAGATCAGTGGAAGGAATATGACCTTGACATGAAAACCACGTGTTAGCTGGTCAAGAATTTTACTGGAGACATGAAAACAGATTAGATCATTGATCTCGTCTTCACGTCTTGTTCTGTGTCTCCTACATTTCCCTAGCCCAGTTGGTCGTTGTTTCATCCTGTGTGATTTAAAAAAAAATAAATCGATGTATGAAAATGCAAAGAAAAACTTATTACATTTTTTGCATTTTGTTCTTTACAGCGAAACTGCAAGATTTTGACGAGGCGAATGCAACGTTTCAATCTGCTCTTGAGCATGCTCAGAAACTGGGTAATTATTTTTTTTTTTTTTTTCACTTTCAATTTTATCAAAAACATCGTCTTTATAAACTGATACCTGATGGTTTCTTCTCTAGTATGCTTGATAGCTCTTTAGATGTTGGTTCAACTGCGGGATTTTGTGTCGTTTTATTTTACTATGCTAAACATATACATGTAGTATATAAAACATCACCAATCAATGGAGGGTGCCTCAGTTTTTCTTGTGTAAGAACTTTATAATAAAAACTGTGACTAAAGACAATGAATATCAGCAAGTATACAATAATATTGATTATTGTCAACTCCAGTACGTTTCAACAGAAACATCGCATAAAAAAGCTAACAAAACAAACTTCAGCCACATGCGAGTTTTTAGTATTTTGCTCACCAGTACCAGTAAGCGGTACATAATTATATCCCAATGACTTTGAACCGTTTTCTTTGTACTCTGCAGACGACAAAAACACAGAACTGGCCATCCAAGATGCCCTGAAACAGTTGGAAATGAGGCGAGCAGCACGCGTGCGTGACAAGTGGCGGGGAAAAGTGGCGAAAGGTGACGCTAAACAAACCATACAAGAGGAAGAGGAGGAAATGGCAAAGGTGGAAGTTTAACTGACGTCACCCATTTGCCATCACTGTAGATATTGTTCGGCCATATCATTTATTTACACAAACATACACATCTCTTCATCTTGTCTTTGTCTAAGTAGTGGACCTGGAAAAAACTTTTCAATAGACGCTGCTATGGTCAATTTTGTATAAATAATTTCACAATATGTCACACCATCTGAGTTTGTGTTGCTCACTGGTTTTTAAAAAATCTTATTGTCCAAACCTAAGATAGTTCGTCCACCTTGACCAGTTTGTGATTCCAGCACTGTATCAATTTAAAGCTTTCTGGCTGTAATTTGTAAATACTTGAAAGGAATGCAATGATGCATAACTTCAAGCTTCAGCCTAAGATATGTCGGTAACCACATTTGTCTGACAACAGATTTGATATTTTCACTATTTCTTAAACCTCCAATTTTTAATGTTGGCAATATTACACTGATATAATACAGCTTGTGTTAGTGTGTGGTACAAAACTCTTTGTGCTGTGGATACATTTCTTTGTATTACCATGTTCTTCTAACTTCACACTATGCTTTCTGAAAGTGTCATGCATGAAACAAATTACAGCTTGGAATAAGTACAGGTAGACTGTACTAAAACTACTTAGTATCTCTGTCTTTGTATTTTGTGTTTCATGTTACATGTACTGTTTTTCAAACTGACCTACTCCTATGACTTTATCTCCCTGCCCTAGCAATAAAACTATATGTATGAATAGTACACAAAACATCACCAATCAATGGAGGGTGCCTCAGTTTTTCTTGTGTAAGAACTTTATACTAAAAACTGTGACTAAAGACAATGAATATCAGCAGGTATACAATAATATTGATCATTGTCAGCTCCAGTACGTTTCAACAGAAACATCACATATGTCATGATCTCATTTTTGGGATCCAGTGAGTAGTGTTAGGGTGATCCGACCCTTAGAATAAAAAGGTGGGATTTTATAGGTTAGTGGACTCACGCCCTAAGGCGGTGAGTTTCGCAAGCAGTGCACGGGGCACGTGAACCCGGCATGATTTCGGAAGGTGAGACAAGAAACTTTCACGGGGTTTGGCTGGAGATATATAAGCTTAAGTCGCCATTGTTTAAGCAGAGAACGGCTGTGGAAATCATTCGATCCAGTGAGGTTCCTCTCGGCTCGAGCTCCAGGGCCTGACAATAGGAGTCGAGCACAGACAGAATAGACACAAGTGAAGTCGAAGTGGAGTGACCGTGTCGTCATCCAGAGAATTGATAAAACGCCTCGTCGCCCTAGGCCAAAAGTGCGAACCGTGTCCTTTGGATCTACGCTCGTACTTGGCTACGAGCGTATAATGGTAGGCAATTCATAAGTCCACACAATAGAGACAGGAATTACTAGATCAGCCCTGTGACGAAGCTGAGTAGTAGGAAAGCCACCTGGCAATCCTCACAATAGAGACAGGATTAATACAGTGTAGAATGATAGTGTGTGTGGAAAGAAAGAAGTATTGAAGTCATTCATAGAAAAATAATCTTTTGTAGACGTAGTACGTAGATATTGTATCTCATGTTATATTGAATGCCTTGTATCCCATGTGAGATTAGAACTTTTGAATTACAGTTAATAAGTTCAGCGACAAGCTGGAGTTCCCACAACGGGGCTTTGATGTAGCCACTAATTCTGCAATCCTATTTATTGTATCTGCAATCCTATCTATTGTATCTGCAACCATATTTATTGTATTCTGCAATCCTATCTATTGTATCTGCAACCATATATATTGTATCTGCAATCATACCTATTGTATCCGTAGTAATAAAGTAGTATGGCCCTTCAGGCCTGATATATATATTCAACGAGTGTATTAATTATTATGATTGTGCCTGGACGAGTGTGAGTGGCCTTTCGATTAGTCGAATGCGCTATTATCCCCAAGACCTTACTCACCTCGAACGTTGACAACATAAAAAAGCTAACAAAACAAATTACAACACATATAAATTCTCTGATTTTATTTCTGGCAGAAACTCAAACACTGACGTATCAAATTCAACATAACCAAAAATGGTCAAAAAGGTTCTTTGACATCAAATTTCAATATCAAATGGCAGATACACCTTACTATCACCTGGCACATTAAAATATTTTAATCAGACATAATATCTATCTCTACAGGCCAAACACCCATACTGCCTAGAACACACAACAAATTTATCAAATCACACCCACTTGAACAGACTTGGTCAATATTTGAACAACTTCAAAAGCAACCGAGCAGGAACTTCACATGACAATTATTGTGTTTAAAAAGGAACGAACATTACAGCAACATAACAAAATCTCAAATCTGTAATTTTCAAATTTCAAATATCACAGAGATACAAAAAAAAAAAAAAAATGCTTCAGTTTCCACATTAACATCCTATCTATGCAAAAGTTTTCACTCATTGGTAACCACTTGCCATGAAAGTGACAACCTCACTGGAAGTGATTCTTTCACACAAAAATCATATCTGACAATGTACATAAGAATTTAATAAATATAGCTCTGGGAGTGAATCCATAAAAACAATATAAAATCCACCACTGCTCATTCATACTCACAACATTCATGAGGCAGCCTGGAAAGACCAGACAGGATGTGAACATTTCGTAGTTGGAGTTATTTGCACCACCGTGCAGCAGACATTCCGCAGAGCAGTTTGCTTTTCAAATTTTTAAAATATCTTTACCAGAACCAAAGTTGTGACATTATAAAGGTACAAAACACATGGATATTACAAAATGAGAAAATTGCGTCTAAAGTTAACATACTGTAGTATTTTCATACATTTTGAGGTGTTTTTCTCTCAGGAAAGTGAAATAATGCCATTATTTGAGTTTATAACCATCACAAAACTCAAATATTGAGTAGGGATCAACATTTAAAGCCACCCGGACTTTTTTTTTTGCGCAGAAAGTCGTCAAAACTGATGTTTCGCTAGATCTAGATGTCTTTGTCCACCATCCTGTTCATAGCAACCACAATTTTTTGCAAATATTAATTAAAATAAAATTCCTCTGCACTTAGAGTACATCAAAAGAAAGCTTTCCTGCAGGAAGCATAGGTAACTTTGCCACCTAAAAGATTTAAATGTAGAATTGCAATTGAGTTTGGGTTTGGGTTTTACAGTGTGTCAGCATGATAATGGCCACTTTGTGCCCTTCACGGTCTATTTGGGTACGGGTACACTGTCTTTATTTATATTTCGCATTCAGAGCCGCAAGTCCAACACAGAACCAAATACATTCATATAATTTTAACACATTGAAAAAAAAAAATTGTTTTGCAGATCTGTAAGAAGTTTTGTAAACGAGTATAAAAGTTATCAAATTAAAGTGTAGATCTTAGCCTCTCTCAGAAAGGACAGGAATAATTCTTTCATGGATCTGCAGGCATAGTGCTTTCTTTGGATATGCATGAAGTCCGCACATTCAGTTAAAACATGTTTTATTGATAGTTGGCAATTGGATGCCACACAATTGGGGGGATGCGCCCCCTCCCCCCAGTAAAAAGCGGTGTTTTAGGTGGTTATGACCAAGACGGAGTCTAGTGAGGACAATTTCATCTCTCTGATTTTGTTGAGAGGCATGGGTGTGGACCAAGTTGATCTTGGACAGAATATAGTTTATTCGATGTTTGTTGATCCCATCTTTCCTGCCATGTTGATTTAATGAAGTTATTAATAGTGGGTTTTAAGGTCAGTGTGTGGTATTTTTAGGTGTTGTGGTGGACGTTTCAATTTTCTTTGGACGGCACGTTTGCTGTTTCATTCCCTTTAATGTCAATGTGGCCAGGGATCCAACAGAGAATAATTTCATATTTCCTGTTGGACAATGTATGAAGATGTAACAGATTATTGATTTCATGGGTCTTCATATTTGGGTTTTTTAAAGCCTTGAGGCAGAACAGCGAATCAGAAAAGATAACGGAGCTTCCTGGTCAGGAATCAGATATAAGATTTAAAGTCAAGTTGATTGCATGAATTCCAGTGGTGAAGACAGAAGCTTTGGGGTTGAAACTGAGGCATTCAGTTTTGCCATTTGCACTTGAGATTGAAGCGGCTCCTACTGAATCATGGTCTTTGGAGCCGTCTGTATAAAAGGTCTGTGATCCGGGTATTTATTGATTACCTCTCTAAACATTTCTTTGCAGGTTTCTGGCATGGGGTTTTTCTTCGGACATGCTGCGAGATCTAAAATACTCTTTGGTTTATGAGTTAGCCATAATGGGATGGCAGGAAATAGGTCATTCTCCACCTCACTTGGTTGGATTGCAACCTTTGCCGGCAAAGACCGAATCTGAAGGCTGTGTGCTAGATATGAATGAAAAGCTGTAGATTTTCCCTTTCCATAGGTATATGGTGTGACCGGGTGGGAAAATATGACTGCGCACCCAAAAGAAAACAAAGTTGTTGACCATGATAACAGTAAAATTATGTAATGTCAACAAATTTGGCCCAGTACATGTAAAATACAAAATTAAAGTATTTAGAAGCTTTGTATCAAGCTAAAACTTGCACACAAGATGTAGGAACGGACGTAGAATGAGGTTCTGACCTTAGCTAAATTTAGATCTAGGGCCACCCACATGACCTTTGGAAGCTGATTACTCAATATTAAGATTTTCGCAACCTGACGGGTTTTCTCAGGCTGCCTCACATTTAAACAAATGATGTGAGCTGCAGACACTCTTTTCACTCCTGATATAACATTTTGTACAGACACTGGAAAGGAGAGTTTTCTTTTTTACAGTGAAATTATTCCATTGCTTGGGTTCAAAATTTACATCAAACACCCATTCCTGATTTCAAGCATAATCTCCTCTTGGCATCTGCAGAACCAATCTCAATAGGCAGTAAAAGGGAAACTTTGTGAAAAACTTGTAGTATACAAGCCATAATGGTACTTAGGCCCGTCTAGCACAACATTTGAAAGCTATCACATCAGGTTCAGTGAAACAACACATGAGTTCATAAATTCCGTACAGCAAAGACTGCAACAATGACAATCATTTTCTTGCCCCTGTCACCTGTATTAGAGTTTCCAGACGTGGCTCTGACATTAAATCCATGTTGGAAAATTGTTCTGTGATCAGGACTGCTAAAGTTTAGACTTGGTTGAACTGCCAACTCTGATCTGTTGTCCTGTACTTTCATTTTGAGACGAGACATCTCTAGCCCAAGTGTAGGCTTGACTGGTACTGTGATCTGTATGTGTGGACAACAAAGATCATAAATATTTGGTTTCTGGTGGTGTATTAATTCAGATAAACTCATATGTAAGAACAATGTTAGTGTATCATTGTAGCATCTGTAGGCCACCCTCTCTCCCCCTTCCGGTTGTTGTTTGCTTCGACGATAGCTGACCTCGGCCCGTCTTGACTACCTTCCTCGCCCCCTCATCCACCCCACCCCCCTTCATTGTTTGCCCGCCCTCGGCAAACCTTCTCTTCTCACCCCTCTTCGTTCGTAGTTTTTTTCCCCCCTTTCATGCTTTAGCAGTGTGCTGACCTAGGTCTGATCTGTTTTGATAATTGCTGTACCATAAGGTTCCATAAAAATCGCGGAGGTGTTGTTTACAAAGGTTGGCCTTGAGATGGTGTCACCCAATGACATGCTGTTGTTTGATTGGATGTTTTGTGGGTCTATTGGACTTGCTAGATCGGTCTCAGGCCAGCTCGGGGGTCAAACCGATTTGAGAATTTTCTGTGAGAACTGGTATAAATATAGGTGCCATGCGAGTGAATGTGTGTGTGTGCAGTACCCAGTTGTTCCTCATGTGCGTAGATTCATATGTGCTTTCCTACTGGGCATAAGTAGTGTTGTAGATACATTTCATTTTCTTGTTCATCATACTTACTAAACTTAGTATTCCCGTATTTATTAATAACAGTTTTAACAGTTTCATTTCAAAGGGAAGAAGTTTGTTTACTCTAACTATTCCCATCAATAATGTGCTGCAAGTTACCTCAACTGTTCACAATCATGATTAACTCAGAAAATCAACATGCAGAAAGAATGTATCAGAGAACAAATTGTGGTCAATATTTGATAATCTGATGTAACAAACAGTATAAATAATGTGAAATTTTAACCCTAGTCCTGCGGGAGGCCACTATATCGGCCACTATATTGGCCTCCCCGCGCAATATGTGAGGCACGCGAGGCCATTATTTTGTCCAACACGCTTAACCGCGGGATCTGCGGGAGGCCACATTTTTGTATAGCAACGGTGCGCCTCGCACTTTGTTTATTCGCTTGCCGTGGCTGTCGGTTTTTTTTCACGTTTTTTTTTTCACACTATTTTCGCGTGTCTATCTATCCTGTCACCCTATATCTAACAATGTGGTACCGGTATCGTCGGTTTACGTTTATTACGATGCAACTATTCGTAACTATTTGTCATACTCATGTAATAGTACTGACGGTCTGAAGTTCGAACTGGGGAAAATCTTGGGGAAACTTTTACTTTGATGCTGGTTGTCGTCCACATGTGAAATGACAAGAAAGGGGCCATGTGCGTATTTACACCGTTCTACATCTGTAATTATGAATTCCGATGTAATATTAGGGCATGCTGCATAAGGGCGTCTGTCGGTAGGTTTTTCATCAGGGAAAACTGGGAGAAAATGACTGACTTTGTTGTTGGTTGTTGTCTTTATTTGATGTGGTAATTAGAGAGATATTGTGTTCCTTTGATTAAATCACTTTTCAGCATTTGTTTGACTGTGCTCTACGACCGACGTGGAAATCAAATCTCTCGCTAAAACTAACATTATAGTAAGTGGAAGCTTTACATAGTAGAGCAGGGAGAAGGCAATGTCACCATACATGTGGTTAGTAAATTAAGCGCCTGGCTTAAAAAATAATTTGTTCACCTGAATGGCCTGACTTAGGGACAGAAAAACTGCAGAGGTCTTGGGAAAATGATAAAACGCGTGTTAAACGGCATGTAAATGCAGAAAATTCTTGATTTTGGGCCTTCCATTTCACAATAAAACTTACTGCATATCATCACAAGTACTTTATCCAAATATCATAGGAGTCATTTACAATTTATCCACCAATATTGTTGTTATTGCCTCCTGAAGTATATGCGATACACGTGTTCACAAGGACCCGATTGACCTGACCGCTGAGGTTATCGGCAATACGCAAACGATTGGCTGACTGGCTATCCCCGCACGGGGCGTTACGTGGACGGGTTCACTCATCGTGGGATGAGGGTTAAAAAACACCAAGGAACAAAACATTCTGTTTAGCTCTAGAGATAAATGACAACAAACACCCATCATCGGATTAACTATACATAAATATAAGATTAGGTAGTCCAAACTGATTTTTACTTTTTATCATATCTTCAGTTCTTGTCAAATCTGATGGAGCTTGCTTTTCGAACAATTTTGATATCAAATTTATTATTCTGGCTTTGAAAGTTATGGCATTTTCAAATGTGAAAAAACACCTCGAATTTGCTATCTTTTGCAAATTCCATGACAGTCCAACTTTGACTGCCCATAAAATGACGGTTTATTGAGTCATGGCATTAAAAATTCTCACTTTCCATGGCAAGGGGATGTACATTATACTCAGTTTTTTCAAGGGGTACAAATATAATACAAGCATCTCATTTTACTATTTTTAGACATCAAACTTCATCCGATGTCAAGTTTTTGTGAACTCTTACAAGGAAGAAAAAATAATGTTTTTGTTTTCTTTTAAATGAAAAGGCGGTCAACCACTGACTCAGCACTGAGTGTTGGACAAAGGTGACAAAATCAAGCATTGGGTGGACCTATAAAAACAATTGGCGCCTTATAATACAAAGGCTGAGGCTCATTTGCGTATAGTTTTGATCCTGATGTATTCAAGTTTCTCGGTCAACAAACTTTTCAACAAATGATTTTTAAAGGAATTTCAACTTAAAACCTGATGAAAAATACACTGAATTAAACCTCATTTATATGGCTCTCTGTGTGGGTTATTTTGAAGCACGGGCGCTACATCGGCGCGAAGCCCTGCGATCCTTTGTTGTGAGAGGGTCAATTTGGCATGGGTGGCTCAGGGTGAAAACGGCAAGACTATGTCTTGTTCAAGCAATAAAAACACAAAGCTACACACATTAAACAATACAAAAGATAGTATATTTTAACAGAGGAAGAACTGAACTTTATTTTCATGTAGGATACACATGCCGCTTTACACAGACACACAGCAGTAGTAGCCTTGCAATGTTGGCCTAAAATTATGCCAAAATGGGATTTCGCCCCTTTAGCAGGGCAGTTTGGACTACCTAATAAGATGAGAAAGGGAACAATGGGGCAGGTCTGACCTGAAGTATAAGAAAAGTCAAGAAAAGAACACAAAATAATTCCAAGACATAAGGCAACGGAAAAACAATTATTTATATGTATCTGACCCTTAACACTATTCCTCCCAAGTATTTTTCACGTTTTCCCCCGCCCAAGTAATTTTTGTCAAATTTGACCAAGTTGGTAAAGAAAAAAGAGCATAAAATGATTATTTATTGATTGTTTTTTAAAACTTTTTGTGCTAAAGGTACAGAATTGGTTACTGTTTAATATAAAACTGTGTTTTTGTCATATTTCAATGCAGAGAATTGTTGTGTAGAGGTGCAAAATGAAAAAAGTACAAAATTATAAAATGTTGACAACATCAATGATTTCAGAATCACTAGATCTATGTCTAGATCTAGATCCAGAACCATCTGCAACAAATTCTTCATCACTGTCGTCCCCCACCATCTCTTCATTACTGTCACTATCCATGAAGATTTCATGCAAAGCTTCGGATGTTGACAAAAATTTTGAGAAATTGCCTCGCCATGGTTAGAATTGCGAAAAAATACTGTCAGTTGCACGAAAACAGTTCCCTATTATTATTAGAGTAGCGTCCCTTCGATATCCGTCACGGGAAATTATTGTGAATAAAAACTACACACTGCAGAGTACTGTAGAGTAACGTAACCTCACGAACGGTTAATACCCATAATCGTAAATTGGAGAGCGGGTAATACCCGTTCCCGGGAGGGAATGTGTTAAAAGATGAAGGCAATCACAACAAGTAACACATCTAAAGGTTGTCTTAAAATCAAAATATCGGATGGTCAGTTACATGCAGTTGCAGCAACAATTTGACTGAAAGATAGTTATCGGGACATAACTGAAGCAATTTAACCCTAGTCCTGCGGGAGGCCACTATATTGGCCTCCCCGCGCAACACGCGAGACACGGGAGGCCATTATTTTGTCCGACACGCTTAACCGCGGGAGGCCACATTTTTGTATAGCAACGGTGCGCCTCAGGCTTTGTTTATTCGGTTGCCAAGGCTGTCGTTGTTGTTGTTTTTTCACATGGGTGTGGACCAAGTTGATCTTGGACAGAATATAGTTTATTCGATGTTTGTTGATCCCATCTTTCCTGCCATGTTGATTTAATGAAGTTATTAATAGTGGGTTTTAAGGTCAGTGTGTGGTATTTTTAGGTGTTGTGGTGGACGTTTCAATTTTCTTTGGACGGCACGTTTGCTGTTTCATTCCCTTTAATGTCAATGTGGCCAGGGATCCAACAGAGAATAATTTCATATTTCCTGTTGGACAATGTATGAAGATGTAACAGATTATTGATTTCATGGGTCTTCATATTTGGGTTTTTTAAAGCCTTGAGGCAGAACAGCGAATCAGAAAAGATAACGGAGCTTCCTGGTCAGGAATCAGATATAAGATTTAAAGTCAAGTTGATTGCATGAATTCCAGTGGTGAAGACAGAAGCTTTGGGGTTGAAACTGAGGCATTCAGTTTTGCCATTTGCACTTGAGATTGAAGCGGCTCCTACTGAATCATGGTCTTTGGAGCCGTCTGTATAAAAGGTCTGTGATCCGGGTATTTATTGATTACCTCTCTAAACATTTCTTTGCAGGTTTCTGGCATGGGGTTTTTCTTCGGACATGCTGCGAGATCTAAAATACTCTTTGGTTTATGAGTTAGCCATAATGGGATGGCAGGAAATAGGTCATTCTCCACCTCACTTGGTTGGATTGCAACCTTTGCCGGCAAAGACCGAATCTGAAGGCTGTGTGCTAGATATGAATGAAAAGCTGTAGATTTTCCCTTTCCATAGGTATATGGTGTGACCGGGTGGGAAAATATGACTGCGCACCCAAAAGAAAACAAAGTTGTTGACCATGATAACAGTAAAATTATGTAATGTCAACAAATTTGGCCCAGTACATGTAAAATACAAAATTAAAGTATTTAGAAGCTTTGTATCAAGCTAAAACTTGCACACAAGATGTAGGAACGGACGTAGAATGAGGTTCTGACCTTAGCTAAATTTAGATCTAGGGCCACCCACATGACCTTTGGAAGCTGATTACTCAATATTAAGATTTTCGCAACCTGACGGGTTTTCTCAGGCTGCCTCACATTTAAACAAATGATGTGAGCTGCAGACACTCTTTTCACTCCTGATATAACATTTTGTACAGACACTGGAAAGGAGAGTTTTCTTTTTTACAGTGAAATTATTCCATTGCTTGGGTTCAAAATTTACATCAAACACCCATTCCTGATTTCAAGCATAATCTCCTCTTGGCATCTGCAGAACCAATCTCAATAGGCAGTAAAAGGGAAACTTTGTGAAAAACTTGTAGTATACAAGCCATAATGGTACTTAGGCCCGTCTAGCACAACATTTGAAAGCTATCACATCAGGTTCAGTGAAACAACACATGAGTTCATAAATTCCGTACAGCAAAGACTGCAACAATGACAATCATTTTCTTGCCCCTGTCACCTGTATTAGAGTTTCCAGACGTGGCTCTGACATTAAATCCATGTTGGAAAATTGTTCTGTGATCAGGACTGCTAAAGTTTAGACTTGGTTGAACTGCCAACTCTGATCTGTTGTCCTGTACTTTCATTTTGAGACGAGACATCTCTAGCCCAAGTGTAGGCTTGACTGGTACTGTGATCTGTATGTGTGGACAACAAAGATCATAAATATTTGGTTTCTGGTGGTGTATTAATTCAGATAAACTCATATGTAAGAACAATGTTAGTGTATCATTGTAGCATCTGTAGGCCACCCTCTCTCCCCCTTCCGGTTGTTGTTTGCTTCGACGATAGCTGACCTCGGCCCGTCTTGACTACCTTCCTCGCCCCCTCATCCACCCCACCCCCCTTCATTGTTTGCCCGCCCTCGGCAAACCTTCTCTTCTCACCCCTCTTCGTTCGTAGTTTTTTTCCCCCCTTTCATGCTTTAGCAGTGTGCTGACCTAGGTCTGATCTGTTTTGATAATTGCTGTACCATAAGGTTCCATAAAAATCGCGGAGGTGTTGTTTACAAAGGTTGGCCTTGAGATGGTGTCACCCAATGACATGCTGTTGTTTGATTGGATGTTTTGTGGGTCTATTGGACTTGCTAGATCGGTCTCAGGCCAGCTCGGGGGTCAAACCGATTTGAGAATTTTCTGTGAGAACTGGTATAAATATAGGTGCCATGCGAGTGAATGTGTGTGTGTGCAGTACCCAGTTGTTCCTCATGTGCGTAGATTCATATGTGCTTTCCTACTGGGCATAAGTAGTGTTGTAGATACATTTCATTTTCTTGTTCATCATACTTACTAAACTTAGTATTCCCGTATTTATTAATAACAGTTTTAACAGTTTCATTTCAAAGGGAAGAAGTTTGTTTACTCTAACTATTCCCATCAATAATGTGCTGCAAGTTACCTCAACTGTTCACAATCATGATTAACTCAGAAAATCAACATGCAGAAAGAATGTATCAGAGAACAAATTGTGGTCAATATTTGATAATCTGATGTAACAAACAGTATAAATAATGTGAAATTTTAACCCTAGTCCTGCGGGAGGCCACTATATCGGCCACTATATTGGCCTCCCCGCGCAATATGTGAGGCACGCGAGGCCATTATTTTGTCCAACACGCTTAACCGCGGGATCTGCGGGAGGCCACATTTTTGTATAGCAACGGTGCGCCTCGCACTTTGTTTATTCGCTTGCCGTGGCTGTCGGTTTTTTTTCACGTTTTTTTTTTCACACTATTTTCGCGTGTCTATCTATCCTGTCACCCTATATCTAACAATGTGGTACCGGTATCGTCGGTTTACGTTTATTACGATGCAACTATTCGTAACTATTTGTCATACTCATGTAATAGTACTGACGGTCTGAAGTTCGAACTGGGGAAAATCTTGGGGAAACTTTTACTTTGATGCTGGTTGTCGTCCACATGTGAAATGACAAGAAAGGGGCCATGTGCGTATTTACACCGTTCTACATCTGTAATTATGAATTCCGATGTAATATTAGGGCATGCTGCATAAGGGCGTCTGTCGGTAGGTTTTTCATCAGGGAAAACTGGGAGAAAATGACTGACTTTGTTGTTGGTTGTTGTCTTTATTTGATGTGGTAATTAGAGAGATATTGTGTTCCTTTGATTAAATCACTTTTCAGCATTTGTTTGACTGTGCTCTACGACCGACGTGGAAATCAAATCTCTCGCTAAAACTAACATTATAGTAAGTGGAAGCTTTACATAGTAGAGCAGGGAGAAGGCAATGTCACCATACATGTGGTTAGTAAATTAAGCGCCTGGCTTAAAAAATAATTTGTTCACCTGAATGGCCTGACTTAGGGACAGAAAAACTGCAGAGGTCTTGGGAAAATGATAAAACGCGTGTTAAACGGCATGTAAATGCAGAAAATTCTTGATTTTGGGCCTTCCATTTCACAATAAAACTTACTGCATATCATCACAAGTACTTTATCCAAATATCATAGGAGTCATTTACAATTTATCCACCAATATTGTTGTTATTGCCTCCTGAAGTATATGCGATACACGTGTTCACAAGGACCCGATTGACCTGACCGCTGAGGTTATCGGCAATACGCAAACGATTGGCTGACTGGCTATCCCCGCACGGGGCGTTACGTGGACGGGTTCACTCATCGTGGGATGAGGGTTAAAAAACACCAAGGAACAAAACATTCTGTTTAGCTCTAGAGATAAATGACAACAAACACCCATCATCGGATTAACTATACATAAATATAAGATTAGGTAGTCCAAACTGATTTTTACTTTTTATCATATCTTCAGTTCTTGTCAAATCTGATGGAGCTTGCTTTTCGAACAATTTTGATATCAAATTTATTATTCTGGCTTTGAAAGTTATGGCATTTTCAAATGTGAAAAAACACCTCGAATTTGCTATCTTTTGCAAATTCCATGACAGTCCAACTTTGACTGCCCATAAAATGACGGTTTATTGAGTCATGGCATTAAAAATTCTCACTTTCCATGGCAAGGGGATGTACATTATACTCAGTTTTTTCAAGGGGTACAAATATAATACAAGCATCTCATTTTACTATTTTTAGACATCAAACTTCATCCGATGTCAAGTTTTTGTGAACTCTTACAAGGAAGAAAAAATAATGTTTTTGTTTTCTTTTAAATGAAAAGGCGGTCAACCACTGACTCAGCACTGAGTGTTGGACAAAGGTGACAAAATCAAGCATTGGGTGGACCTATAAAAACAATTGGCGCCTTATAATACAAAGGCTGAGGCTCATTTGCGTATAGTTTTGATCCTGATGTATTCAAGTTTCTCGGTCAACAAACTTTTCAACAAATGATTTTTAAAGGAATTTCAACTTAAAACCTGATGAAAAATACACTGAATTAAACCTCATTTATATGGCTCTCTGTGTGGGTTATTTTGAAGCACGGGCGCTACATCGGCGCGAAGCCCTGCGATCCTTTGTTGTGAGAGGGTCAATTTGGCATGGGTGGCTCAGGGTGAAAACGGCAAGACTATGTCTTGTTCAAGCAATAAAAACACAAAGCTACACACATTAAACAATACAAAAGATAGTATATTTTAACAGAGGAAGAACTGAACTTTATTTTCATGTAGGATACACATGCCGCTTTACACAGACACACAGCAGTAGTAGCCTTGCAATGTTGGCCTAAAATTATGCCAAAATGGGATTTCGCCCCTTTAGCAGGGCAGTTTGGACTACCTAATAAGATGAGAAAGGGAACAATGGGGCAGGTCTGACCTGAAGTATAAGAAAAGTCAAGAAAAGAACACAAAATAATTCCAAGACATAAGGCAACGGAAAAACAATTATTTATATGTATCTGACCCTTAACACTATTCCTCCCAAGTATTTTTCACGTTTTCCCCCGCCCAAGTAATTTTTGTCAAATTTGACCACTGTGCGGTTGGTAAAGAAAAAAGAGCATAAAATGATTATTTATTGATTGTTTTTTAAAACTTTTTGTGCTAAAGGTACAGAATTGGTTACTGTTTAATATAAAACTGTGTTTTTGTCATATTTCAATGCAGAGAATTGTTGTGTAGAGGTGCAAAATGAAAAAAGTACAAAATTATAAAATGTTGACAACATCAATGATTTCAGAATCACTAGATCTATGTCTAGATCTAGATCCAGAACCATCTGCAACAAATTCTTCATCACTGTCGTCCCCCACCATCTCTTCATTACTGTCACTATCCATGAAGATTTCATGCAAAGCTTCGGATGTTGACAAAAATTTTGAGAAATTGCCTCGCCATGGTTAGAATTGCGAAAAAATACTGTCAGTTGCACGAAAACAGTTCCCTATTATTATTAGAGTAGCGTCCCTTCGATATCCGTCACGGGAAATTATTGTGAATAAAAACTACACACTGCAGAGTACTGTAGAGTAACGTAACCTCACGAACGGTTAATACCCATAATCGTAAATTGGAGAGCGGGTAATACCCGTTCCCGGGAGGGAATGTGTTAAAAGATGAAGGCAATCACAACAAGTAACACATCTAAAGGTTGTCTTAAAATCAAAATATCGGATGGTCAGTTACATGCAGTTGCAGCAACAATTTGACTGAAAGATAGTTATCGGGACATAACTGAAGCAATTTAACCCTAGTCCTGCGGGAGGCCACTATATTGGCCTCCCCGCGCAACACGCGAGACACGGGAGGCCATTATTTTGTCCGACACGCTTAACCGCGGGAGGCCACATTTTTGTATAGCAACGGTGCGCCTCAGGCTTTGTTTATTCGGTTGCCAAGGCTGTCGTTGTTGTTGTTTTTTCACATTTTTTTTCCACACAATTTTCGTGTGTTTATCTATCCTGTCACCCCTACTATATCTAACAAAATAGTATCGTCCGATTACGTTTATTACGATGGAACTATTCGTCATACTCATGTAATAGTACTGACGGTCTGAAGTTTGAACTGGGGAAAATCTTGGGGAAACTTTTACTTTGATGCTGGTTGTTGTCTACATGTGAAATGAGAAGAAAGGGGCCATGTGCGTATTTGAGATGCCGTTCTACGTCTGTAATTGTGAATTCCGATGTAATATTAGGGCATGCTGCATAAGGGCGTCTGTCAGTAGGTTTTTCATCAGGGAAAACTGGGAGAAAATGACTGACTTTGTTGTTGGTTGTTGTCTTTATTTGATGTGGTAATTAGAGAGATATTGTGTTCCTTTGATTAAATCACTTTTCAGCATTTGTTTGACTGTGCTCTACGACCAACGTGGAAATCAAATCTCTCGCTAAAACTAACATTATAGTAGGTGGAAGCTTTACATAGTAGAGCAGGGAGAAGGCAATGTCACCATACATGTGGTTAGTAAATTAAGCGAATGGCTTAAAAAATAATTTGTTCACCTGAATGGCCTGACATAGGGACAGAAAAAGCGCAGAGGTCTTGGGAAAATGATAAAACGTGTGTTAAACGGCATGTAAATGCAGAAATTTCTTGATTTGGGGCCTTCCATTTCACAATAAAACCTACTGCATATCATCACAAGTACTTTATCCAAATATCATAGGGGTCCCTTACGATTTATCCACCACTATTGTTGTTATTGCGTCCTGAAGTATACACGATACAGGTGTTCACAAGGACCCGATTGACCCGACCGCCGAGGTTATCGGCAACACGCGAACGATCGGCTGTCTGGCCGCTGGCTATCCCCGCACAGGGAGTTACGTGGACAAGTTCACTCAACGCGGGACCAGGGTTAAAATGACCCAGACATTCATTCTGCTAAACAAACTACTGTAGACTGTCCTAAACCATGTTGTAGTTATCCCTTAATCTGCAGCAAGAGTTTTTTTGGGTTCAGTATGGTCCTTTTGGTGTGGTAACTTTGACATTCTAGCAAGGGGCTATGTTTACATTCTAGCTAGTGGCTACTTGCCTGGAATTTCATAATTCTGTGTGCTGTACAGGGCATGCCCACCGTCTACCTTGATCGTCTCCCCTGTGATAAACGCCGCTGATGGCGACAGCAAGAAACAAACTGTGGTTGACACCTGGACATAAAAAATCATCAGTATGTCATACATTGGACATACCAAACGATAAAAACAACAAAAGAAATACGCATAATGCAGTTTGCATTTGATAAGATCATTTGAGAATTTACACAACAGCTCTATCAGTCACACTGTAAGTACCTGCAAATGTCCCTATCTGCCACTAAATATACTAAGCAGAGAGGTAACCAGTAGACAAACAGCCAATGTACTCATCCACTGCCACATCACCCAACACCATTGGTTCACAAGGTCACATGCTTGGGTCAAAGTTTGCGAATAATAAAAAACACAAGCAAAACAAAAAAACATTGAAAAACTCTCGTGTAATAGCTGTTATTACACTGAAATATAAGCAGAAAGATTTTTTCAAACACGTTGTGCTATGTTATTCAATATTACTGCATCATACTATCAGATGAATTGGAAATATGCAGACACCTGCTGGCAGGAAAACTCTGATGTATGGCTGATAGGAAATGGATATCATGAACAGTACAGAGAAGTGGATGAAAGAATAAGCATGAATGGAGACTACAAAATGAACTCTGGGCCTGACCTCTTCAACTGATCCAAGCCTTTTCATTGGAATACGAGGAATGGTGGCATCAAAAATCTTGGGATTTCCATAATTGGCAGCTGCGGTCTCGGAGTAGATTGAGCTGCCCTGTAATACATAATATGTACATGAAGCGCAACAGTGTTAACATTCAAGCGCACAGGAGGCGACAAATATAGATATATATATGCATGCCTGGATGGATGAATTGACAGAAGGATGAATGAGAGAATACACAGTTTGATGGATGTGCAAGCAGAGGATACACAGTCAGATGAAGATAGCCAAATGACTATATACATGTATATAATGCGAATTAATTTTTTTTTCTTTGTCCCATAAACTTACTGATATCACCTCAATCATTCTTCTCAGCACATCTCTTGTTATCTGAAGTAACAGTAAGTTATATATGTACTAACAAGACTTACTGGAGCTACACAGTTGATGCGGACACCATTATGCACCCATTCTATTGACAAAGACTTCGTCAAGTTGTCCACACCTGCCCTGGCAGCTGCTGAGTGGCTTATGAGCAGACAAAAGGAAGATAATAACACTAGTTTCACTACAATTTAAGCAAGTAGCCTACAGCACACAAACTAACATTTACATGGATGCAACATCTCCATAGAGATGAAGTAAGCAGGATAAGTTCCCATCCAGGAGGTAAATTTTCAAAGTCAGTTAAAGCAGTCCAAAAGAATCAGTGTTTGTTTGTTCAACTTCCAGCCTCCTCTATATTTCATGTTTTCCACTGTAACAAGTTCAGTTTGAAATGTTTTACTGCAGATTTTGGATTAGCATGAATCAAAGTGCACAGTTTGAATCAGGATTAATTCAGAGAGAGGTTTAATTTCTGTTTTCAAAAATCAACTGTATTAATAGAATCTCAGTTCCATGTTCAGTTTATTAGTGTGAGAGGATGAACAATTTTCTATTTTTAATATGTGCTTTCATGGTAACGCTAGTGCGTGAGTAAGGGACGGCCACTCATAGTAGTTTAGGGACACTTGGCCGAGTACCATTAATTGGATTATTTCCCTTGTAATACTAGCGCGGGACCCGTTATTCACATCACGGTGAAAAGCGGCATTTTGATTGGTCAGTTGGAAATGTTGACCACCGGGCTTCCAACTCTTATATCATGGCTTTAAGTTTCTTACAACTCGCTCCTTCGTTGTTATCCACCGACAGAAAGACGGGAACCCGAATTCATTGTTGAGAGTAGGCAATACCCTATCGGTACAAAATAGGTACTCATGATAACGTTTGTTATCAATGGAGATACGTCGTATTAATGGACGAAAGTATCCCGCACAAATTTGTCCAATGTTGTTAGTCCTGACACTTTGAAAATTTATATTAAAACTATTACCGGGTTTCTGGTATAAGTAGTCAGTTAGAATTTTAGCAGCAAGTTTCTACTTTATAATGGTACTAATTTCGTTGTACTTTGATGCACATGTCCTATTGAAATAATTAATAAGAGGATCTCGGATTTAAAGTAAACCACGAGTTAGACGCATGTTATCCCCGATAAATCCAACCTGGGTCAAATTTATTCAATTAATTAGAGAAATTTCTGCAGTTTACTGGGATACCTAATTGACTTTTGTGTGCACCCTTTTAACCGTACTGTAAATTCGATTGTAAGAAACCACCAGTGGAGGAAGAAATGGCATACAATGGACCCCATGGACACAGCTGGACGATCTAGATTTTGCAGATGACTTGGCACTATTGTCGCACACACACGACCAGATGCAAGCAAAGACTACAGCTCTAAACAAAATTTCAGAATCTATTGGATTGAGGATACATCCCGCGAAGTCGAAGGTCCTAAAAATTGTTGCACCCCTAAGCGAACAAGTCACAGTAGGAGATCAACCACTGGAAGATGTAGAGTCCTTCTGCTATCTTGGTAGTATCATTGACAATAAGGGAGGAACAGAGGCAGAAGTCAAAGCACGAATTGGAAAGGCACAGGCAGCTTTCACATCCTTAAGCAAGATTTGGAGAACCAAGGATATATCTCTAAAAACAAAGCTGAGGATATTCAACTCGAACGTGAAGTCAGTCCTGTTGTATGGATGTGAGACTTGGAATGCGTCCCAGGCCTGCATAAAGAGAATCCAAGTTTTCATCAACAGATGTTTGAGGAAGCTACTTAAGATCAGATGGACAGACAAGGTCAGCAATGAAATTGTATGGAAAAGAACAAGACAGAACCCAGTCAGAGAGGAAATTGGTAGGAGGCGATGGAGATGGATCGGCCACACTCTCAGGAGGCCAGGAAACAGCATCACGAAGAAGGTATTGGACTGGAATCCCCAGGGCAAGAGATCAAGAGGAAGGCCGCGCGGAACGTGGAGAAGAGCCAGAGAAAATGATGTGCAACAAAGCGGAAAGACTTGGAATAATGTAAAGAGGCTGGCCCATGATAGAGAGGGATGGAAGGTGTTTGTTGGTGGCCTATACCCTGATCCAGGGTGAGAAAGGCAATGATGATGATGATGAAATTCGATTGTGTTAGGACCCTAACCGGTTATGTTGTTCGGCTGGACTCAATGTCCGAGCCTTTCACTTGTCCAACACTGGACTACGTAATAGCCCTCTCGGACGTCCGCGCTGGCTCATAAAGATGATGCCAGTTCGAGTGGTCAGTAGACTCCATCAAAGACGCCGCAACAATAGGAAGCACAAGTGGACCTTGCAGTACAATAGATCGGCGGCGGCCTGCCGTGGCGCGCCTCGCCAAAAACATGGCCTAGTCCAGTTGCGCCAGTAGCAGAAAGACTTTGGCTTATGGCTGGTTGGGCTTTTTTTGCTTGGTAGGGTTCTCCTATGCCTTTTTTTGTTTGGTAGTGATACCTTTATGTTGAGGCATTTATCAATAAATAAGATTGCCAGCAGAACCCTGTGTTTGTTAATCCTGTGTATCCTTAAGGGAGTTACTATTGAACCCACGCAGTAACCACATTAGCCACACGTAGTTCATCCAACATTAGAAATAGGCAGAAACCCAACCTCTTCAAAACTTAACCATGTCCCATTGCATTTTACCTCATCATTGGGTTGCCTTTCCACATGTCCATGGTTATGTTAACAATCACTCCACCATGTGTATTCATCCACTGATTGTATGCTGAAATATGGAGACGAAATAATATCTGAAACTAGTCTTGACTACCTTACAAAACTTTCTGTCTAAAACTAAATGTCCTTGTACAGACAGCTATCACCAGCATTAATTTTGGCTTTTGTTAAGTGCAGACCTGCCAGGAAACATGATTTTAGGGTGTGTGAAAGTGTAAAGAGCAGAAAATCTTTTATTAAGTGTCATTACTTAACTATGAAACTTATATCTCATCACAAGTACTGTATCTAAATATCTGAGAGTCACTTGAAATTTATGTGCAAGCCACTTTTACCTAATTGTGCACTGAACAAAATTTGTCAATATGATAACCATATTCAAACGTCCCAACTGACCTGATCACTGAGGTTAGAGGCAAAATGAAAGTGAGTGACTGACTAATCACTGGTGATTTCTGTGTTTGCCAGTGCACAGACGGATCCACTGAAACAGGGCTGAGGATTAATTGTATCTCACCTTCTCGACACATAAGAAAAGTTCCAGTTAAGTTGGTTTCCACAACAGCATGCCAGCCTTTCAATCTGATATCCTCAGCTCGGCTCATGAATTGTCCACCACCATTGTTGATGAGAAAATCCAATTTTCCAAATATCCGCAGAGTGGAGGAAATCAGATTTCTGACCTGTTGATGAAAGTAAACTTTTCATGTCTGTTCAACCCCAAGATCAGAGAGAAATTTTAAAATTCGCAAATTTGAAAACAAATCTTGATAAAAAGCTCTTTATAAATCCAGCCCCGATGTTCATGCTGTGTCAAGTTTACAGTCATGTCCCTGTTGCACTTTAAATGGCAGCTCATTTGGCAATCAAGTGGTTCGAACCAATTAACAATTGATTACATGCATTTGATGTAATCCCAGTAAATTGTCTTTTTCACATTCCTGTCACATGAGGAAATTCCAACGCACCAGCTCTACAATATGCCCAGCCACTCCTCCTCTCCTTACTTCTTCCTCCTTCCTGATATTACACTCCAGGATTTCAAGACTTGAATGAATTCTCTCCTCATGAAGCCAGTTCCTGATCTGTCTCCCAGCATCTTCAAGTTTGTCCAGTTTCCGCGAGGCTATGACCACATTGCAACCTGCTCATAACAAGGGGAACAGACATGCCAAAAATAGGAATTTTCTTGCATCAGGACTTTTCATCAGATATTCTAAGGAGGCTTTTGCTTATTTTTATCACATTATTTGGACATTTGAAACTAAACAAAAACAACCTGTTGTCAAATCTCGATTTTGCCTTGGGGGATCGCGAAGAATTCTAATTAAACATTTTCTATTAACAGACCCTGAGGTTAAACGCCCACAACATTTTACATGGTCTTTTCGGGCATTAATTTGTGAGTTTACTGACTGATTGCATGAAAGTAAATAATCAAATCCTGAACATATCTGCATGTAGACTAGACTAGAATCTAGATCTAGATCTAGATCTAAATCTAGTACTAGTCTAGCTTTACAAAAGACTACATGTAGGCCTATTAATCTAGAATTGGCTAGAATCTAGGTCTAGATTCTAGGTCTCTGTATAGATCTATACACAAAAAAAAAGCATTCCTATCAGGCAGTCTGCACTCACCTAGAAACAGAAGCTCTTGTGTGATTGCCTTGCCAATGCCTGTAGCCCCACCGGTCACTATAGCAACCTTTTCTGTAAACAGTCCTGGTCGGAAAACGCTACTGATTTTGTTTGCCATCTCCGCTGGAATCGAAAGTAGAAGCGCAAGGGCCAAAGTTCAAAGTCTATTACCATGCCTGCCGTACGCTTCCGGTCATAATTGAAATTTTTAATTATAAATTAATCAGAAGCTCATGAAAAGCTCATGAAGTGAAACATTCAAGACCCAAGCAAGCTTAACTGTTCTCTGTCTCTAAATTAACATTACTTGCAACGTTCTAAAATCTGCGTAGCTAGCTTTCCCGTTGAGGACACAAGATTGGCAGTACATGTATGTCTTATTTATTTATTTATTTATGCATTTATTTATTATCATATTAAAATTATTATGTGTAGCCGCCTGACAAAATGGGGCGCATCTCGGCACCACCCTATTCGAGAAAATGGTCAAAAGGCATCTTAGGGGCAGTTTTATCGATTTTGAGTTTTCAGTATTTAAAAAAAATTTAACCTCTTTACTATTCTTTGTGCAAATGACAGTGGTCGTTGAGAACGGTAAATTTAAATGCCTCGAAACTGACTTTTAATCGAGTCACCATCAATAATTTTGTACAGTGTATTTCTAAGCTGAAACTTTAAAAGCGCTTTTTCTCAAAACTGTTATTGTATCACTTCCTGTCTTTGAGATGCCATAATAAATTATCTTCTCAGCTAATTAAGTTACAGCAATAATATTTTTACTGTATGAAAGGGCTTTAAATAACCTGTTTGGTGATACATGTACCAATATCTCCATACCATCAAAGTGCCTAATTTTGTCAGGCGGCTACACATATCATCCTCATAATTATGTCTCTCACTCACACATTCGGTCTGCTTCTCTCTGTCTCTCTTTCATTTTGATGTTCTCTCACGTACTTTGACTTACTCTTTCTCCCCTCCCCACCCCCCACCCCCCACACACAAAAAACCTCTCTGGCATTAGCCTCTCGCTTTTCCTCTCTCTCATTCTCTCTGTCACCCTCTCTCTCTCTTACTCATTCACTGTCTCTTTCCGTATCTCTTTGTCTTCTCTTTATTGTGTTCTATTATTGTCATGTATTATGTGAAGTTTAATATAATATTCTTCCATTGAGTAAACTCAATGACATATCGAAGACCTACAGTTATGAAGTATCAGTGACACTTGGTGCAAAGATTGCATCAGCTGATAAATTATCAGTGAATATTATGGGACTTGTAAAATTGTTTATTCTGCAGTGTACAAGTGAGCTGAGTGTCAAAGTCATGACCAACTACAGCTATATTATACACGAAGTCGTCATCAGTGTTAGAAAGTCCTTTTGTCAAATTCACTCAGTGTGGCACCTCTGGCTTCATACTGTAGATCTCCTGAGCCGACGAAGTCATCACTGTTTTACGGGCCTATACATTCAATTTTTTGTTTTCTGTTTGTTTGACTCGAGCATTTTATTGTTCTCTTTCTAATGTTTGTAACTGGAAGCTTTATTTTATACGGTTGATAGTTTTGGCAGGGGGTAATGGGTTTTGTGTGTGTGTGTGTCTTGACTGTGTTGATTAATAGAGGTTATAAATTATAGAAGCTGAGCACTGATTACATAATTATATTTATCTAGTTTTACGTGAAGCTGGTGTTATTGTCATGGTGGTGTTGTAGTGAGCCATGATGTTGTGAATGTCTATATTACAGCTGATGTCATGGTTTAGAGTAGGTGTTGTTTTCTTGTTGCTACTTGTTGTAACAGAAGGGTCAGTGGCTGCAGTGACAACAGTGGTGATGGTGTTGGTAATACACAATGTGTACATGCAGTGTTGTTGTAAGTAGTAGCGGTGGTGATGGTAATGATAAAACTGACATGATTTGAAATGAGTGAATTACATGTACTGGGAAAGACTTGATTTGAGGTCTTTATTTTAGGAGGTTCGCTGCCCTTGGCATTT
Source organism: Onchidella celtica (assembly GCA_963931925.1). Taxonomy (NCBI): domain Eukaryota; kingdom Metazoa; phylum Mollusca; class Gastropoda; order Systellommatophora; family Onchidiidae; genus Onchidella; species Onchidella celtica. Next base: position 25,865,692 of record OZ007582.1, read on the forward strand.
ACACCTCACTTTACTTGTTTTATTATTTCTTGTTCTGGCGGGGGGGGGGGGGGGGGGGGGGGGGATGATATGGATAAATTTTAATCTATTAATTTCAATTTTGCCCGGGCAGCGGCCTTTCGGCCTGCTCTTTACGATTTCCAACTGCCAAGGTATCTTTAACGTGCGCAACGTGCACACGGACCCTCCGAATTTTTTCGTCCTTATCCGAGAAGACTAGGTACTCGATCCTACTGGGCCACTGGGAAAGACTTAAGGCCTCAAGTTTATTTTCTGTGGATTTGTCATCGTAGTTCATCCACTTGAGATCTGTATGAGCTTTTCATACAAGTAAAATTCTGGGTTTTGTTTTCTTTTTGCAATAAAAATATTTGGTTTTATCCTTATATTTGTGACGATTATGATGACTAGCTGTTTGAGGACCCATGAAGAGATATTGTTGACTTTTCAGGTGATGCCTGCACTCCTTCAGTGACAAACTTGTTTCTGTACAAGGCATGACATGTCAAGCCAAGCTGTCTTCTAACAATGCATCAATTTGCACCTGTCAAACCAACACAGGCAGAAACAGATGCCAAGACAGTGACAGGGCCAAAACAAAAATAAACTTAAATTTAAAAAATGAGAGACAACCAAAAGACACACAGGTATCTAAAGAAGAGAGAAAGAATACAAAATGAGATGAGTTTACAGGAGCACAATAGAAATGCCACAACTGTCATTCTTTCCTTGCTGCAACAGCACAAATAGACAAACTACAAAAATCACACAGACAAGAAGCAAATTATCTACCTGAATTATTTTCCGTTTATTCTTAAAACTGTTCATTTATTAGTTACAAATTGCTTGTAGACAGTTTATTAAAATGTAGACTGTCTAACTGAACAACTGACCAAAAGTTAGTGGCTGACAACACTGTTAATCTCAATTAGGACTGTACATGTAATATGCAGTGGGCATGTCATCTATTTTAATCCCAACCTTCCCCTATTCTGAATCAGTTGGCTATATAATATCATTTGAATAGACATCCAATCAGTCTATCTTTCTTACTGACATTTCCCAGATAAAAATCTAGAATTCAAATAGCCGGTAAACAAACAAATAAACAAAAAGAAAAAGAAAAAGAAAATAAGAATTATTACTGGTACAGTTTGGTAAAAACAAAAATTCACAACATTCTAATTCACATAAACTGAGAATTATGTACAAAGATATGTACATGTAATACAGGTACAAGTATAAATTTTATTTTTAATACTGGTCATCTATCCAGGTCATGCAATTGACAGAGCGAAAATACATCATCTTCAATAACAAATATTGGACTGAGTAAATGCAGAATACATGCAATTCCCCTCTGTAGCATTCAATCATTCTGACAGTGACCCCAACCCACAGAATCCCCCCCCCCCCCCCCCCAAAGCCCTCATGCGTGGCCAACAACTATGTGCTGGATGACTTGTCTGAGGAAGAATGCTCCAGATCTTTGGCATCCTCCTCCCAGGTGTATGTTGGGATACTGTTGTGTTCTGTCAACCAAGAATTGATTCAGTTAGTTCACTACATGAAACAAGGCGAGAAATGAATTCAGCATTCTCTCCCCCACCCCACTTTTATTTTCTCTTTTTTCTCTCATTATGTCTCCTCTTGTTTTAGACTGTCTTTGACTGCAATTCAAGACTTTGACCAAATGACCATTTTTCTCCGTAGTAAGTGGGATTTCCTACTCACCATTGGCACAGTAAATAATGTTTGTGTTCTATTTTATCTCTTGGCAATCATTAATTTTACTCTGTAAAATAGAAGAAACAGCAACATTAGGAAGAAGAACAATGACCAAATTAAATTTCATGAATATTACTATCTATAATAGACTTACCAGGCACTTTCAGTGTAGGGCATGCATATAAACTTTGACCTGCATCTACTTTGAGTGTCTCCCCAGTGATAAATCTCGCACCTGGCGACAGGAGGAAACAGACAGCTGCTGACACCTGGAGTAAGGACAGATCAACGCTAGATGTGACTTGTGTTACTAGTCATGGAGATACTCACATAGAGACAGAACACTAGCAATGCTGTTGTTAAATGGAAAAGATAAGTTGCTGCCAGAAATCTCATAAACTGTTCTGATTGAATGGGAGAGTGAAACACACATGACAGGTATTATTTTGAAATAATTCTGCAACATCACAATGTGAATATTCTATGCATGAAAGTGGCCCAGTGATTAAAAAAAAAATTATTTGCAGACAACACCAGCATCCGAGGCCTAATCACATTTACAAACCCATTCAATGAAAAGGCTTTCATCACAGCAGTAACCTGATTTGTTAATGGTGCAAAGATCATTTTCTTGTATTGAGTGTAAGAAAAACAAAGGAAGTTGTAACTGATTTTAAGACACACATGACCCCTTCACCACTGTTAAGCATGGATAATGAATAGGTTGAGCAAGTTGAATATTACACGCATTTGGACATACATATGCACTACAAACACACAATCTCAAATATCCATTCAAGAGCCAGTCAGAGAATGTACTTTCTGTGGAAGTAAAAATCCTTTAATGTTGATATAATACTGCATTTCTTGTTCTATAAAGCCACCATTGAAAGCGTACTATTGAAATGTATTACAACATGGGGATACAATGCCAAAGAAAGTGACAAGAACAAAATTAACAACACAATCATTAAGAAAACTTGCACCACGACAGACACAGCATTTTTGAGTTTTGACCACATGTACTCAACTGCATGTTTACACATTTATAGAAATTTATGGCTATCTTACACAACAGTTAACATCCCTTGTCTCATCAAATTTCTAGAACATCTGGGAGCAATAGCATAATTCACATCAGAGCAAACAGAAAGATGCAGGAGATCGCTTTTACCACCTGCAGTTCACCTCAACGAGGCATTCTACATAGATGTATACAACATTTTATGAAGGTTCAGTGTCTTGTTACTTCCTATGTTGTGCCTGTTATTAAGTTATGACATGTTCATGTAACAATACGTATGATTTGTTCATCATGTGTGAGGCGGTCTGAAAAAAACCAATGGGTTGCGAAAATCTGAGTAGTCTGCGTCCATAGGTCATCTGGGTGACCCGAGGTCTAAATTTAGCTAAGGTCAGAATCTCATTCTACATCCATTCCTACATCTTATGTGTAAGTTTCAGCATGAAATAAAGCTTCTAAATATTTTAATTTTGCATTATAAATGTAGTGGAGCAAATTTGTTGACATTACATAATTTTACCATTATCATGGTCAACAACTTTGTCCTCTTTTGGACGCGCACTCATATTTTCCTGCCATGTCACACTATATACCAGTGGAAAGGGAAAATCCACAGTTTTTCATTCGTAGCTAGAACACATGAATAAGTTGCCTCTACAGTATTTTGTAAGAGTTGCGCATCTACGCAAAATAAAAGAACATCATCTACTAGAAAAGGCCAGCCTTACAGCATCCGTTTTCCAATTGATTATAATTGCAATTCTACATGTAAATCTTTTAGCTGACAAAGTAACCTATGCTTTGTGCAGAAAAACTTTCTTTTAATACATTCTAAGTGCAGAAGAATTTTATTTTTATTAATATCTGCAAAAAAAAATTCCGACTGCTGTCAACAAGCTGGCAGACAGAGAGATAGATCTAGATCTAGCAAAACGTTTTGACTTGTCTTTATGCAAAAACAAAGTGTAGGCGGCTTGAAATGTTGATCTCTACTTAATATTTGAGTTCTGTGATGGTTATAAACTCAAATAATGGCTTTATTTCACTTTCCTGGTGAGAAAAACACCTCAAATATGAAAATAAATGCGTTGACTTTAGACGTGATTTTCCACGTGTTTTGTACCTTTAAAATGTCATAACTTTGGTTTTAATGAAGATATTTTAAAAATTCAAAAGGCAAAATGCTCTGTAAACCCTACATGATGATGCAAATAACTCAAATTGTGAAATGTTTGCATCATGACTGGTTTTCTTAGACTGCCTCACATGTATGTGTCTGTGAAAATGAATTTTTTTGGTCTCAACGATATCTGCACGTATTGTACAGGCCTGGCAAAGTTGAGAACTGACTCGAATTAAGGAAAATCAAAGATTGTGGTAGTTACTGTGATGGTACCTCTTCTACAGATCCCAGTCTATGGTAAGGCACTGTCTGTTTAATTTTGTCAAATATGTTGACATTGCCATAGTTGGCTGCTGCAGTATCAGAGTAGATGGAGCTGCCCTGGAGGAGGAGGAAAACAGGTCATTGCATGATCATGGAACATACAAAACTAATTCTAACTTCCTGTCAGAGAGGTCATTCTCATGTGAAAGCTTGAATGGTAATTGAGATAATTAGGTATCTCTCACAATGACTACACAACATACAAGGTGTAGTCTCAGTTAATTTCATCATAAACATTTTGCACAACAAACGTTTGGCAGCAATGAGACATGCATTTGATGTTATGACAAGTTTACAGCTATTGCAGGGAATGTTTGTATTTTTGTCATTGACATAAAAATCATTACAGTGGAGAAATAAACAAATTGACTTTAGTCATGCCCGGAGAGGGTGAACGCATGAGAATACAGTAAATGAAGATCGTGATCAAGTTCAAAAAGACACCTGGGGCAAACTTATTGGTTTGAGTTCATTCATGTCTGGGGAATAAAAAAAAAAATGACCCTTTAAAAAAAAGCATAAATCTTTGGCCCAAATCAAAAAATTCTGATTTTCTGAACAGTTTTACAACCCTGTCTTTCCCATCTCTTCGCAGTTTGTCCCACTGGCGTTGCCACTTTACAACTTTCCCCCATGTTACTTACTGGAGCTACGCTGTTAATGCGGACGCCATTATGTACCCATTCCAGTGACAAAGATTTGGTCAAGTTGTCTACCCCTGCCCGAGCTGCTCCTGTATGACTGTAGAGAATGATACAGTTCACTTGTTAATATCTGTATACATTAGACGTTCCACAGACATTCTCTATGATCTATAGGCTGTATCATCATACTGACAATTTCACAATTTATACACAAAATATCATGAATGGAAGAAACTAATACAAAGTGAAAATAATGCCAAATCAGTCTATCAATATAACTTGTACATATTTACTTGTGAAATAGTCAATTCTATTTATTTCTTTCTGTGACCTGGCAATAAAAATTGTGCCAGTCTTGTGACCAACATTAATCAACATGTGACCAGTTTTGATACTCAACTGTGACATTCTTAATAGTGTTCTACACCAGTCTGGTTCAAACTTTCTCATCAAGGATCACAATTCAATATTCAACATCAAACCCATGGTGTACATTCTGCAACTTGTGAATGGAATATTCTGTGTTCCTAAACGTCAAATTACTGAGCATGATATTGGATAAACTGAAATTTCAGTTGTTGTTTTTTTCTTTCTTTTAAGATTTTTTACTGTTACCACAGGCTTGTAGTACATATATGTAGTGCTACCATCTCGGTACTAGCTTGCCTTTTGTAGGCAGTGGAGATCGTGGTTGAACCTTGATTGAGTCCCTTGCAATGACAGAATTACACAGTGGGGGCAGAAATTTCTTAAAACCAGAGAAGATATATTTTTGTCAAGAATGAAAACCGGAAATCCAGAATAATCCGGACAACTTTCACCATGCTTTCTACTCTTGATATCAGTTAAGAACAGCACAGAACACAATGCTGCCACATCACGGGGAATCAGTGATATACATACCCGACCAAGTTATAGGGAATCAGTGATGTACACATTAACACACAGACTGATGTACATACCCTAGCATATTCTACAGAATCAATCCTGTACAACCTACCACATCATAAGAAATCAGTGTTGTACAACCTACCATATCATATGGAATCAGTATTGTACAACCTGCCATGTCATATGGAAACAGTGTTGTATAACCTACCACGTCATACGGAATCTGTGTTGTACAACCTGCCACATCACAGATAATCTATATTGTGCAACCTACCACATCATAGGGAATCCCTTCCACATGTCAGCAATAATATTGACAATTGCTCCACCATGTTCTTTCATCCACTGATTGTAAGCTGAATGGGACAGGAACGACAAAAAGAAAAGTACTAGACGAGACAAATAATTTTATTCTCTCATTTCAAAGAAAATTTGCATGCTATATCAGAAAAAGCACACATAAAAAATAGTAAACATTTCCCCGCTTTCAAATTGCATTTCACACCTTCAAAATGAACAGAACTTGCCTTCAAATTTAAATACAGTACTATACAAAAATGTCTGATGTCTAAACTAACTACAGCAATCACTTGCGGGCATCCCAGTCTATACCTTCCTAGATAGTGATTTAATTTGTAGAGTAGAGGAAGTATTGCTATATAAATCAGAAATTTCTTTATGATGATCGTAACTTTCACACACAGAAGCACACTCCTATGACTTCATCTACCCTGGCCTTACAGTACGGTATTATTTCATCGAAAATGAAAATTATGTCTTTCCAAGTTCCAACCATGAAATCTCTGTTCAAAGGCCATGTTGAACAAAATTTCACGTAAACAGAGCTAGGAATGTCATACAATCTTTGCTCTTCTCTAGTGACTGCAGATTTCTACTGTTGGTACCACCATCAAATTGAAATGACTGATTTGACATCAGCAACAGTTAATTTCAAGATCTTGTTCTACCAAACTACATCAAATAAAATAACTGCTCTTGAATAAATCATTTTTGTTCTCTCATTAACAAGATTTGAAAGTTATTGATGATAATGAATATCATTTCAGTAGGATTACATCTTCACGTAGAATAAATTATGCATGAATTTTTTTTTCACCATATGAAAATTCCAGTTCAATGATAGATGTAAATTGTAAGTATCTGAGATCTTCTGAGCTAGTGGAACAAGCAATGAAGGCTTTTCTTACCCTCTCTACACATGAAGAAAGTTCCAGTGAGATTAGTCTCCACCACAGCATCCCATCCCTTGGGTTTAATGTCCTCTGCTCGACTGAGAAACTGACCCCCTCCATTGTTGACCAAAAAGTCCAGTTTCCCAAACTTCTTTAATGTTTTGGACAAGAGATTCTCCACCTGTATACATAGAACATTAGAAGAGTATTGAATTAACGCTTTGACAAAAACAGAGAATGGATACATTTTTCCTGGAACGAGACATGCCAGTGTAGAAACATACAAAAGAATCAGAATCTTTACTCATCTCACACGAGAAATTTGCCTTGCTTGAATAAAACAAGTTCAGTGCCTTGAACAATGGCAACAACGTTACACAGTCCGATGCTTGAAACTAATACAAATTACAATAATTATTGATATTATTCTCCCTCTCATTCTCTTTCCTCTCTCTCATCACACTGTCTACCGAAAGTCTCTGATGATTATCTTCTGTTGACAGAGCTCAGGAGGAAGTATATAATACATTTAATGCTCTTACAGAAGTAGGGACAAATGAGCTGTACTTGTCATACAAGGGAAGAAGTACATTTCACAACCTGCCAGACACTTGAGACAAACTTTTCTTTTTCCCATAGTGCAATAATTGAGGAAAAGGAAATGACAGCTTCATATTTATAAAGGGAGTAAAGCTTCCAATGTAATCGTGAAAGGTTATTTAACTGCCAAGCCTTAAATTCTACAAAATATCATATTACACATAGAAAGAGTTGAATGTGTAGCTGGACATTGAAAAGGTCCTGAAGTTTGCTACATTTTTAATATTTTCATTGATTTTGAGCCACAGCTGAGTTGAATAGAAGGAAGTGTTCTGACATGAATTGAAAAGTGTGATCGGAAAATGCCTTCTATGCCACTCTTTACACACTGCTGGCTGCAAGTCAATTTTATCACACCTGTGTATTCGGCAAGGAATTATGGTGGACCAAAAAGATCTATTACTCATTGTTTTGAATCCAAGTGTCGTTGTTAATGTGATCTAGAGCTAGATATGCAGCTGGTCTTGGTACAAAGCAGATTTGCAAGATTTATCTTGCCCGGGTCGGCTAGTACCTCTAATAATTGTTCAGCAATATGTCTGTCCATGACCTGCTCATAGCTGCCAGGCATTCTGACAATTTTTTTTTTCTCATCTGTCTATTGTTGTTATAATGCAAAGCAAACACTTCAGTTTTAGTAATCACTATGTTATTTAAACATCAGCACACCATATCAAATTAGGGAAATATGGGAATGATCAGGCACGAAGCAAGTCAACTAAAGGTGTCCATACAAATTTCTACATGTACCAGACAGATAAATTATGCAGCATCACTGCAACTTGTCCTGGTAAAGAAATGCATGCAAATGAGAACTTATCCACAGACTAAATCAAGACCAGGAAATGAGGACATTACTGCAGCATGTCATTGTGAATATGCACAAGATGAAGTGTGAACAAATCAATGTATCTATCATACCTCCTGTTCCTGCTTAGTTATTGCTACTACTTTAGCTGTAAAAACTGTCTCTCATATTTTTGTGTACTACTTTACTCCCATTTGGGAAATTTGCCTTTGTGTCATTGCATCCAGCTACAACTGGAGCAGGCATGTCGTTGCCACAGTGCAGCGCCAGTTGTCGTTTTTTTTTTGAGGGGGGGGGGGGGGGGGAGAGATGAGGGTCAGGGGAAGGGAGTGGTAGGGATGAATTTTATTTGATGGGGGGGGGAAGAGATGAGGGTCAGGGGAAGGGAGTGGTAGGGATGAATTTTATTTGATTTTGCCCCGGCAGCAGCCTGTTCGGCCTGCTCTTTTCGATTTCCAACTGCCAAGGTATCTTTAACGTGCACATGGACCCTCCGAATTTTTTTGTCCTTATCCAAGAAGACTAGGTACTCCATCCTAACCCCCAATAGGATCAGGGACACGAAAAATATGAGAAAAATCCCAAACTTTCATTTCCAACATGCCTGCACCGGCCGGGTTTTGAACCCGGGACCCTTGGCATGAAAGGCGAGCACCTTGCCTCTAGACCACCTTGTCCCCTTTGTCCACCTTGTCATAGACAGCCCTTCTGGCACCGATATGAATTTATGGCAATAAAACCCGAAGAAAATCTTCATTTTGACAGTAAATTCTGATTTCTAACTGACTTTTTCAAGATGGGACAAACTGGTTTTTTCACTGTTGTTTTTATTAACTTTTGACAGAAAAATGGTGCTGCCGTAAACTCTGTAAAGTGCTATTTGAGGTCGATGCAACAATGTCACAGCAAAATAAAATAACTAAACACCACATTCAATGGTGTAGAATAAGAACAGGTTCCCGGTTCCCCTTCCGCCCACCCCACCCCCTTTGCGAACAGGCCTATATCCAAATTTGTTTGTACATGTAATTTATTTGGATATTAAAATGAAAAAAAAAAATTTAGCATAATTAATAATCGTAAAATATCAAAAAACACCTCAAACAGAACCTGAAAACTTCACTTACTTCAGGCCAATATAAAATCTCAAGTTTACCATATCTACCACAGTCTGTGGAATCACTTACTTACACTCTCTTCACTGCGGATGTTGCAAGCCAAAAATTCCAACTGTGAATCTTGTTTTGTCTCTCTCAGCCATACTCTCAGTTCGTCAGCTGTTTGCTCTAGTCTTTCATGCTTCCTGGAAGCAATCATCACACTGCATCCTGTTTTATAGGAAACCAAACACAGATTGAATGGCAGCCCACACATATTCAATTTTGCATAGTTTTTCCACCATTTTTTTAATACATGTATGTATTTCCATTCCATTTTTGGGGAAGTACGACTGTACACAGCAAAAATGTTTCAAGGATGCAACTTTAGGAGCGTCCATTTACAGGGGCTGCGGAGAGCCTTTATCATGGCAACTCAGACATATGAACAGAATAGTCTCTGTGATGTTGCGCCCCCTACCCCATCCAAGGAAAAAAAAAACACAACGAAGTGCTTGTTCCCAGACCGATAAGATCCTGATCTTATTCGCAGATGGGGGTTTCTTGTTTTTGTGAGGTCCACTATGCAAGAGTTCCTCCACCCTATTGTGGTCTGCGGTAGCGCAATGATAAGTATCAGCTGCAGTCAGAGACCAAAGCTTTTTTTTTTTTAAAACCCAAAAATAGATGTTGTGGGGAAAGTGATCATTACTAGTGTGCTCCAGATTACTTCTTTTATGTATTCCTTTTCATTGAATGGGACAGGTGCGAATTGGAAATAAAAATGTAAAAATCAAATTTTAAAAATGTAGATGATTTCTTTTAGTCAGTGAGAACTGAACATTTCAATTCTCTCTGAGGTAATTTAGATCAATCCTGTATTTACTGAAAATATATTTTGGGGGCCTTCTGCTTCAGCTGTTTGTCGTGTTTTGTTTCATTACTTTCTTGTTTGCACGGAAAGTTGGTTCAGTTGTATTTGCTTTGTCTGGCTTTCTCTGTGATTTCACAGCTGACAAAATTTTTTTTTTAAAAATCCTTTTCACAATTTTATATACTGGAGCAAAGCAACAATGATCAGTGGGGGGAAAAGCAGTAAGAAAATAGCACCAACAAAAAAAAGTCAGCTATTACAGAGATTCGAACCCTCATCAACTCGGCAGGCAAGTCAGCATGCCACCGGAGAAACTGAGCAAAAGCGTTACTAAGTAGGGTCTTTCTTGTCCTACCGAGGACATGATAACCGATAAGTATCACTAAAAAAAAGACAACCTATTGCATCATTACCATTAGAAAAACCTTCTGAGTCGAGCAATCTTACAGAGTGAAGAGCCTATGCCCTATTGTTAAACAAAACAAGCCAGAATTGTGATGTAAAGGAGCTCTTCCAAAATAAAATAAAAAAACCAAAAATCCATCTGCGGATAAGATTCTGATCTTATTCGCAGAGGTATGAGAATAAGATCCAGAGCTTATCCACATACGTCTGCGAAGATCTAAGACTAAGAGTAAGAGTGGCCAAAAAACAAACTCTTTCTTTTTTGTTCCATCATTCCAGTTCACCCCAGCCTGTCAAATGCTGATGTGATAGGAAAAACTCTTCAATGAACACACACACAAATATTCGTAATGTGGTGACGACCAAGCTCAAACAGTGTTATCAAAGCGCAAAAGATTAATTATATATAGCGCTAAGAGACCCGTATTCATGAACCTGCTAGACTCAACGTATGTTTATAGATAATCCGGCAGAAAATAGACACTAAGTTACTACTCGTGTATGTGTGCTTACCGAGATACAGTAGTTCTTGTGTTATACCCTTTCCTATCCCTGTACCACCGCCAGTAACAATTGCAACTTTATTTTTGAATAATCCTTGACGGAAAACGCTAGACACAGCTTTGTGGATACTGGGCGCCGCCATTTTGAACAAAGGGTAAAGGTCAATGTAGATGTCATGTGATTGGATGCGGTTGGTTATTTTTCTGGTTGCAGTCTCTTTTTTGTCCAGCGTTTCGTGACCATCATACTTATCTCATCTAATACTGCAATGCTTTTATATATATATATATATATATGCATAAGCCATAGTTAAAAGAGAAAAAAGCGTTCCAAATTATATTTGCGGCTCGTAATTTATGAGAAGTTTAAGGAACATAATGCAATTATGCCTGTTGGTAAAATGTTGCATGAGGGCCAAAAGTCTGCGACTCGTTCTTTTTACATGACCTCAATTTGACTCAATATTCTATTTCCTTTAATTCTTTGATTTCACACTTTTAGGTTTCCTCTCTCTGGATTATTTAATTTTGTTCCCGCTGGAATTGATTGACGGACTGACAAAGTCGTGGCCAAGTGGGACCTCCCAGCCACTGACCTTGCCTGAGGAAAACCGATATAAATTTTCCGAAGGATTGGTAAGATTACCGCAAGGGCGGGTTCCCTACATCAAATCGATGTCGGTGCGGTGTAGCAACCATCGGATCTACGTGGGAACGATGTCATTTCTGTGTGCAAACTTGACGTCAATCCTACGGATCGAATTTCCGTAGAATAGTTGGCTGGGTAATGTTATTGTTCAGTTTGGCGGAATGAGGAGCCCAAAGTTTGTACAGATCTTAAATTAATTTGTGTCAAATGAAATCAACGTCTGAACACTAATGGTGTAAGGCCTACTATGGAGAAATGATAGGAGGGGATGGACGATAGGAGACTTTGGCGGTATGAGGGGGGGGGGGGGATATAAAAAGCAGGCCAAACTAGTAAAATCGCTTTATGGTAAAATGTCAATATTTCATGTCCTGCAATTTTCCCCACAGAATCGTAACCTGATTGGAATTTGATTACGTGTACGAATATAATTTCCTGCCAAATTACTCTTAAAATGAATGAAGTTGTTGGAGGGAGGCGGGAGTGTGCAGTATGAGTGGAGGATACTAAAAGATTGGTCTGTGTCAGTTGTCCAATGCAGAGGCGTAGCGTGGACTGCCAGTGCCCGGGGAAAGGCAAGTATTACGACCCATGGCCCGTGGGCTGTTGGTATGTTGCAGCGTTTATTTGCCCCGCCATGTTGGAAAACTGTAGATTATTCATGAATTGGGAGATTTTCTGTGTGAGGGGAGGGAGCGCAGTTTTTTTATTTATTTCTAATGTATCTTCTTTTCCTTTTGAAATTTTGCACCCCTAGGAATTTTGCGCCCTGGGCCCCCGCCCCACGCTACACCACTGGTCAAATGTCTACGTCTCTGCACCTAAGTCTGCTTAGTTTCTTTTGAGCTGGCCGCACACATGATTGTCGTCGAGCGCCGCGATGTTGCGAACTTTTATTGTCAGCTTGAATTTTTAAATAAAAGTTGCTATTTGCCCAACTTGCATCGAGGAAAATGTTCAAGAGGGGAGATAATCCAATGCAGACAGGCTCATTTTTAAGGAAAGCAACTCTTGTAAATTGTAATGTACAACCGTAACGGTCAAACACTGGGAGAGCCCTATGGCTGGTTTGTGTTACCATTTGTCTGCCCGTCTGCATAGGTTGAAAAAAAAAATTGTAGAGAACATTAATTTTCTATAAAGGACAGGCTCTTGACATTTTCCTTCATTCTCTCCATCCCTACACCCACCCCAATACTCCCGCCAGATACGCTGGTGAGAACTTTGGTGTGCACCTATTTGGACTGTTTGATACCCAAGCCGACTTGTTTTGTCTTTAACTGAAATAATGTTATGATTTATTGCCAGCATCAAAACCTCATGATCCATCCCAGCCCTCCCTTTTATGCACTTGATATATTTATAATGAAAATGTTTGAGTCGAGCCTTGTCAATATCTGGGAATCCATGTTGACTCCAAACTCGACTGGCACGCTCATACCACCTCAGTTCACGCAAAGGCAAACAAACGTAGGTATTTCTTGAGGAAACTTAGATCATTTAATGTAGATAAAACACACATTCAGATATTTTATAAATCAACTATCGTTCTATTTTGTATTACAGCCTGGGGAGGAAATGCAAAGGAGCAAGACAAGAACAAAATTAACAACTCTATTATCAAAAACGCTTGCCATCTAACTAACAGTGAATACGTGAACTTTGATGAGTTATTTGTACATTCGTGCAAACAGAAACTAAAATCAGTTCTAAATGATTGCTCCCACCCCTTGTTCCATCAGACAGTCAGATCCCAAAGAAGTGGACGAATACTGTATTTAAAAGCAAACAGAGAGCGTTTTAGACGATCTTTTTTGCCATCCGCAATTCGAAGTAGCACTGTTTCCTGATGTAATATGCTGTTGTTAGTTTTTCCTAATGGATTGATCTTACAGTGTGTGTGTTTGTGTGTGTGTGTCTGAGCAATGTTCTTACTTGTTGGTAATGCTGTGTGAGCAATGTGCGTGTGTGTGGTGTGCGTTAAAGACTTGTAGGTCTTAGATATTGTATTTGCTGTTGTACTGTTACTGATGCTGTGACAACAAATTTCCTGGAAACAGGATAATAAAGTCACATCTTATCTTACCTTATCTTATCTTTGAGTACCGTATCCATATTCCATTGGTTGCCAGGGGAGACACACTTTTGTACTAACCTGTTAAGTATTCGCACCTTGGACTCCAACATTTACTATACAGAACATATCCGAAGATCAAACAAGAAACACGACGTTAGAACAAGGGTAAAAAATCAGACATAATTTATTAAACTTTTATTTTTCTGGCACAAATGCTGCCTATCAGCTCTACTTTAAGCATTCTAAGCACAAACGCTTTACATGAAGGAGACAAATATTTACTATTGCTTTTGTGTGTGTATTTGTTTGAAGTGTCAGTCAAATCTTAAAACAAAAAAAGTGAACTCCCTCGCTTCAGAGGAGGGGCAGGAGGAAAGGCGTAGGAGGGGAGCGACTGGATGTCTATACACTTGTGTTCCAGTAAAGTCCTGTACACGGAAAACTTCAATGCTAAATTGTCTTATGGCATAGAGATAGGGCATACAGTACACTTGCTGCTAGCGTAGGGCAAGTAGTTGCTCGGAACATAGCATGGTGTCATTACTCCTGTCAAGGGATTGGTAACTTTGGCATGGAACGATGGGAAGTAACTGCTGGGGCTGCAGTTACATAGTCATCTCCCTTATGGCAAAACTCAGTATTGTTGAAGATTTGCGACATGCTGTCTGTCTGTCTGTCTGTCTGTCTGTCTGTCTCTCTCACTCTCTCTCTTTCTCTCTCCCCCTCTCCCCCGTTCTCTTTCTCTCTCTCTCTCTCTTTCTCTCAATTACACACTACCCATGGGGTCAACAACTATATTGTTCCACATCTTCAGTTTCTGCATGACCGTAACTGAAAGTGAGTTGTCCATTACATGATGCTCTGTGTCTCGATGGAACAGACTGAAAACTGACATCAGTGGAAGACTGAGACTGAATTTCTTCGTTGACCAAGTAACAGCTGTCGTCCGCATCATCGTAACCGGCCAGTGGCAGACAGTGGCAGGGTGACAGGACAACGTCAGGTACATAATATTCTGTGGTAGTATGCGGGATCTCGTCAAAGACAGGGATCTGAAAACGAACTTGTTTAATCGAGGGAGAAACGTCATGGCATGCCACATCATCAACTTTGGTCTCACTACAGCTGTCCGTTATACCACTGTAATGTCCAGATTGTGGCCAGTAATCTGTTGTGTCCCCACCACAATTGTCTGACCAGTGGTCTTCATGCTGAACACACACAAAACCCATGATTGTCTTGTTATCTCTTGCTGCAGTTTCATTTGTCTTGTTGACTTTAGTGTTCAGTGCATCCACACCCTCATCCACAATCTCCACTCCTGCAGTGTCCTCTGGCACTGTAGACTTCCCACTGCAGGATACTGAAGCACGTTGAACAAATCGTTGCTGTGGTTTATCGGGGAGTTTTCTGGCTCGCTTTCTCTCGTTCCTCCTTGCCAGGAAGGCGATTACGAAGATGATGAAAATAGCGAGCACGCCAATAGCAATGCCGATAATGATAGGTACAATATTCATATTAAATGAGGCCCCCCGACCAACAGTAACTGTGCTGGTTCTCCCCCCTCTTGACGTGGGCCGGGAAATGGGGGCACTGGTGAACCACAGGGTTCCCGCAGTGAAGTTGTTGTCTGACGTGCCCCGTGGTCTGCTGGTGGTAGGCAGTGGGGGCAATGTCTTCGACGTGGCTGATGATGGGGTGGTAAGGCTGGACTTTACATCGTTTCCGAAAGTTGTAGACGGAAGGGGTGTTGATGGAGTGGTGAATGACTTTTGAGTAGTAAATCTTGTCGGTGGAGAAAAGGAAGTTACAGATTCAGTGATGGTGTTTATACTGATTGTGCCTTGTGAAGCTGTGGGGGAAACGGCTGCAACTGTGACTTTAGAGGAGGAATGTTGCGCTGCTGGGTCCAGCGGAGATGAAGAAGAAGAATGACTGACTGACAAGCTTGCTCTTGTGGACAGAGAAACCTGTTTGGTCACGTTCAGTTGAACTGATGAGATAGTGGCTGTTGGCGAGGTCGTCGTGACAAAGTCAGATGTCACCGGTGTAGGCGGAGTTGTGACTGTAGCCTGGGAAAGAACTGGAAGTATGGTGGCGTTGTGTGTCACCAACGGAAGTGGCGATGGAGAGACGGCGGGTAATGTTGGACTTTTCACTTCATTTCCAGGGTCATTTCTATTTGAAGGTAAACTGACGTCCGACGTTGATGCGGTGGTTGGTTTAGTGGTGGACTCAGTGTAGGCTGTGATGTTGTATGGTGTCGATGCTGACTTGGAAGGACTGGCTGTTTTGACAGTGGTTGAACCGACCTGATCTGGGCTGTCAAAGGTTGATGCAGTTCCAGTTGTCGTAGAATCTACTTTTGTTGTGTCGTATAAAGTTGACGATGATGTTAGCATGATGTTTGTACTTGGTATGTGGTAACCACGGGTAACTCTGTCATCCGTTGTAGTTGAAAGGGAGGAGCCTGTTTTCAATTTTGTTGTGTCGTTTACATATGATGTGGGAACTTGTGATACAAGTCTGGATGTGGAGTTTGTTTTTTGGGTACCGAACAATTTTGGTGACGACATGGTGGAGGGGGTGGTGAGTGGCGGTATCCGATTGCTTGTGTTCTGTTGAGTCATAGCGCTAGAAAATGGTTTTGATGAGTTGTATGAAGTCGGAGAAACTATAACTTGAGCTGTCGACTTTCCTGGGATACCAACTGGCGTGGAAGTAGTGGCAGCTGCACTGCCACAGCCGTGGAGGCAGAACTTGAGGTATTGGGCATCGTGGAATTCCATACTTTCCCCTCGCTGCAACAAGATGCCCATACACTGTGTGTGGCATACCGAGCTTTTCACTAGCTGGAAGTACTTCACGTTTAAGTCCGACAGACAGGGTTCATTGGGGATCCTGATGCAGGCCAAAGTTCCCCCACTACCAGTATGGCGGTCTTGGCAGTTATAAATCTTTGACACTTGGTTAAACAGGTAGACGCCTGGATCTCTAGAGACGCCGACAGCCGTGAAATTGTTGTCATAGTTGGCCATGCATGTCGTGGTTGTCCCTTCGCACAAACAGCCGTAAAATCTGAAGTATTAATTAATGGACAAATAACGGAGGAATCACTAGTAAGCAAAAGTCAAAAATAGGTGATATAATTATATATAACATTTCTCCGATTGTTGATAAACAGATGACAGAAAAATTTTATAATTCTTCGTGATGGGGGGAATTAGAAGGGGTGGGGGTGTTCAAGGAGGAAAGAAGAGTTAATTGTCTCTACTTTAGCTTCGTCTACATTTTCTAGTGGACGTGACGGGATGATGGACAGTCGCTTAGTAAATACACTAAATAACAGACATCAAATATCTCTCAGAGGAGACCCCCCACCCCCTCTCCCCACCCTCCCATAAAATTCAAATAAAAGAAAAAAACAGCCGCCAAAGTAGATCAGTTGTGCGCGATCCTGGCACAAACTGGGGACTTGATTGGGTCCACCAATCAAAGCAATAGTTAAAGTCGGAAAGCTGGTTGCTCGTTACTAGGCATGTACATATATTGTTGAGCAAAGAATTGTGAAGCAGTCTGAGAAAACCCGTCAGATTGCGAAAATGTTAGCTTCCGAAGGTCAGCTGGATGACCCTAGATCTAAATTTAGCTAAAGTTGAACCTCATTCTATATCCATTCCTATATCGTATGTGTAAGTTTTAGCATGAAATAAAGCTTCTAAAAATTGTAATTTTGCATTTTAAATGTACCGTAGTCAATGAGTTGTGAACTAAATTTATTGACATTACGTAATTTTACCGTGATCATGGTCAACAACTTTGTCATCTTTTGGACGCGCACATATTTTGGCACCCTAATACACCACATACCAATGGAAAGGGAAAATCCAGAGTTTTTCACTCATAAGTAGTGCCCATGAATATGGACCCTTTTCATTTGCCGTCCTCCATATCACGTGATTTGCAAACAAAATGACAGCGTGCCCCACTTGTGGGGCGGAAGCGGTGGACAACGGTCGAACGATGCCATCCTCTTGTTGGGCAACCAACTGTACAAACCCGTTACGTGTTGGTTCCGGTATAAAAATGCATCTTTGCTTAGACTGTGCACATATTCAGATGCCATCACTAAGGCAAGTGGAGGTTTTTGCCCTACACGGTGCTTTTCGAAGCCGTGCGGCTCCCCACAAACAACCGTAACGAGGCAGTGAAAAGGGTCTTATTGGCTGTGTAGTATTTTGTAAGAGTTGCGCATCTTCGTAAATAAAAGAACATCGTCTGCTGACAAGGTAACCTATGCTTTGTGCAGAAAAACTTTCTTTTGATATACATATATTCTAAGTACAGAAGAATTTTATTTTCATTAATATCTGTAAAAAAAAAATGCTGTTGCTATCAACAAGATGGCGGACAGAGAGAGAGATCCAGATCTAGCAAAACATCTGTTTTGACTTGACTTTATGCGAAAAAAAAGTCCCAGGTTAATTGAAATGTCGATCTCTTGAGTTTTGTGATGGTTATAAACTCAAACAGTGTTTCCAGGTAAGAAGAACACCTCAAAATGTAAGAAAATAAATGTGTTAACTCCAGACACAATTTTCTCATTTTGTATCATCCGTGTGTTTTGTACCTTTAAACATAACTTTGGTTCTAGTGAAGATATTTTAAAAATTTAAAAAGCAAAATGCTCTTCAAAACCTCTGCTGCATGATGGTGCAAATAACTCCGATTTTGAAATGTTCGCATCATGACTGGTTTTCCTAGGCTGCCTCACAATTATCCCCGAGACCAGGATAGCGAGACGATTGGCCTGCCAAATTCTGTCCGCCGTGCTGAGCCCGTTTCAACAGTGTCAACAAGGCAACAATGGGCACCTTGAAAAGTACTAGACTAAGTTAAGTACGTGCCATGACTCAGCAACTGAAATATGCGCATAGATTTGGGACAAATACCCTTATCAAATACCGCAGCGAAGGAATGGTTCGTCTCGTTATCATGTGCTTCACATTAAACCAAATTGTTAGAATAAAACTGTGGATTTTTCCACTAACACTTACTCTGTAAACATGACCTGAGAGAATGAAACGGTGACGTCCTCTAGACTGGAGTTTTGAGTCGATGGGACGGTTATGGACACATCGGCGGACACACCGACAGTCAAACTGTGAAAAGTTGTCGCTACAAGAATGACCACTGTCCAGTACCGTCCAAACACCATTTTGCTCTCGTCTAGTGCCTCCCAAAACTGCACAGATTAAATGAGAAACAAAACAAAACAAAAAAAGTCACAATCACGACTCTCCAACTCCAATGCAATTCCGGGTGTTGTGGCTGCGACTTTCTTGCGAGGAAGGAATGAAAAAATAAAATCCGTAAAAATCTCATGTCTGAAATGTTTTCTTACCATGTCCCAGAGAGAAAGTAAACTATTTACACCTTTACATTTAATCTCTCTCGTAGGATCTGTTTTTTGTTTGTTTTCTTAAATAATAAATTGGGGGGTCATACAGCGCAATTTTGGTGCTTTCAGACATTCGACATGTCACTTTTTAGTGGACTTCTTCTGGGCATGAAAACATGACATCCTCCAAAGGATCACAGTTCCCAGATTAGAGCCAGTAAAATTTGGATTTAGACTTAAGGACCGCTCTGAGACTGGACATTTTGTACTGAGCTGGGTGCGCTGTACTCTGTTTGGCGGGTAAATACTGTAATTGTGAAAATCTCCTCATCAATATAACGGTGATGTGCCAAATTTAGCTTGACATATTTTCATTGACTTTTCCAAGGTTTGAAATGTCCTAACTGATAACCATTATCTATGTTTGGGTTTGGTGAAGTCAAAATTGGATAAACTTCGAAAATTAATATTTACAGCAGCATAAACATGGGCGTTTGTGCGTGCCCGAGAGGTAACTTCACTTGGGTAACACACACACACACAGACACATATATATATAAATAATACAAATACACGCGGAAGGGTTTCATGGAGACATTATTGACCCGAGAGCCATGACTACTGGAGTGACAGGCTGCACCGAGGAGTAGACGAGGTCGGTGACAAGATGGCACTTGAAAAAGAGTGAGAAAATTGGAAGGAATAGAGGGTACAAAAAACTTTATCAGAATGAGAAAAAAAAAAAGTTAAATGACACACGGTGAACCGAACTTTCAAATAAGTAAGATCTGGAGATAAAAAATATACATGTATATAAATTATTTATATACTTATTTTGCGTTAATTGCCCCTATCTTGCCGTTTCATGGCTGGCTGGACTGAAATGTCGGCAAGTAAACACCAAAATTCAAATCTTAGACCAAAAATCATCTTAAATAATGTCAGTTGTCTGTCTTACCTTTGAGTGACCTGAGCCAGACATCCAGATATCCAGACCTCCCCTCCAGGTGACTCTCACAAACTCTTCTCGTCAACCGAACCCGGCACTCAGCCCCGTACACAACGCCAGCACCAGGAACATCAAAAGGCATTGATTTAAACAAACAGACTTGTTTAACCAGTTTGTCAATACACAAAAGCTACAATTCTTAATGTTTAAGGCTCAAAATTTCCTTCTCCCAACGCCCCCCCCCCCCTGTCCCTTCCTTAAAATACATTTACCTGGCACATGACATAGCAAGGTGAAGGTGGATTTTATGCAATCTTAAACGATTTTCTACCGGTATCGAGATATTCATAAATGACTTTTTTTAGTATAGCTGTTTGGGTGGGGTAGGGGTGTGACTGAGGGGGTAACATTATTATGAAAAAAAAAAAAAACGCCGACCGGCGCTGCACTGTGGCGACGGCGTGTCTGCTCCAGTTGTAACAGGGCTGCAATGACACAAAGGCAAATTTCCCAAATGGGATTAAAGAAGTAACTTAATACAAAAAAATACAAAACACAAATATTATAGGTTATGGGAGACAAACAGACAGACAGATATGGAGAGAGACAGAAAGACAAAAAGAGAGACAGAGAGATCAGGAAAGATAGGAGGACAGGAGACGAAAAGGGAGATGAGAAGTATGTATGATGAAAAGAAAATGACCTATTGGGGGAAATGTTGATAAAGGCAATTAAATAATGACAAATAAACCAACAACAAAAAAACAAAAAAAAAACATGAGACGTTGAAATATTATTATCTTCTTTCAGCTTTCGAATCCACAAGTACAAGATTTTTCAGGCCAGCAAACTATGGATATTTCAAGCTTCACACAGGAAGTCTAATAAATTATGGGCCTACTTTATGCGGTTCGGGTAACAATGAAATGTTTGCATGTTGTGTTTGTTCCTGTGGAGTTTCAGCCCAGAATGACGTTCTTATTCCTTGTTATTGTCTTCATTTCGGCAAAGCCGGAATTTTTTATTTGTCCAGAGTTAAATGTACAACAAACTTCCTTGTTCAAGTTCGAAAGAATTCAGGATTGAGGAATCTAAAACACGGTATTCCCTTAGAATGACAAAGTTATAACTCTCTTCCGTCAACTTTTGAGAAATTGAGGATTGAAGTTTTATGTCATCATAGCTTTTAGAGCAAAGAATTTTTTTTTCAGTAATACTCACAAATTACACATCGAATCTGCTTGATACTTTGACTCACAATGGAGAAGACTCGTAGTGTGTAGTCTGTAACTTAGTTCGGCCAAAAAGTGGAGATAGAACCATGTCATTCTAAGTAACAAACAATTGCAACATCAACAATAAACACGAAACTGTCGTGCCAAGCGTAATTTTTTTATTTTCAGCGTGAACTGGCAAAAAAGCATGTTTTGAATTCGGTGGACAGCAACTCGGCACCATCAAACAAGTTTCCGTTTCTGGTCCATAAACTTGATAAACTGACCTGGCCTTCCAGCATGAAAATAATTAAATATATTGTTTATAGCAATTATTTCCATTCTGGTATATTAATCTAATACTCCTCTAATATCATGTATCATGGAAATAAAAGGATCCATCTATCTATCTATCTATCTATCTATCTATCTATCTATCTATCTATCTATCTATCTATCTATCTATCTATCTATCTATCTATCTATCTATCTATCTATCTAGATTTGTCTGTCTGTCTGTCTGTCTGTCTGTCTGTCTGTCTGACTGTCATTTTCCCTATCTTTGCCTTGCTTGGTTGTCCACTAATATCCATCTTTCCATTACTCTGGAACATTCGACCAGGAATCCCTGTCTTATCATGTTGGGACCTCTAGCCAGTCAGTTACCACGGTGACACGCCGATACTAGGATCGCGCTCAGGTCATAACATCTACTAACCCCTTCGTCCTGCCCTTCCTCTTAAATTCTCCTCCCCCACGCCATCCTTAGCCCCCTTCCTGTTTTGTTGCTCAATAGCTTGTATAGCTCAGTTACCACAAGAGTTAACTTTGTAAACAGTTACGTGATGCCTGTGTCTTTCTGTGTATGGGTGGAGTGTCTGTGTAAGGAGGAAAGAGAGAAAATTTGCGTTTGAGTATGGAGAAAGCACATGTGCACGATGACGGTCACACTGTGCTAGGAAGAAGCAAGGCGATTTAAACAGAATATAACAGAATGATAGGACAGAAGGAGACCGTACCAGAGGCGTCCACCAACCTCCAGCAGAGAGAGAGAGAGAGAGAGAGAGAAAGAGAGAGAGAGAGAGAGAGAGAGAGAGAGGCACCAAAGGACAGAGAAAGGCCCTCACACATACACACCTACACCTTTCCCCCACCACACACACACACTCTCACCAACACCCACAATCATACACATAGCAACCACACGAGTAGTTGAAACACTTCTGTCGCAACAAGAGCATATAATTTTGGACCTATTCCTACAAAAGCATTCTGAAAATATTTTACACCATGGCTATTCAGAGCGTTTTGATGTATGGAGTTGTCTGTTGGGGAGGAAACATCTTACAAAAAGATAAAAATAAGATCAATAATTTAATTAAAAAAGCATCCAAAATTTGTATCTGTGATCTGCCATATTTTGATGAGCTGTACACTGGTGCTTGTATTAAAAAAGCTAATATTATTATAAATGACCCCCAACATCCCCTGAACAAGGAATATATAAGATCTGTAAGAAGTTTAAGGCTGTTGTCAAAGAAAACTAAAACTGAGCGCTACTTTAAATCGTTTATTCCATCATCAACTAGGATGTTACAGTAATGTCGTCATCTTGATCGTAATCTGTGCACAGTTGAATTATGTCCTGCGTGTCAGGTCAATGTGTTTTAGTTAGGGAAGCATATTGTGTGCACTGTTAATTTTGTTAATTTAGTTAATTTATCAGTGTGTGTGTATATATGTGTGTGTGCGCGCTATGTATCATACTTTCTGCTTCTGTAACTGTATTGTTATGTATTCAATGATCAAAACAAATTTCCTTGTACAAGGACGAATAAAATTTATCTTATCTTATCTTATCTTATCTGTGTCCGTGGTCTGTGACATTCTCTCAGTTACACTCAGCTCATCATCAATCTTTTCGGTATCAGGTAACCGGAAGACCTGCACACATGTACCTTTAAGGACACGCGCTCACACAAGCCAACCAACCAACCAGCATTATGTCCGTGTTTGTCCACTCAAAGTGTCGTCTCAAGGTTCGATTCAAGGGGCTGGAAAATTGAAACAGAAATGTTAAATTCCCCGGTAGTGGTCGGGACACCCGGCGAGGAAGAGAGAAAGAGAGACACACACACACACAGACAGAGAGACAGACAGACAGTGACAGACAAAGAGATCCAGAATGATATCAATTAATAATAAAGATGCGATAAAACGAGACTCTTGATTAAATGTCCTGGCATTTAAAAGTGTGGTAGGGAATAACGAATTGATAGCATTAAAACAAAACTTCGGTTCTTCTAGAATATTCTAACAAACCAGCAAGAGCTGTCAATTCAGAACTACTTAAGTGACACCTTTTGTTTGCAAAATATGGCCTACTTGCAAAGAGAATTGGTGTCTTCATATTTCCCGATTTTCTTTCGTATTATGTATACAGTTTCAATTGTTCACTGACTGATAGACGCGGCCCACGGGAACTGAGGCGAATGACCCCTGTTATCCGTAAGTTTGGATAACAAATTTGTGTCAGAACTCACACTGGTGTGAGTGGAGTGTTAGATAATTCGCATGCAATAAACAACGGCTTGACCAAACTTTAACCTGCAACGCCACTGTTTCCCATGACTTTTCCCGACACAGAGAGGTAACAGCCCCGTCCCCTCCCCCTTCCTTTTCCCGATCCTTCCTCTCCATACGCGTATGATTAATTTTGTACCTGTACAGATGGAGAAAGGCAGGGACATGCGAACAAAGTTGTGCGCATGAAATGATTAACAACAAAAACAAAACCAATAATTTCTCTATTTGGAGACCACCACGTCAGCAGTGTTCAGAAAGCGCCCGTGTAGGCTATACTGTCAGTTATCTTTGAGATAATTCTACGTTAATGTGCTTTGAAAGACTCCAACCACCCCATAGCGATATGACACAAGATCCGAGATGCTTTGTCGTCAGTGATTAAAATGATATTACTGGAGATAAACTAGACCACCATCCAGTGATATCACCCGTTCATATTTACCTCGTGTGTTTCCAAGCGCCATCCACCCGGTGCAAAGGTTTGGAGAGTGAGACACGGTTCTGTGGTTGGTGTCTCTTTTTATTTTTAAGTCATGTTTATCGCGAAGTTGAGTTGAGAAGCGACATTGTGTGCTCACGCTGATGTGACAGAGGCAAGACTGAACTTTTCCCTGGCCGACAAACGGTCACATCTTAGGATGCGATAATAACTATTTAAATTTGGTGTGTTTGTGTGAACTTGCATTTTCATTAACCTATTTGTTCGTAAAAATTTATATGACTGGATTAAATATATATGGAAGTTAGCCCGTAAAAGCCACCAGCATGTTCTACAGTGCCCTGATAGTGGAAACGGTGCTATACTAGTAGAAGTGTAGTTGAAGAGAAGAGGTAGCGTAGTGAAACACAGATGATTCTGTTACTCTGAAGTCGAGTCATAGGTATTAATGTGGAACCAATGGGCAACAACTTCGTCGCAATAATCTCTCTCGTCTGTGTTATCGAAATAAAGTAAATTTATTCCAGAATCTCGCCTGTTGTTATGCCTTTATGTCCTGGGGAGAGGGGAAAAAGAGAGCGGGGGTAGGGGGGGGGGGGGGAATTGTATGTTTTTAGGGATGGATCTTTTCTTAAGATACTTGATCAGTGACAATTTTATCATTTTTTTTTTTATTGGCGTTATTTATATTTTACTTTTCTTTTCTGATAACAAGTCTGGTGTACATGCCTGGAAAGTTTTATCCTAAACCGTACATACTTAGATGGCGCAACTTGTCAGGTTAAGGGGTAAGCCAGACCAAAGCTGAGTCTGGGGTGGTAGAGCACCATACTGGGGATTGGTGTAGGACCAGCTTTGGATCTGGACTTGTGGTGTTGCCACGGTGATTGGCAGCCATCCCGCGCAGCCTTGGCATTCCTATCGATCGATAGGACAACTCGCGACATTTCATTGGTTCATAGGCAGTTCTGATACTTTAAATAAGGTACATATTACCCGGGGAATCCCCGGTCAGTCATTCGCGGGGACCAACTGCCTTCGCCTGAGGCCACCGAGAAACAAAAGATCTTCGAGGTGAGTCATTCTTAGTTCAACCGATCGACGCAGCACCGAACAAGGGGCTGATTGTTCGCCGACATTGGGGCCGATTTCAGGTACACACTGTGGTGTTTTATCCGCTATTAAACTGGCGTAGAAAGAAGGCCGGCGTACTTATTTAGACATGATATCTATAAATATAAACACCAACTTTCCTGCTGTCGATCTCAGTGCATCTTCGGAGTGAGCACAAAACAAAATACCAAATACAGTATCCTAACTTCACCCATGTGCCACTCAACCTCTATGGCTGCAAAAAAAAAAAAGAACTGAAACCACGAGGCTAAAGTTGATTTGATCGGCTGTCAAGTTTCACATCCAACAGAGGTCATTTTCTGCGTCAAACCGATGTGTAAACACAGCGAGTATCGGCGAGGCGGAGGCGTGAAGGAAGTCGCGTTGATGACCGTTGTGCTATCATAGAGAATAGGTCTCGCGACCCAATTGCCATCCGAAAGCATTGTTTAGTAATAAATTTATAATAATCATCAAAGTCCACACATTTCTTATTAAAATGATGGGAACGGGTGAGAAGACTATTTCAGTATTTGTATGATAAAATTGTGACATACGTGCTCAGTATTTTTAAATATATTGCTTTGTTTGAATCATTGAATCGGGCCAGCTGAAACCAGTCTGGTGGCTGGTGATTATTCCGCACTGCACTATAACGTCTGTCGCCAGCATGTAGTGGTCCTCCAGCTAACATCCAGCTGAGTCGTGGTGTAGATTGTTAATAGTGTTTTAGTGTGTTGCATAATAATTGGGTGATGAGCCACCAGTGTGGGGCTTACGCCAGCGTTGGTCTGGCTTACCCCTAAGGAGGTGTTATTTCAAATCCTGCATCAACTAGGACGTATTGTTGATTATTCTTTATGGATTTTCTGTATGCGTCGTGACTCTTTGTTGAACTTCACGGTTAATACAAAGATTAAGTTAGCTAATTGACCACCACATTTTTATTGGCCACAAATAGGCAATAAAAAGAAAACGAACTGTACGAATTTTGGCAACATGGCCCAAATAAACTCTGCCTTTTTATTCGCGGAGGTTTCAAAGCTCGCTGGGATTGAGGGTGAGACAACGCATGACCCGCAAAGCGAAACGAATGCGGATTTCAGCAGTAACGACTTTAAGTGGTCAGACCGTGAAGATAACCGCCTGTAAGGTAAATTTTTTCTTCTTCTTCCATGTATCCCGACCACGGAAAGAGTCAAGATACCCTAAATCTATCCCCAACCCCGTCCATATCAATACCCTCAAACCACTGTTTTCTGCATGACATAGTAAGAGGCCGGGTTAGGGGTATGATTAAGAGGGGATCGGGACAGGATTAGAGAAAGGTTTAGGGTATCTTGACTGGGAGGTCGGACGAACGGAACTCTTTCTCTCATTCATTATTATAATAATTATAATCCTCACCACTTTTGCTGAGGCATCGAAGGAAGGACAAAATAAACTCTAGTAAGTATAAGTAATAGCTCTGGTAGTCCCATCAGCCCTATTGCACCACTCCCAGGGATCGATGGTCGGCTTTGCTCTTTCCCAACTCTTTACTCAGTTATTCGATGATGATAGTTTCTAGTTCTTCCCACGCATCTTTGGCACTAGTTTATCTTACTGTAATTGAGCTAGAAGGTGAACCTGCAAGCAACTAAAACTTCGCGATCATGCCATCAAAAATTATGAAACTTGGTGTATTGCATCAATTTTTGACAAAGAGTTACTGTAACAGTTGATGCAAATTTCAGCACGTTATGATGGGGAGAGTCAGATGAACTGATCGTCTACCCCTTAAAAAATGAAACTGTCTCGAACTGTTGTAGAAATAAATAACAGGATCCGATGAACAATTAATACTAACTTTAATAACTGTAAACACGAGCTGATATCCACAAGTTACTTACACCTATCAGGGAAGGCACTATAATATATCTGACCACGACTAGATTTACACCTACGACCTGCATCCATGGTTTGCACACACTATCCTACTCGCCTGGCCCTCCTTATATATATTCTGTCCAGGAACGTTCAGGAAGCGGCTTTACCGCCCCATAAGCACGAGACAGACCTAGATCGTTCGAGACACATACAGGCCACCCAATCGTACACAGACACGTCACAGCATTACATCACTCAAGGTCGACCTAGCGTAATCTCGGACACTGCAGTATCTTCCAGACGCTCTAGATTTTCTACAGTGAGACAAACAAGCCACACAGCGACATCAAAGGGAAATACCGGCCTTGCTGGCGAGAGGGGGGGGGGGGGAGGAAGGTCGCCGAGTGAGACACGTCATGCAGGGGGAAGAAAAATATCGATCGTTCAACTAGTGGGACGCTACACAACTCCCCAATTTAAGTTGAACATTCTTCAACTATCTACATCATAAAGCGTCTACACTATCATAAAATACGTATCGTCTCCAATCTTACAATAGACATTGCTAATAGTGTAATAGGTGCCCTCCCAATATCCTAAGTACAATACAATAACCATAGTATCCTTATAACACTAATACAATCTCATTACAATATCATTGCAGTACCATTACAAAATCTTGGTCAACAGTAGACCTACTATTATAAACAATACAATACCACCACTGTGGTGAAACGATGGTCAATGATACTATTAAAAATCATACCATGGTGAAACGATGGCCATCGAGTACAAAATGCTTCGTGCACGAACCATAGCACATAAACGTTATGCATAACAATGATTGTCCTAAAAACCAAATGCATAAACTCATAGATACAATGGCAAAAATACCAACACATATCGACCACTGATCAGGGTCTAACTTCATCATATCAGATCAAACGAAGCAATACCAATACTGCCTAAGCTTAGGCCACTCGTAAATTACATCAATGCAACATACAAAATCACTGCTTGCTCGCAGTTCCCATTTGGGTTACAGTCTTCAAAAATACATTGTCCCACTAGTAACAAATAATGAAAACATCAAAATATGACTAATACATAGTGGCTCTCTGCCGGCCAATAATTCAATACTCAGTCAAATATCCCATTACAGCACAGTACAGTCATCCCAGGAACTTATCTAATAGGCAAAACTCTGGGTTACAATACATCCCACTGAACTTGTACTATTCAAAACACTCTACTCAGGAAGTCGGCGCCGACATTTTCCTTGCCCTTGACATACCTAATCCTGAATCGATATGACTGTAAAAATAGGCTCCATCGCAATAGCTTTGGGCTGTCAAATCTGGCAGAATTCAAATACTCTAATGACCTATGGTCAGTCTGGAGCACAAACTCCTTACCATACAAATACAAAGTAAACTTCTTTACGGCCCAAACAATGGCTAGGCATTCTCGCTCTGAGACTGAATATTTCGTCTCACGAGGCAATAGCTTACGACTGGCATATGCCACAGGATACAACTTTCCCTCATATTCTTGCATAAGAGCAGCACCCAACCCGCGATCTGATGCATCAGTTGCTAAGACAAATTCTTTTGAAAAATCTGGCAAACATAACACGGGTTTGGAAACAATGGCATTCTTCAGAGAAGTGTACGCTTTCTCCTGCACTTCTTCCCACTGAACTACATTGGGCTGACCCTTTCTAAGCAAATCAGTGGTGCTGCAATCGCTGCAAAGTTAGGTACAAATTCTTGGTAATATCCCACCAGTCCTAAAAATGCTTTCACTTCCTTTTTAGTGGTGGGTCTGGGTGCATCCCGTACCTTACACACATTTTCTTCTAACAAGCCAATCATACCCTTTCCCACTGAGTGTCCAACAAAGTCCACTTCAGACGTGCCAATCAGGCACTTGGATGGTCTTGCAGTTAATCCAGCTTGGTCCATCCTGTGCAGCAATTCTTTGAGAGCCTTCACATGCTCGTCGAATGTCTCTGTATGGATCAGCAGGTCGTCCACATACGCTGTCACATTGTTCAGTCCCTGGATCAATGGCTTCACGATCCTGTTCAGTGTAGCTCCTGAGTTCATCATCCCGAAGGGCATCCGAGTGAATTCATAGTGTTCGCCCATGGTGACGAACGCTGTCTTGGGAATGTCTTGTTCCCGGACTCGCACTTGCCAGTATCCCTTGCTCAAGTCGATCCGAGAGAATATTCTTCCTCTCGACAGACTCTGGAACACTTCCGATGGGGCTGCTGTCGGATGAGGGTCGAATACAATGATATTGTTCAGCCTCCTGTAATCGATGCAGACTCGATTGGATCCATCCTTCTTCTTGACGACAACAACCGTTGAAGCATAAGCTGATGAGCTCCTGCGTATGATGCCCAACCGCTCCATGGTGCTGAGCTCCTCCTTCAAGGAGTCGCGCATAGCATAGGGCACCGGATATGGTCGTTGCCGAACAGATACCTCTGACGACAGGTCTATGCGATGTTCGCCTAACTGGCAGCATCCGGGGAGATTGGTGAAAATGCGTTGATACTCCTTCACCACGTCGCCGAGTTGTTGTCGTTGTTCCGGCGTCAGTTGCGTTCCATATTGGACATCTTCGTAGCCTTCCTTCTGGTCCCAGCTTCCTAGGTCGGCAAGGTCCTCCGTCGTTCCACCGTTGTCGCCTTCCAGGTCGCCGTCCTCGATGACTGTCATGCCAGCTGACTCCACAGGTTGACTTTCGTCCATCACGTCGTCCTCTGCCAGCACAGTCCCAGCACCATCACCGTCGTCGTCCATCATAGCGTCGACATCTCCAGGTGTGGTGTCGCTCCTGCCGTCGTTCATCTCACACACCTCGGCCACGACAGATGCCGGTCCCATTGCCGCCGCCGCTGCTTGCGTCGTCGCTGGTGTAGTCCTGGGGATATACCTCTTGAGATGGTTAGCGTGCAATGTCTTCTCTTTCACACCCATCTTGACTTTGTAGTCGTTGACGCCGACAACCGAGACTATCTTGTATGGTCCCTTCCACTGGACTAGGAGCTTGTTGGCGTTTGTCGGCAGCAGTACTAAAACTTCGTCGCCAGGGCGGAACTTCCTCTCTCGAGCCTTCCGGTCGTAGTAGGTTTTCTGTCTACCTTGTGCCTTTGAGAGCTCTTCCGTCGCTAACTTCCACGTGTCCTCCAGCCGCTCGCGTAGTTCCATGACGTACTGGTAACTGGTCTTTGTCTCCGGCTCCTCTACGTCCTTGGTCCATAATTTTCGCAAGATGTGCATCGGTCCTCTCACCGTTCTTCCATACAGCAACTCGAATGGGGCGAACTTTGTCGATTCTTGGGGAACTTCACGACACGCGAAGAGCAGCGGGTTAATGTATCGGTGCCACTGCTTAGGTTGCTCCGCGCACAGTCGCCTCAAGGTCTTCTTCAGTGTGCCGTTAAATCGCTCCACCAGCCCGTTGCACATAGGATGGTAGACTGTGGTGGTCGACTGTCGAATTCCCAGTAATCTGTTCGTTTCTTTCAGGACGTCCGACATGAATTGAGTCCCTTGATCAGATAAGATCTCCTCGGGCACACCCAAACGGCTGTAGATATTTACTAAAGCTTCTGCTACTGTCTCCGCGTCAATTTTCTTCAATGGGGTCGCTTCAGGGTAACGAGTAGCGTAGTCTACGTATACCAGGATATACCGATGTCCGCCTTCACTTGGGGGATCAATAGGTCCTACCAGGTCCACGGCCACTCTCCTAAATGGGACGTCTACCACTGGCATACTCTGCAAATGCACCTTAGGAGTCGCTCCCTTGTTCACTGTCCTCTGGCAGATGTCGCATGAGCGGCAGTATCTCGCGACGTCACCTTCGATACCAGGCCAGTAAAAATTGCTCATCACCCTGTCCTTCGTCTTCTTCACGCCGAGATGTCCTCCGACGATAGAATCATGGGCTACGCTCAGTACATACTCCCTCAGTTTCTCGGGTAGTACCACTTGTCTTGTAATCGTAGCCTGTCTTATGTCCCTATAAATCCGGTACAGTACACCTCCGTGTCTCTCGAAGTGTACGGACTTGTTGCCTCTGTTGGTCGGAATTTTCTTCTGCCCCAACTTCTTGAGGTCTTCGTCTTCTTCCTGGAGTCGGATGAGTTCCTTCCTATCCACTCCCGCGTGCCGTTCTGCCCTCGGCACCCTCAGCGACGTAGACTGGTCCTTCCTCTTCTCCTGGGCCCTCGTGGTCACCGCTCCTACCATCACCTCAGTATCAGGGTCGTACGGGTCCTTCGCTCCGTCCACGTTCCCGACTACTAGGTCGCAGATGGTCTCCGGGAGACACAGTGCCGTCACTCTGCCCGTCAGGTAAGGCGTTCTCACGTCGATAATGGCTTCCTCCGCCGCTAACAAGGAGTTATCGATCCTCGCGATAAGTTTCTTCCCACCGGTGAGCTGTCCGTCGTCCACCAGTGATCGCCGCACCACTACACCTTCACAGCCGGTATCTCTTAGGACGTCTACTGCTCGATTTCCAATCAAGCCCTTCATCACTGGTAACTTCAGCTTCTCCACGGTCCTTCCGTCACTGCATCCTCCGCACGTAACAGGCACCGCTAACTGGAGCTTCCCGTCCTTCATTACCGCTTGAACGTTGATGCTGGTGTCAGCCGTCGTCGCATCCTGTCTCGACGACTCGTCCGCCGCTATCACTACGGCCGCCGCCGCCTTGTTCGGCTTGCCTCGACCCGTATCCTTCTGGGCTGGACACATCCTCCGAACGTGGCCTGGCTTTCCACAAAGGTAACATTTCAACTCACCTTTGTCGTTTATCTTGGTACGACACTCCGTCGCCTTATGTCCCGGCCTCTGGCACCTATGGCAGACCTGTGGGCTTCTGTCTCCGTTGGGCCTCTGTCGCACTGGCCGGCTCTGTAGTCTGGCGCTCCCGCTGAGTGTCCGGTTCCTCGCTACCAGGTACGCCTCCGCCGAGTCTGCGACGTCCTGTAGCGTCTTTGGCTTCCTCTCCCTCACATGGGTCGCAAGGTCTGGTGGGCAAACATCCATAAACTGCTCTCTAACGAACAGGTCACTCACTCCTCCGTAGGTCTTCTCCGTCTTTGATAGCTTTATCCACCTCTCTAGGTAAGTCTTGATCCTAGTAAGAAACATCCCGACATCTTCTCCATCTTCAGGCTTACCTTGTCTGAACATGAGTCTGTAACCGTCCTCTGACAGGTTATACCTCTTCTGCAAAGCTTCCTTGACTTTGTCGTAGTCCTTGGCCTCATCAATCGGCAATCGACTGAAGCACTCCAGAGCTCTCCCAGTCAGCAGGGCAGACAGTGATGTCGTCCAGGTGGATCTAGGCCAGTCCGCTGTCTCGGCAAACCTCTCAAAACGAAGTAGCCAGCTATCAAGGTCGTCCTTCCCATCCTGAAATGCAGGCAGCTTGGGTCTCTTGGAACTGGCGTGGTCGCTGGTCCCCTGCGTCGTCTCGCCTCCACGCTGATCTGCCATATTTTGATGAGCTGTACACTGGTGCTTGTATTAAAAAAGCTAATATTATTATAAATGACCCCCAACATCCCCTGAACAAGGAATATATAAGATCTGTAAGAAGTTTAAGGCTGTTGTCAAAGAAAACTAAAACTGAGCGCTACTTTAAATCGTTTATTCCATCATCAACTAGGATGTTACAATAATGTCGTCATCTTGATCGTAATCTGTGCACAGTTGAATTATGTCCTGCGTGTCAGGTCAATGTGTTTTAGTTAGGGAAGCATATTGAGTGCACTGTTAATTTTGTTAATTTAGTTAATTTATCAGTGTGTGTGTATATATGTGTGTGTGCGCGCTATGTATCATACTTTCTGCTTCTGTAACTGTATTGTTATGTATTCAATGATCAAAACAAATTTCCTTGTACAAGGACGAATAAAATTTATCTTATCTTATCTTATCTTATCTTATCTTATCTCCAGCTCGTGGTTCATCTTTTCTCTTTCCAGCTGAGCCTGTCGTTCCGCCTCCTTCTCCTGAGCCTGTCGTTGAGCCTCCTTCTCTTGAGCCTCTATCTTCAGTTGCTCCATGCGCTCTTGCCTCTCTCTTTCCTCCCTTAGGCCTCCACGGATGTAGTCCTGTCTCTCCTTCCCAGTGAGCTCCAAGGCGTCTGCTTCCTGGCCAAGCCTTCCAATAGCCTCTGACATGTTGTGGATATCCTCGATGATCTTTACACACTTTACTGTACTTTAGAAACACTTCGATGGTCTGAATTGAATCTGTTCTGATCTAATCGGATCCCGGACGAGCCCACAATATGTAACAGTTGATGCAAATTTCAGCACGTTATGATGGGGAGAGTCAGATGAACTGATCGTCTACCCCTTAAAAAATGAAACTGTCTCGAACTGTTGAAGAAATAAATAACAGGATCCGATGAACAATTAATACTAACTTTAATAACTGTAAACACGAGCTGATATCCACAAGTTACTTACACCTATCAGGGAAGGCACTATAATATATCTGACCACGACTAGATTTACACCTACGACCTGCATCCATGGTTTGCACACACTATCCTACTCGCCTGGCCCTCCTTATATATATTCTGTCCAGGAACGTTCAGGGAGCGGCTTTACCGCCCCATAAGCACGAGACAGACCTAGATCGTTCGAGACACATACAGGCCACCCAATCGTACACAGACACGTCACAGCATTACATCACTCAAGGTCGACCTAGCGTAATCTCGGACACTGCAGTATCTTCCAGACGCTCTAGATTTTCTACAGTGAGACAAACAAGCCACACAGCGACATCAAAGGGAAATACCGGCCTTGCTGGCGAGAGGGGGGGGGGGGGAGGAAGGTCGCCGAGTGAGACGCGTCATGCAGGGGGAAGAAAAATATCGATCGTTCAACTAGTGGGACGCTACAGTTACGTGGACACATTCATTTTGAACAAAAATCAGTCTTTACTCTTATTTATATTAAACAAATTCGAGCTGCAAAAACAGAGACGTATTTTCGACGAGTACCAGTAGAATCAAAAGGTTTAATTGAACTTTCACTCGGTGCCTACTTCGCCCTGCCTTCGTTCTTCGCCTTTCTTAAAACTTTCTTCACATATTGTTGTTCGAAAATTAACTTTAAACACCACTTCCATGTATTTTGCAACGATCCGTAGTGTGGAAATAAGTTAATTAGTATTTGCATTGAATCTAAGTACCGTTATCAACGTGACCAAGTTCTAAATCTAGAGTTGGACTCAAGCAGCCTGTGTCAGCTTGTGTTGTGTAGGGCAAGAAAAATGATTGTTGAACTAAGTATAAAATGTGTTCAGCTTGTTTAAGAGGTTACTCTTACACTAGTGATTTTTGAAAATTGTAACAGCTTTGTTAAGTCGCCTAAGCTTGGGGAAACTTTGAGCACATCGGGTATTAAAGCATCTGTCAAAGGGGGGGGGGGGGACGGACGAGAGAGGCTGGTGTTCAGGACAAAGGGGAGAGGGAGAGACAAGATATGGGGGGAGGGGGGGTGGACACAGGGTAGCGGGTGCTGGGAGAGAGAAAGAGATGGGATGGATAAGAGAAATTGGTTGGGAGAGGGGGAACTGGAGAGGGAAGGATTGCGGAGTCAGGTTTATCCCTTGGCAAGGCCTCATCTAAACCTCTCCAGTTTATGTCAAATTATGCCCCTTGTTAACCGTTCGTAGAGCGGGCGCTTCAGCTTGTAATAGTAATAATCAGGTTTCTGGACTTCTTTCCTGGATTGATACTGAGTCATCAGCCGGGATGTCCTTCGTGCTGTGGATCCTGTCCTGCGTCTTACCTGCGTCAACAGAGTGCTGCTGTTGAATTGGGCGCTAGTTGACACTACCGATGTTCGCATGTAGATCTTCATTCCTCGCTGTGTGGAGAACTTCCTGCCATGACAAGTTCATTCTCTGGCCTGAAGTTGTGGACCTTTGAGCATGCGGGTTGAAACTGGTATGACACCACTCATCGCTCTCCCTACCTTTCCTCCTTTTTTTTTTTTTTTAAATCCTGGGGATATTTTGTTGTCATTTTGGTATTGTAGCGGTTCTTTTTAAAGGACTTGGGGTTGTTAGCGCATTGGATCCAGCTGGACTTTCTCAGCGTCCCCTGTTTTTCCAGGTGTCCACCAGTCTTTTTCTGGTCATCATTCGCTACATTCCTGAACGTCAGTGGAAAAAGTTTGAAGAAAACTCGCAGGAGAGCAGAACTACAATATCAACAGCCACTGAACATCGTGCAGTAGAGTCGTTAATGGTGAATGCTGTGGAACGAACTTAGACGGCTGCTCCTTTTTCTCACGTGACTTATTGGGGGAGGGGGGCACTTTGCAAATAAGGGAAGGAGTACAATAATTATTATGAGTCACAAGGTACACGGCTCTCTAATCGACCACCAATTTCAAAATTCTGAGTGTTAATCGACGGCTTGAAAAGGGGGAGGGCGAGAGGGCTCCGGCACCCCTGCCGTCATCTTGACATGAAATGCCATTGTTGTGTGTCTCAATTGGAACTCCCAATATGAACACACTTTTACCACTTAACTAGCTGAATGAGGCTCCGGAAAAAACCTGCTTCCGCCCTCCATCCCTCTGCGTGTTCTCTACGCTTTTCCTCCCTACACCTTCTCTCTCTCTCTCTCTCTCTCTCTCTCTCTCTCTCTCTCTCTATTTCTCTCTCTCTTTCTCTCTCTTTCTGTCTCTCTCTCTCTCTCTCTCTCTCTCTCTCTTTCTCTCTTCAATATATTCGCCTTACATTTGTATTGGTGCGCGACGCACGCTGTTCCTATTAGGGAAAAAATGCATCGATTTGAACGCTCTCGAAAGGCACTCAAATAAAAGTCATAGAGGTGGAAAGAGGATAACATGCCAGTACGAAATGAAACGGAAAAATATATTTTCTGAAAAATAGACGCCCTTTGATCTGAGTATCAGTACCTATATAAAAAAATTGTGAAGCTTATGCAGTTTGCCATTTAGTCAGTAACTGGTGTCAAGCACCGGCAGGTCTCGAAATACATGTAGGCCTATATGTAGTATTGATTGATGATAATATGGACATTTTAGCACTCCAATTTGGATAAATAATTGAATTAGTGTTAGGGTTTGAGGTTTGTTGCTCTTGGGCGCGAGGTGAAGATTTCTTGATGGGATTAGAAAAAAAAGGTTAGAGCACCATATTTGGCTTTTTCATTCTTCCACATTTTATTAGGAAACATTTCCCGTTTCTCACTTACTTTATGAAAATGTTCAGAAAAGAAAGAAAAGGAAAAACATGAGTGTGAGTCGAGGAGGGGTAAAAATGTGGATTCGGGGCTCAAAAGGGTTCCAAACTTCTATGTAAATACGTTCCAGGGCTTTTCCGGAGCTAAAATATTAAATTATAGTGCTACTTAAATACAAGAAAATGGGAAGAAATTTATATTTTATTTTATTTATTTTTTTACATATTTTTTTTTAATTCTAGGTGTACGAGTTAGGTCTCTCTAGTTTTCACCCTACACACTATCTGGAGCCACTGTCCTTATTTCCCATCTTGTTGACTTCGCTAGTAAGAGTCAGGCAACCTAGTGACCACTCTACAGATGTCCAACGTTTAAGGACTTCTTTGAACAAAAATTGAAGACTGAAGTCAAGGCTATTTTCTAGGCTGATCCATTATTTCCGGGACCTTTTTCTCTCATATTTAAATTCCAGGGTTTTTCCATGAATCCCAGGAACTCCATGGCTGCGCAGTAATCTTGGTTTATAATTTATTTGTTTAGCTTTAAAATAATCCATTTACTTCAATTTTATCTACACTTTAGCAAATTTACTGCATCATGATTTCAAGCGCCAGCATGTTTTTCGTTGATTTACACGTGGCACACTGAAATTAGCTCAGAACAAGAAAATGGGTAAACCTTATAGATGTGGCAAAAATATGATGT
The DNA here is from genome assembly GCA_963931925.1 of Onchidella celtica. Classification (NCBI taxonomy): domain Eukaryota; kingdom Metazoa; phylum Mollusca; class Gastropoda; order Systellommatophora; family Onchidiidae; genus Onchidella; species Onchidella celtica. The sequence continues at coordinate 25,903,175 of OZ007582.1, forward strand.
TAATTGGCAGATTCGTGAACTTGTGGGAATGTAAAATCGGTAGTTTTACGTTAGAAATTCTATGCAGAAAATTATTTATATGACACCGATCGAAATGAGTGGGGACAAGCAAAAACGACCAGACATGAATGCAATATAATACGACATACATAATAAATAACTTTAAACACATAGAACTTCATAAGTATTTCTTTAATAAAACAAAACGCGCCACGTGTTTGAATGTATTGGGTTTTTTTGTGTATGTGACTGTGTCTCTTGGGAGATAGAGGATGTGTGTTGGGCACGGAAAGAGGGAAGAGGGTAGAGGGTAGGAAGTGTGTAAGTATAAACGTAAATGCGTAAGTGTTGCGTAAGTGTGGTTTTACCCTGTGACCTAGAAGGCTTAATAACTCTCTGGCCTGATCGCTGACACTTCTCAAAATTAATTTATCTTTCATTAGTTCTTTAAATTTACATCTCGTTTATCAAATTCATGTTTGGCAAGATAATTTAGTGATATAACTTCATTGAATCATAATGCCCTTGGTGACTTTACGAAAAAATCACGCAAGAACGGTGCCCACGGTGTCCTGTCGGCTATACCGATTTAGGAACAATTTTGGTGGTTAGCAGGTGCTGAACTCAGTAAGGTCAATGTATTCAGTAAAAAGTTTTTCTGTTGTTTTTTTCCTTTTTGTTTTCTTCAACGTTTCTCCCAAAGCCCGTCAGCAGGAAGAATTCTCACTATCCTCTTCTCTTTCGTCAATTTTTTTATTTGTTCATGAATTAAAATATTTTTATTTTTTTGAACATTTCAAATGTCATCAAACCTGACTGCAGTGAAAATTAAGGAAATAATTATTGGAAAGAGTTCCGCACGTCCCGTCCACTTTAAACTCTTACAATTCTTTACAGTTTTTATTTTTGTTGAGAGGGTAAAAAAAATATTAGGTTTGCTATTAGGAATAAGGACAGGGTTAGGGATATATTCAGGGTTAGGGATCGGGTGGACTTAAATGGATGATCAGGACCTGAGGAACTGTCCAAAATATGATAATTGGAGCAAGATTTGCTGGACACCCTTTGTGTACACTCTACAGCCTGGTGCAGATCGGATTGTGTGTTGCTACGCCAATAGGGAAGGCATTACATATTACATTGTCCCGACAGCGATAATGTACACGCTACAGTCGGATGGAGATCGGCCTGTGAGTTGTTATACCAGTGGGTAGTTGTATTGGATAATCCCTGTGTACACTCTACAGCCGGATGGAGATCGGCCTTTGAGTTGTTATACCAGTGGGTAGCTGTATTGGATAATCCCTGTGTACACTCTACAGCCGGATGGAGATCGGCCTGTGAGTTGTTATACCAGTGGGTAGCTGTATTGGATAATCCCTGTGTACACTCTACAGCCGGATGGAGTTCAGGTTTTGGCTTGTTACAAAATGGGATTCTTTTACATTCTACAATGTCCAACAATCATTTTGAATGCTGCATAGTTTGGAGATCAAGTTGTGTATTATATTAATATGAAACTTTTTTCAATCATTGATGTACTTCACAGCTTGACCACCGATTGCTATATTTTATTAACTTTCACTGTTTCCTGATTTGATGAAATTTGAGATGGTTTGCAAGAATAGTAATTTTTCATGGAATAAATTTAAAACATGCGCAGAAAGATGCAGTATGGGCAGCCGAGAATTCTTGCGTCTGACTGGCGTTGGAAAAATTATGGCGAAAAAAAAAAAGAAAGAAAAGTCTTCATCAAAAACAGTGAAGAAATTGCCTGGGAGCAGCTCGTCACTTGTGTTACCAGCGGCGTAACTCAGTTTGAAGGCGTGCAGGATAAGTAACACTGATGTGACATGTAGTCATAAAAAACGCTATTTGAAAACTCCTTTCAATACTTAAAATTCTGGCTGAATATTCCCATGTCTCGTTCTCAAAACTGGTTTTAACTTTTTGTAAAACGGCGGCAAAAATCATAGATATAAAATAAACTTTCATTGCAACAGAAATGAAGCCTAATTTGATAATATAAACTAAACCACATACATTGTGCTTGTCTCTCACTGAATTCCCCCCCCCCCCCCCGAAAAAAAAATTGGCGTCCAGAACATGCGTCCCTAGTTACACCACTGTGGGTTACAATTCACAACTCGACATCTGTAGGGTGGTCACTGGTTGCCTGACTGGTACTGGTGGAGACAACAAGTTGGGAAATTAGGACAGTGGTTCCAGATACGTTGTAGGGTGTAAAGTAGAAGGATTTGACTTGTACTTTTCTAACTTCAAATTGTATAGTGATTTTCGTTCTGCTCTGTCCTGCTTAATTCCATGGATGCCCGAACTGCCCCATCAATGTTGCTCGATCCTGTGAAATCGAGCCTGAATTATGTGTTTTTAGAGGGAGGGGGTGGGGGCGGGAAACTACCGATATATGAGGGGGGATTGTGACTGTAAATGCAGCATCATTGTAAATATATTACACATTTCAATAAATAAAGTGATTAAAGATGTCGTTCAACATAAAAAGATAAGACAAAATAGTAAAAACTCCTGGAAATTTAGTTGCTTAAAAATGATCAAATCATTCATAATGATTAGGTCTGCTGTCGGTCTGTGGAGGATTCTTTTTTTTCGTTTTATAAGACAGCTCACCTGCTTGGTAACATCTATGTTGTTACAACAAAACGTTTCATCAGTGAACCCTTCACCGCGAGATATAACAGTTATCGAACTGAGGGGCCGTAAAACCAAAACTCTTTACTTCCCTCGAGTAACAACAAACATATGTTTTCCACTAGTCTTAAAACCTGATCACACGGCCTCAACACCCACACTTATGGTGTCACCAGGATTTTGACATTTTGCTGGAGTTGTGTGAGAGACTGTCCGCATCGGACTGGCCAGCCACACCGGACGCTGTACCAGAAAAAACAACCGGAGCGCAACTCCAGTCTTCCGAGACTGAAGGATGCCTACTACTTCTGTGTGTACCAATAAACTGCTGTTACATGACTGTACCCCAGAAATCATAGTTCAGCTGTGTCTTAGAGCAAATAAATCTGCTGAATACTGAAAACCCATTCATTCATCCCGAGTTAGGTTTACATTATGAATCTCGCGTCTCAAGCAAGTTTGGGCACGCTGATGTCAAGAGAAGTGTAAACTTTCAGGTATTTTCAATGAAAACATTCAGGTCACAGAACTACTTTGTCATTAAATCACACAAAATATCTACACATAAGATAGAGATATAAATCAAAAGTTTCATCATACCTCGTCACCCTCTTCAGTTTTGATATGGCTGTGGAGTATAGTATAGCAGGCTCTTGTGGGGGGGGGGGGGGGGAGGGTATTTTGCACGTCAGGAAAAAATAACAGCAACAAACTTTGACCTCTTTCCAGACACGTAGATAAAAATAATGGCAAAGGCTCTTGCTGTTCCAGCAGCCTCGCGACCAACGGATGATTGAAAACAGTCTGTCGAACACTACGCTACTTTAGCCAACAGGACCACCGTGATGCAGTTGCGTGCTAAGGCCTAATTTTGTAAACCGCTGACATGCAATGCCCTTATCTAGCGTAACAGTGTAACACAATCAACTCACAAAACTGTCCTATTCACCAAGGTTGGGTAATGCTATCCAAGATGGAAGTGTATATATACGGATATGCGCTTCCATCAAAGATATTGGAAAGATGTGACAGCTCGGGGTTTTCATGTTCAAGGGTTTGGCAGCGCCACCTTGTGGCGTAAGCATGAGAGAAATAAACAACGGCATTTTTTACAAAACCGAAGACAGAAAATGCGGACTTTTGTTCAGTGTTCAGCTCTCACCCTAGACCTTACTTTGTAATTATAAAGTAGTTCGTTGTACTCTACCTCTGGATATTTTTTTCCTTTTTAAATGTGGTAGCAATGTCACAATCGTTATATTAATTAATTTACCATCATACCGAAGATAGATCTAGTATATTTTTAGATTAAATTATAGGACCGAGGCTGGCTTTTCCGTTCATGACGTAACTCGCGCACCCTGTCTCCCAGCAGCAAATGCAAGTAAGAAACTAAACAATAGCGGAACTGCGAAGGGTTTTGAAAACGTTTAAGGACTTTCCTTTAACAATAACAGACTAACCTTGGATTTTCCTTCTTCTCGTTCTTCCTCCTCTTCTTTTTCTTCTCCAAATTCACGAAAAAGACACCACTGTCGAGAACCACATCAACCGTTGCACCACGGACGTATAGCAGTACAATGGCTAGCAGTCGAGTCCCAAGTGCTGTCGGTAGGCTAAAAATAACTTGTCGGGAGAGAAGCCGGGGAAGCCGCACGCACTTATCTAGATCTGTGCCTATGCCATCACTTGGAAAAATCTGTTTCTCTCTCTTTTTCCTTCCTTCACCCGCCCTTTTATCTTTGCTTTATAGAAAAATTCATTATCAATTACATACTACATATTTTAAAAATATTTTGACGGTGAAACTGCCTCTGGAAGCGAAACCGATTGATGTTGTGTCTTATTTTCTATGCAAATCCATTGTACGAAGCGCTGGCTCTGCGCGCCGAGGGTGGGCGGTGCCCGTGACCGGATGTAAACGGTATTTTAAGAGGCCCCGAAGAAGAGAGTGTCTGATCTTATCAGTCTGGTATCTTTGATGCTGCAGACCGAAGCTCCAAGAATGTGTAGATTCTCTACAATAGCCAATGACACCCTATTAAAATTCCTTGTTGAAATGTAATCAAAAACAACAACCACTCAATAAAGCTGTATTTTTAGCTTTTATTTTAAATTCGGATTCTTCCAGACAGCAGTGGACACTGAATTAATTTTTGCTGAGCTTCATTGTGTTGTTGGCCTTTATGAATGGTGTTGAATGCAGCAAGATTTGGGCCTAAGCCTAGTGAGAATTTAAAACAAGCGAAAAATATCCAGCTAACTAGACATAAATTCACAGTCCAGCATTTTAACATTGTTGTGTTGTGTTGCCTGGCCACCTGTTGCAAAGGTGAATTTGATACCCTATTAAAGTTTTTCTGAATTGCGAGGGAGACAGACCAAGCGCTTAGCCCACGCTTAGATAATTCAAATGAATAAGCATTTTTCCAGTGGATGGGAGAAGGGGGTAGGGCGAGGGGTGAAAGACTGTTTAGAAGTTCCAGCATCAATGCAAAATGGGCAGTAATTCCTATCCTTGACTTGCTATTATTTTACTTTCATCCCTTACGCAGATAACTCTATCAATTACTGTCCTTAGCTTACTTATGTGGATTTTACACCAGTTATTTCCCTTGCTGTCTGTGCACAGCTCATCCCCTTCAGTTCACCATTTTTCCTCGTTCTCGACCTTCATAGAGAAACATATCTAAACTATTTTTTAAAAAAAGCATTCATGAGCTAGTGAGTGGGTTAGTGAGGGAATGAGGTAACGGGGTCCTAGGACAGATTGACCGAGTTTATCTCTCTTTTTTTGTATGTGTTTGTTTGCTTGTTTTTATCACAGGAAATCTGGGTAATTCTGTGGTACAACGCAACCTGAGAATAAACGGAAAGAAAAAGAAGCGATTTATTGTGGCTTTCCACCCTAGTCATATCAAATTTTGATTGTGTACATTATATAGGTGTCTGTTTTGCCCCGACAAGGCATTCCAAAATACATAAGTTTACTTATTATTATCATCATTAATTTTGTCATTTAGTTTCTATCATTTTAGCCACTGCCTCGTTTTTTGTTGTTTTTTTTCAGCTTTGAAAATTTCATTATGGTACACTTGGATTCGAACTGCGGGTCAAGTCCACATTTGGAAACATTACTGAAGGATAAAGAATTCCATGACCCATCGTGAGACGTGTTTAATGGGGAAAGACCATATACATCAAAAGCAAAACTTAACCTTGGGGGGTAAAAACGATTTCACGTAGCTCTCCGTTTTATAATTATTTTGTTTCATTTCCATTTTTGTGGTGAGCAAGAGAAAACATAGTCGTACAAAATCATAACCCAGATAGAAAGATACAGCAAATTTAATTTTACAAAATGATGTTAAGAAGACAGTGAATATGATAAAAATTAGTTTGTGCGGTCTTTTTCCGTAAACTGGCAGTGTTCTCATTTTGTCAATCTATAACAACGACGTCGACCCCGTTGATAAGCCGAATCTAATTATTTCGTAGAAAAACACAGATCTGAATAAATCTGCCCCCCCCCACCCCTACCTCGACAGACATACAAAAGTGTGCAGTTTCAGTCAGAGTCCCCCCTCCCATTGTCCACACAAAGATTCGTGTGGTTTAGTGCAAATCAGTGCAAAATATAAATATTTACCACAAAAAAAAATGATTTATTGGTAAATTAGAAAGTGTTTCCAAATAATTTAGCTCATCAGGTGCAAAGGAGAAATGTCCTTAAAATGGAACACGCAATTCTCGCGTTGACCTGCCATAAAGTAATCGGCAACTGAAAACCAATTCAAGTAGCAAGTCTTTGGTGTTCTCCTTTGTTTCCGGTTCCCTGTGATACTTGACAGCTGACGCAAGGTTTTTGGGACCGTGAGTGAGATATCTTAAATCTGACAACATAAAATCACACTCAGGCTTTGAAAACTCTGATTTTCTAAAACTCGTATTAGAAGGAAAAAGACACAGATGAGCATTCTTTTCATAGTGTTTCGTATTATTTTATAATCTACACATAGGATCATTAAAATGTTCTGTAGTGAATCAAAATCAATTTTCTGTACTGAATCATAAGCGAATGTCGATATTTTGAAGAGATCAATTTCTGGCCCTCATTATTGCACCCTGGCTGCCGTACGTCAGTCATTACCAACTGGTCCTAAGTATTGCCAATATGGTACTGCCAATGGACTGTTTGATCTATGTTATTTTATAAACTGAGGTGGTGTTTGTGCAATGTAAAATTAACACATACGGCCATGCAAGAAAACAGAATCCAGAAACCTGGTCTTTTCATCCTCAGGTATAAACAATGAATACTTAAGATCTTGAAGCAAGAAAGTATTTCAAACGGTTTTCATTGAATTTTTCTCAATATCTTTTACATCGATATCCCATCTTCTCCGAATATAAATATGTAAATTGGTTTTTGTAAACACCTAGCAGAGTATTTTACTCACCTTACCCTCTCTCTCTTTCTCTCTCTCTATCTCAAATAATCTCTTTTTTTCTGTTTTAAATTTCTGATCCAAGATATTTATGTTAACTAAGATACATGTATTATGCTATGCCAAGTCAAGAATTGGGAAAAAGAAAAAGTTGTATGTAGCAAAGCCTGGCGTAAGAAATAATACCCAAACGGTACAATGAAATGCAAACTAAAAGGAAAGACAGAAAATGGCCAATATTTCGGCAACAGCCTTTTTCATGGGAAAAAAAATGAAAAAATCAAACAGATAAAACATTTAGAAAGGTGAACAAATAAAAAATATATCAAAATAAAACGAAACAATAGAGAAGAATACAGCACAAAGAGGTATGCCAATTTTTGACTTTGCTTTAAGCATTGCTGCGATCCTACAGTTTTTCTTGGTTTTTATAATATTTCGTCAGTTTCCTACCACTGGTCGCATACCTCTTTGTGCTGTATTGTTCTTCTTTGCTAAATACAACTATTACTTTTTGCCATTTTTTTTACTTTCCCTTAAGCCTTGCTGCGACCCAGAGTGTTTCTGTGCGTTTTGTCGTCAATGTATTATGTCAGTGACTGATGTTATACATATAGGCCAGGGATGGTTTACTGTGCTGTTAACATTCAGCGGGGCAGTTGAACCTGACTGTCCTGTCCAGCCCTATCTGTGACCAAGGACCACTAAGATACCTTTGCCATCATTGGCTTGCGTGCTGCTTTCAGTTGTACCGCGTTGAAGTTGTGGTTATATTTTGTTATTGCCAACAAGGGAAATGAAACCGAGTGCATGTCTTAGAAAGAGGGCCTCACAAAGTCTTAATAATTGGCAAGAGTTTTTTTATTTGAATCTCACAATAAGGATCTTGCAAGGGCCCCACTCTAAGGACATCCGTGAGTGGGAGGTCACGGGACCGGACACCTGGCGAGTTAGTCCTCTACATGCATAGATGTTTTTATGGTAAATGCGTAGCTCGGCGATCAACAGTCAGAACATGAACTTTGTGTAACTCATAAGATTCCCTTTCATGATAATTATAATTGCAACTGCGACACATTTTCACCCCGAGTACAGCGCTCAGACCGGCAAGTACTTTCAGAAGTTTTATTTCATGTTTTCATAGATTTCTTTTTCTGTGTGTTCCGTTTCATTTTAAAGTTGAAATCGGAATTTTAACCCCTGATGACAAGAAAGATGTTCTCTGTTTCTCTTGGTATGATTAAATAACCTCCCATCAGAACAAAGTTAAGAACTTCAAAGCCTGTGGACAAAATCAACAAATTAATTTTTCCTTCTCAGGCCCCCAGTTTTTTTTTGTTTCCCGCTGTGTTCACGAAAACCGGGATATTTAGCACTATTCAAACATTTCTCATTGGCAAACACTAATTAGAGCATAGTATTGCGCGCAAACAAAGTAAATAGTAACTGAATTATTGACCTTTCTTCAGACACGCCCAGTACTTGTCGTGCCTACTCCACAATGGTGACGTTCAGATATTGCACGTGAAATCATCCTTTCAACCTTGCTCTGCTGTCGTAGCTATGGCAATACATCAAATAAATATGTAATCTGTAGCTGGAATGAGTGACGACGCACGACTGTGTTCTGCTCGGCAGTCGTAGTCAAGGCAATTAATTACCTCAAATTTACGTTTCTAACGACCTGCAAACAGGGGCTTCTCACTCTATAATGCAGGAACTCATCGGTAATATTTTTTTTTTTAACATTCATCATGTCCTGTTTGTAATGTAGATCTAATCTTGTGTCTCTATGTCCACAGTCATTTTCCTCAGCAAATGGTTGTTGTTAGGGATTTACAAAGCCGATAGAGAAAATGCTGAGTTGTGTTCACTGTTCATCTATAGCTTATAATGTAAACTACCACAGTCCCCTTAAGGCATCACCAAATACAATGGTTTTTTTTTTATATTCTTTCCTCTGACACATTACGGAAATCATCCTAACAGAGACACTATGATACGGGGCGCGGGTCCTGAAATCGAAATTAGGCTTAAAAATACCGATATCGCGATTTTGTACTTTTCGGTTAGTTTATCCATTTAGGAACACTATTTTACAAACCAAATGTCAATTTTGAATGTTTATAACCCTGAAATATGCCTTTTAGTAAAGTGGGGGGTCAAGAAAAAGGCACAAGAATCATGCCATTGGGCTGCAAAATTAGCCCTAAATAACATCTTAGTGTCGCTATCAAAACCCCTACTCCGCCGTACATATCTGTCACAAGGCTTTGGTGGTTTGGAAATCCTTGTTGAGGCTCAGCACACCAGTAATGATGACTTTAGCCATGTGTAATACGTTTCAATAACATTTTTATTGAAAAAAACTTTCAAATGCGATTTTCTCGAGATTGCACTTTTGATCAGTGATTTGTGAACTAGTTTTTTATTTATTGACCAATTGGTATAAAATTTGGCTAATAACATGTTTGAACAAATAAAAAAATTCATACAGAAAGAAATTTGTTTAACTTTTCATTTTTTTTTTTTTTTGGGTGAATTTTTTTTAGATAGAAAATAAGAAAAAATGGAATTCCGCTACAAAACATTTTCAAAAATTTATAACAAAAGATCTGTCAGAGATATCAAAATTCCCTTCTGAATAAAGTTTTTAATTGGATTGAATAACACATAAGAGAAGTTTCAAATAAATCCAGTAAAATTTGACGAAGCCTATCTATATTGAATTCGGTACTTTTGGGGGACTCAAAATCCAAGATGGCGGCGCTTCCATGGCAACAATATGGCAAACAATTTTTTATACATTTTTTTTCTGCTAATTCAGACATCCTGAATTCGATTATAATAGTTAAAATTGTCTATTTCTCATAATAACAAAAATCGCCTTCAGGACCCGCACCCCCCACCCCACCCCCCCCCCCTCCTTAATGATAGGTCTAGCAGTTCCAATATTCAAATTGGCTCTTTTTGAGTTAAAAGTTATCAATAGTGTTACATGTTTTCAAAATGAAGAAAACAAAAAAAAAAATTTAATTCAGAAGCACTCATGCCGATGACGAAAACATTTGTTTAAAAATGGTGTCGTCATGGTCATTACTGGATGTGTCAGCCTGTGAGTTTGGTGGTAGGAGGAGGAGGGATAATAAGAGGGGAGAAGAAAGACAGAGATGAAGGATTTAATGACAGTATTACAATATCGAATAGAGTCCGACGTGGTAAAACGACCAATGTTCGGTCAGCCTTACATTCCACTGAATACTTTTTATATACATGTACTGACAGTTTAGGCTACCTTTGTACTGGGATCAAATTCAAATTAATTTGTCTTAATTGTTTGTCAGCCTGGATTATATGTCGAGATGTTCTTTTGTGAAAAAATGAAAGCTTTATTTCTAGATCTGTTAGTTTGTGCATCGGGCAATTGTTTGTTTTTTGTGTTTGTTTGTTGTTGTTGTTGTTGTTTTTTGTTGTTGTTGTCGTTGTTTTGCATTGTGCGTTTGTTTATACGGCTCGCCATAAAACAAAATGTTCGATCCTGAAAGTAGAACCTTGTGATATATTTGTCTTTCATCCTTGCGGCCGTTATTTCCACCCCCCCCCCCATCCCAGCTCCGCCCCCACCCCCAACAATTCATGGATTAAGAAGCCGGGGGCAAATAATGAGACAACTGAGACTGAATAGGTTCATTTTACCGCGGATCTCAAATCACAAATCTGTTTGAAGAACTGCGGAAGTACAGGATGTCTTCGGGATGAGAATCCCTCTGAAATAAGTGTTTGAGACTCGGACATTATTACACTTTATGGGGGCAGGACCACACCTAGGACATGAAGCTGGGCATTCTCCAGCAGTTTTCTGTAATTTCAAGTAGTTTCTAAATATATTATCTACACAAAAACTACATATCATTCTTTTACTAAAACATTTTCTTTCAAGAAAATATTGTTTGGTCAGTTACATACTCCTATGTCAAAATTTCTGCCGCTAATTGTCAACAAGAAAGAGCCAACCGACAAGGTCAGTGTCCAGTTGATATTTGATTCTATGGTTTGTAAATGTAATGTTTTAACTGCTACGTTTTTTTTTAAAGACTGCCATCCACTTTAGGAGCCCCAATACACACCGCAGTTTTGGACTGATATTAACTTCACCATGAAGCATTTGAGAACTGGCCACCTTTGTCTTTGTTTGCCTAATAACCCCTGTCAGCAATATCGTAGTGAAGAGGATATTTTCTCATATAGCCTCCGTTAAAACTAAGACCAGTAACAGAATGCAGATGAATCTTCCTGGTGTTAATGTGAGAATCGGGGCAGAACTACTGCTTTCAAGTAAATGTTGCAAACATTTTCACTGCATCTCCAGAAATGCTTTAAAAAAAAACAAAAAAAACTTCACAACTGACAAAGTTTAAGCCAAATGTTCGACTCATCCTAGTGGGGATGATGATAGTGACTTGGTACTAGCGCTTTTCATGTGATGTTAGGGTGAAAACTATACTTGAATTTGTTTTGTTGTATTTTTTTCTGGCTTTTTTCTAGCACTGTTTGGCTTAAACTTAAAATTTCAATCTGGCAACTCTGGAGGAGCCTCTGCTATACCAAGACGGAAGCAGGTCGCAAGCTGGTCGCCCCCTTGTATCCGGATAACTGTGCTGATTCTTTTAACCAGAAAAGCAAGAGTAAACTTGGACTCTCGCCCAGTACCAGTTTCCATGTTATTGTCCTCCTAAGCTAAGCTTTTGGATTGGATGGGATGTGGTGGATGCCAAAAACAATATGTGTGTGTGTATGTGTGTGTGTGTGTCTTGACTTTGCAAAGGAAGGTCTAGGGAAGGGTTGTGAAGCCACGTCTGGTGCAGGCACGTTGGTGACTGGTGGGGCTCATCCGAGACAGACATATTCCGCAACAGCGACTGGAGGGTAATGTCAGGTCTGGGTTGGTTGGGTGTTGGTTGCTTTCGTCACATCCTTTTCTCGTTTGCTCTGGTCCGTAGGGTGGTTTCGAACTTGGTCGTAGCCTACTGCAGACATCGCGGTCATATTAAAATCACTGTTATCCAATTATCACATTTCTTGAACAATGTGACCGCACAAATGATGGGATCATAATAACATTGTCTATAAGAATAATAATAATGCCAATGGTAATTCTCTACTTAAAATTAATAACGTTAATTAATTTTACTTATTATACTGATTACATTGCGCTAGTGAAAAAACTACAACAACTGATTATTTGATTGTGGTGCTACTTTATCCATTATCAATGGTTTTGATGATGCACACCAAACGTTTACCAACTGCGCAGACATACATTCTGACTTAGACAAAATGTCTACCTGTTGTAGAGACAGACTAAAGCTCTGCTTCAACACCACAACGAGTCACTCAAGACCCTGGTCACTGGAGATAATTAACAGCGAAAAGAAAAAGAGGCTAGAATTATCCTTCTTATAGGTTCCCCTCATAGCGTTTTCTCACTCTCAACTATCATGGACAGGGGTTTCCAAAATTATTAGCAATCTTATTGCAGCCCACAATTCTATAGCCACTACAGCATCTTAGCTTTCAACACATGTATGACTGGGGGGCTAAACTACATGTAACCGTTGTCTCGCGTTGTCGCCTCCACTACTATCATTACTGGGGGCAATCACCAGCCTGAGTACTTCCGTCAACACCACTGCACTTTTAATATTAACATTATTATCACCATCATTACTACCTTCACTATTGCATCCATCATCGTCACCATCATCACCATAATCATCATCGTCATCACCACCCATACCACATTAAACATATCGCAATAATAACCAGTTGCACCAAGAATTATCACGTCAGTATCAGTGTAGGTATTACCAATATCATCATCGCCAGCAGTAGTGCCACCACTACCCTCTCCCCCCGCCAGTCAGCACCATTTATTGTCACGAAGTGTTAGTTCAAATTTGATTTGAAAGTAACAGAAAAAAAAGACGAATATTCAAGACACACGAGAGCTCCACTGTTCGTGCAGCATACAATATCCAATTTATTGATTTTTTAGAAACTATCCACCAGGCTGTCTTTTTTACTAACAACAAACCATTCGTTATGTCAGTGATCTCCGTTATAAATATTATAATGTCATTGTCTGTGTTAGTGATCTCAGTCACAGCATCAAATGAACAACAAAAATATTTATGATAATTAGTCTGATTATTTCTTGTTTCCCCTTGCCATCAGACGCACCCATGACATACATTTTTGTGTCACAAAATGTTCAGGTTGGTACATCCAATATACCCATGACGTAATTTTATGTGTCACAAAATGTTCAGGTTAGTACATCCGACACACCCATGACGTAAATCTGTGCGTCACAAAATGTTCAGGTTGGTATGTCCGACACACCCATGACGTAAATCTATGTGTCACAAAATGTTCAGGTTGGTACATCCAATATATCCATGACGTAAATCTATGTGTCACAAAATGTTCAGGTTGGTACATCCAATATGTCCATGACGTAAATCTATGTGTCACAAAATGTTCAGATTGGTATGTCCGATACACCCATAATGTCTGTTTGCTTTACAAAATGTTCAGGTTGATACATCCGAGGTGCCCATGACGTAAATTTCTGTTTGCGCTACAAAATGTTCAGGTTGGGCCATCTGACACGCCCATGATGTAATGTCTGTTTGCGCCACAAAAATGTTCAGGCTGGTACATCACGGAGAACTTTATGGAATCACAGCAGGAATATCTCATAGGGTTTGACAGGGTCATCTCCACTTCTCTGTCTCTGCAGTAGACTAGGTCATCACAGAATGCTGCCCACGTCATTAGGAATCTTGAAATAATTGATAATCATTGGCCCCCGCCTCACCCACTCACCCACCCTACCATACACACCCCCTTTCTTTTTGTAAGATTCATCATAATTATACATGTACACGTATTTGGAGTAAAGTATACACTTACTGAAATAACTTCCGTTCAGAGACACTACCTACTCTGGGAATTCAAACTTTGCACTGGATGTAAAATGTAAACCTTACACTAAGAGGGCTAATTTAAGACAAAGTTACGCTCAAAATTCTTGTCAAGGATGGTCAAACTGAAAGGTGCAAACACACATGGAGAGGAAAAAACAACACATAGATGTGCCGCCCACAAGTGACTAGATAGTGATGTGGCCTGGTCGGAAAGGAATCCTGAAATAATTGAAAATCTCAGTTTCCCCCTCCCCCCCCCCCTCTTTTCTCCGGGTCAAGGGGGGGGGGGGTCGTGGTCTTTGATATGGGTACTATGACAGTTCAAACACACTGAATTGGTCTGGTACGCAAAGAAAAAAATCTTCTTTGTGCACCAGACCTGGTGACATAGCTATTGCTTATTCATATAATTTAACATTCCATAATGTCTTGGTGAAATCAGTAACAGGTGAGCGATAAGTAAAAGTTATGTACTCTAACATATATATTAATATATCATCTCTCAGGCTACGAATGTTCAACTGTCACGAGTTATGTTCGTGTTTGTGTCAGAGATCTCAATCACAAATGCCGTAATGTCCGTGTTCGTGTCGGTGATCTCAATCACAAATGTCGAAATGTCCGCCTTTGTGTCAGTGATCTCAATTACACATGTCGTAATGTCCACCCTTTTTTCAGTGGTCACAATCATAGATGTCGTAATCTCCGTGTTTGTGTCAGTGGTCTCAACCACAAAATGTAATGTCTACCTTTTTGTCAGTGGTCTCAATCATAGATTGTAATGTTTGCCTTTGTGTCAATGGTCTCAATTACACATGTAATGTCCGCCTTATTTTCATAGATGTTTTAATGTCCGCCTTTTTGTCAATGATGGTAATCACAAATGTCCGCCTTTTGTGCCAATAATCGCAATCACAAAATGTCCGCCTTTGTGTCAATGGTCTCAATCACAAATGTCGTAATGTCCGCCTTAGTGTCAATGGTCTCAATCACAAATGTCGTAATGTCCGCCTTTGTGTCACTGGTCTCAATCACAAAAAATGTAATGCCCGCGTTTGAGTCATCACTCAAGGTGAATGCGGACTTGGGTGATCTGAGCTGCAAAAAACCTCGTATCGAAACCCTGAAAAGACAGCCCATCTGGTCTGGCCGGTTCAAAGGGACTTCTGTAAGGTCTCCCCAGAGGGTTGCATTTCGGCTCGGGAGTGCAAGTGTCAAACCACCAGCCCGCCCCTGCTTCCAGGGCACAATGTTTGCTGGGCTCATTATCATTATCTTTGTCTGGAGCGGAAAAAGGAATGGCTTGACCAGCCGGTAGACAGGACTCCACGGTAACACTCAAGCCACCGCCCATGTTCACGGTAAAGCTGTCAAAGGTCAGCTGGTAGTTTGTACTGGCGTTTCCTATGACAACTCCAGAGTACTCAAACTGGAGGCGAAAGTCCCAGGCTTGAGTAACGACGGTCATGATCAAGAGATGGAGACTGGCCACGGTCGTATGGTAATGAAGCGCTTCCAAGCCGATCCAACCGTCAGGGCTGTTATCTGCGGGGGAGAAAAACCCGTTAACGTAGTCGGTCCACCCGCGGTTGAAGCTGAACCCATGGTCGAGTATTAAACGTTTCCTGGCGGAGAGAACACTGGTGATAACGTCGATGCCGGTGGCAGTACAAAATGTCGGGAAAGGAGTAGACACTGCAGGAGGTTGTAAGTAAAAAACATCCATGCTGATCTCAGAGTACCCGGCTTCCTTCACCTCCAGACAGTTTACGGGGTATCTATCACACCAGATACCCACATACCCGTCAACACACCGACATCTGCCCCTATTGGCCATCATAACCCCGCCATAGAGACAACCACGGATGAAAAACTGATATTGTAAATCATGAGATGAGCAGTTGGGGCGGGTGTCCATGACTGTTGGACAGTTAAATTGTAGGTAACATAGGCTGTCCAGGCTGCGAGTGAAACCAAGACATTGTTGATCGGTGGAACATAGCCCGGCACAGTGCAAATTGGAGACGGCTCCGTGTGGAGTGAGCACCATACAGCCATTTGTCAGTTTGTCCTGCACATTGCAGGAAGTTCCTTTGGTAAATATTCTTTCAGATATTTTTGTAGAATGAGCAATAGGTGGGCTGGAGCATAGTAGCAGGATGTAAACATACCAGATCCCCATCTGCGGCCAACTGTTTAGTGTAGTATATTTTCTCATGCTGAGTTCGTTGCGGCCGTTAATTCAGTATCACTCTACAAGTGAGAAGGTGGTTGTGGGGACCGGAAGCTGTGACAATGAAAGGGATGTTCGCTGAAAATTTGTTAACTCATTTGGTCCAAAATTGTCACTTCGGTCAAGTAGGCTTTCAAGAGGCGATACGGGGATGGTTAATCAACGGGCAACTCTGTACTTGCCTGTCATGCGCAGTCAGAAGACAAGATTTGTAAAAGTCTTTGCAGTGTCCAACTTGACGATAAGGATGCTGGCAACGAAAAACGGTGGGGTGGTTATCTGTTGACTTCCTCTGGTTGAAGTAGTAAATATTGTTTCACAGCAAGAAAATTGTCAAGTTATGAATGTTTCAACTCAAAGATCAAAAACTAACAAGGAACACTTGCTTGTATAACAGATACGACAAAAGAGCTTCTCTACTTTACAGCCGTTAAATACTCCACACGGCTTGTCACTTTAATACGACAGTGCAGGCGAATCAAACAATCAATGACCTACGTACATTTTAGATTTTACAAACAAAATGAAACACACTCAAATCACAGAGCGGCACTTTCAAGAATCTGCCGAGAATTTAAACCCATACACCCGTGAATGAACTCCACCCTTTTTCTTGCCGACAGAGTACATTCATCTGGTTCTGTGAGAAACGCTGGTCACGTCTTCAGCAACCAACAGGATGAGCAGATACCGTGTTTATATACTGAGCTCTTTGTGTTCCTCAAATAAAAGTGAGAGCGTAACCGCCATCACCTTTCTCGCTCTTAGACGTTTGTTCACAAACTTAAAGACAATAGGTGGGTCAATCAATCGTTGTATCTCTAGCATCAAATTATAAAGATAGGAAAACATACATACACACATGCATAGCGCATTCACGCAAGCACGCACACACACACACACACACATACACACACGCTCACACATACACTTTGTTGCTTTTTTCCATTCTATCTCAATTGATGCCATCTGGTTCTGCCATAATTATTACCCATCCCCCCACCGCACCCCTTCTGTATTGGTTGTCAACACCAGACCACAAACACATGTTACGCATGTACGCATGCACACACACACACGGGCACATACACGCATACACTCGTATGGGCACGGAGATGAAAGTAGACGAAAGAAACTCGGAGCAGAGAAATTTACAAGAATCGATTGCCCTACAATCCTCAATTGGTAATTGGTAATAATCCAATTATTTAATTAGCTCTGATTATGACTACATGAAACAGTTCCTATCTATCCTTGAGATGGAAGCCAAAACACGAAAATAGGGGAGCCGATAGGGGGGGGGGGGTTCAACCCTCTTCTCTGGACTGTTGTTCTGCACCCCCCCTCCTCCCCCACCCCCCCACCCCTCTTCCTTCTCTCCAGCTGAGTTACCAGAGTCCAAATCTATACATCTTTTCTGTTCTGGCCTGCCAGTAACTGAAGCTAATTCTGTGCCAAATGTTGAAGATAGACAGACAGACAGATGATTAGACAGACATATCTATAGGCACACAAATAGATAGATAGATAGATAGATAGATAGAGATAGATAGATAGATAGATAGATAGATAGATAGATAGATAGATAGATAGATAGATAGATAGATAGATAGATAGATAGATAGATAGATAATTAGATAGATAGATAGATAGATAGATAGATAGATTTTTTTTGGTCACAAAGTGCATCGTGGCCGTAGATCTAATTTATTGTATTAAAATTGACGTGTCCTTGAACTGTTTATCTACATAAAGAGACAAGTACATGGCTACCGACTCGTACATTCCAGTCTATTATCATCTCCCCAAGTATTTCTATTAACATCTACTCTGGTCTAGTGTCGTGGGTGTTTTGCAAGCTACTGTGTTTGTGTACCACACTCTCACGCCAAACACAACCCGGTGTCATTTTTGGGTATAGAAAATTCTGAAACACTTGAGTTTGTGGACACGCGTACCGTACTTCTTTTGTTTTGGTTTCTGTAAAGTGATCGGTCTCAGAAAATGTCACCGTCTTTAAATCTGGCTATATTGATGGTGTGTGTTGGTGTAGGGTAGAAGACTGTATTATAGTAAGGAAAGAAACAGACCAAGGCTGATGTTGGCGCCAGGTCAGTGGCTCGATGTCCATAGATTTTACTTCACACTAGCACAACAGACACTGTCCGCTGCATCCCGCTGGGTGGCGGTGTGGGCAGTGCCTATTGTGCTATTTGACGCAAAAATTTATGGGCGGTGAGCCACTGGTCTGGCGCCTACACCAGCCTTGGCACATGGTCTGTTTCGCCTCTAAGGTTTGCCCTTTTCCTGGCTAATACTAATAGGCAAAATATTCACGTTGTATTTGCCAACTTGTTACATGCGCACGAGTCACCGTTTCACTTCAGTAATTCTCCCATACACGAGTGCTATGTTTGTTTAGTGAATTGGCAAATTTGCAGTTATACACGCCATGACTGGAGAATTAGTTCTACAGTCTGATGGACAAATAGTTGGATTTTTTGTAACCTGAGCCTAGGGTTGCGGGTTCGTTTAGTTTGTTTGTATTCAGTTTCATTTCACTATGAAACTGTGTGCTCAGTATACGGAACTCAGAACATAATTATTAAGCTTTCATCAAACCTGCAAAAAACAAAATCAGATCAGCATGTACGTGTTCAGCGACGTAGCCGGATAGTCGAAGTGCTGTTATGAAATTAAATCAGGCCTGGGAAACTGTTAGAAAAAGTGTACGTTCTGAGATAAGACAAGAAGCGGCAAAAAGAAAAAGTTGTTGTATAGCAAAGCCTCGTGTATGAAATAATACAGAAACGATTACAGTCAAACGCAAAGGAAAAGGACAGACATTTCTTCGTACGCGAGGCTTTGGCTACATACATCTTTTTTTTTTCTTTTTGCTAAATTCAGACTTTACTTCAAGCCTTGCCACGTTACCACGGATTTTCTGTGGTTGTTTATGATATTTTGTTTTTTTCTGACGTACAGGCCACGAGCAGTGTTCCTCCAGAAACAAATATCCTCACACACGCTATTCCTCAGTGCATTATTTGGTCTGCACTTTTACGTATCGAAAACGTGGACGCATTGAAAGCTTTACAAATATACAGCCTTTTATTGCATGCATTTCATGCTCTGTCCTTCCCTGACTGCCGACCATCTAAAACATTTTTATGAGCACAGTGGTTGGGGCAAAGGCCACAGATAAGCTCACTTGGAGTGAAAAACTTGTTTCCCTTCTATCCTGGCTAATTTGGCTACAATAACTTTCAAATCAAACACTCATCTCCACACAACATCGCCTCTCATCTCGATCTCAGGCCAGACGGATCTTCCTCCCCGGATGAAATAAAATAAATGGCCAAGAGCTGCCCTCACAAACAAACAAGAAAACAAACTTCCCTTTTTTGTCTCCATCTGAGAAAATTATAGATCCGGCATGCATACTAAAAAACAACGATTGCCTTTTTGATGGAGCCACATTTAAAAGAAGGCCAGCTCAAACGAGAAAAAAGAAGTGCACGGACAGACACACACCACATACACATTCACAGAAACAGACAGACAGATAACAGTTTAGTAAAAAAAAAAAAAAAAAGTCTCGAAGAGTGAAAATGGAATTTTGGAGGTACGACATTTCGACGCCATTGTAAAGTAATGGAGCTAACAGTGACGTGATCATCCGGAGTCAAGGACGACTGGAAACACATCACAGCCCAGACGCTAAAGGGGCCACCTTTACAGCACAGGGGTGGCCAAACCGCGGCTGGCTCTTTGACCTCAAGTTTCGGGCTCTTGGAAATACATGTATGTTGCAAAAGAGATGGAATAGCTGCAATGGTTTTGAGGGTTTGGGGGGGGGGGGTGCGGGTTGCAGGATAAGTTGCACATACGAAAAGTGATCCCAGGTGATTTACGCTTTTTTTTTTGGCCATATTTTCCTGCATGTTTTGAGCAGGTATTAATTTACTAAGAGCATCGCCGATAGGAATATATCTCCTCTTTGTATAACCTTTTAGCTTTATTTTTGGCAGTCAAAGTTTGTTACCGAAATGCACATTCAGACGTTTTTTTTTAGATGTTCCTGTAGTTCATTGCTGTACTTCATACTCCCAGCGTGTTTAAAACAATCATCAGTCAAGATTTTGAGAACATTTGATATATATAATTATGTGCACTTTGTGACTACTGAAACTAATAAAAGTTAACAATAACCCTTTAAAAACCGCACACATGAGTAAATATTGTTGTATACAAGTATTTCTTAATATTATATAAATTCTTTGCAACAAAATATGTATGTAACAACAAAGACGCTTGTGTAAATTTTGTTCATATCATGTGGCAAGGAATTAAAAAATTAAGTTTACCAAAATTATTTCTCTTCAACAAAATTAGATGTAGGTATTACATAACCATCAATTTTATATAGTACAGGCTATGTTTGACATGTTTGGGTGAATGATTGCATGCTATATGGATGGATGAATAGTTGGATAGATGGATTGTTGAATGGGTGGATGGATGGATGGATGGGTGGGTGGGTGGGTGGGTGGGTGGATGGATGGATGGATGGGTGGGTGGATGAATAGAAAGATAGATTCCTCATTTTGAAGTAGTCGAGGCGAATGATCAATGCAGTGACACCCACACACAATCTTCAGACAGTGGATGATGCTCAAATACTGACACAAACAATGACTTATATGAAAACAGTCCGTTTCTGGGCACGAACAGTCTGTTTCTCAACCGTTTTTTTAACCGAGCTAAACAAAGAAACCACCAACACGACACAAACAATTTCTCACGTAGAATCTACGCCTATCAGTGGGATAAAAGAACAGCATACATACGTTTAAAGGCATCATTACTCATAACTCAGCATTATGGCTTAGATCTACAGTGTGAACCCTGGCGTTTAGTGTTAAGCGCAATTTAAGTTTTCTGCCCAATAGAACACATGCACCCCAAAGCTTACGACCGGGAGTTCATGATGTGGTGAACACTGGATTGTTTCTTTAAATAGTTTTTTCCTCTTTCTTGGCTATTTGAGCAGCGAGGGCAGTTCAATCTGGATTTCAATGCATAATTATATTTGGTGGCTCAATTTCTTTACCTGTAGACAAACATAAGCTCGCATGGTTGAAGATGCGGTGGAAGTTTGGACAGGTTTGTATGACCTTGTCAAGGCCTTCATACAGACCCATCTTAACGCATGGGCACACTGAGCAGTAGCCCAGTGGCACATTTTTTAGTAATTGCCTCGGGGTGGGCAGCAGCCGAGGGGCCCATAATGATGTTAAGACGGCCCCGCCCGCATATAGGGGCTAAGGCTCTCGAGAAACAAAGAACGTTTACACACATAGAGTACATGCAGGTAATTATCTAATGATCATGAATACTTCCACTCGAGCGGTCCTCGCACATGGATGTGATAGAGCAAATACTCTTAACATCACATGTGGAAATTTAAACCCAAAAAATCAATTTGCTACTGCGCAGATTTTCTAAGCCAAATATTTAACATCCAATTCCAATTGCTGTGAAAACGTCATTGTTGGCTTTCACACCATCAAGTTCAGTTTCAAAGACGCTAACAGCTTACACAAGTTCCTCTGAATTTATTCTACTCGTGAAAATTTTCTGTTTCAACACTTGAAAATCCAAAGTTTTCAAATTACACTACATCACACTGACAGTATAGTGTGTCAGGTGCATGGGCAGGTTTTGCCAACAGCGAGGTGCATGATAGGCGAGTCACTTCTAGAATGTTCTCGCTACCGCCAGCCAATCCTCCTTCAGTTGAGAATTAGACATACTCGCTCAATCGGGAGCATGTTTATGTTCCCTCAGGTCTATGTTCCCTCAATATTCCCTCAGGTCTATATTCCCTCAGGTCTATGTTCCCTCAGGTCTATGTTCCCTCAATGTTCCCTCAGGTCTATCGGTGTTTCTACAGGGGAGCCCTCACCTCCAATATAGCTGTTATCGAGCTGAAGTGGGACGTAAAACGAGAACTCAAAATACCAAACTTGTTATATTCGTAGATATAAAAGCAATAAGCCAACCCAACAAACAAGATATAAAGATCAGAACATTTAATAACTCGTATTCTTCATTTAATTAATAAGAAAACAAGTAATAAAACACTGAATTTGAGAAAGCTCATGATATTGTTTTCTCCAATTATCGGTACCGTAGCTCAAACTTATTTGTTTTCAAAAGGATGTAATTAATACACAAACAAGCAAAAATAAACAAACAAAAATAGAAACAAACAACAATCGACAAACCAAAAACACCAAACGTGAATAACCAACAACAAACTGTGACTGGGTCACTAATGGTCAAACTCATCTCTCTGCACATGTATTGTCCATCATGTAATACAAGCATTGTGACTTTGGGGGGGGGGGGGGTGAGACCAGAGGGCACAGACATGTGTAAGGGGTAAGTCAGACATTGGCGGGCGTAGGCCCCAGTTTGGTGGCACGCCACCTAATTATTATGCATCGTACTAAAACAGTACTACCAAGCCACACCGCAATCCACCTGAGTGCCAGCTAGATGCTAGCTGGGGGTAAGCCAGATCAAGGCTGGCGTGTGGTGGCACGCCACCTAATTATTATGCATGACACTAAAACACTAATAACAACCCACACCGCGACCCACCTGGGTGCTAGCTGGAGGCCCACCAGTTGCTGATGACAGACGTCATACTAGAGCAGTGCGGTATAATTACCAGCCACCAGACTGGTTTCAGCTCGCCCGATTCAAAGATTGAAAGCAATATTTCTGAAAATACTGAGGATGTATATGTGAACAATTTTGTAATACAATTAGTCTTCTCACCCGTTCCCATCATTTAAGTAACAAATGTGTGGACTTTGATGATTATAATAACAATTATTACCAAACAATGCTTTGGGATCAGAATTGGGTCACGATGACCAACTCACTTTGTAAACACAACGGCGAGGAACGCGACTTCCTCACGCCTCCGCCGCCGATACTCACTCTGTGTACACATCGGTTTGAAGCAGAAAATGACGTGTTTGTTATGAAACTTGAGAGTCGACCAGATCAACTTTAGCCCCGTGGTTTCATTTTTTTTTTATCTAGAAGCCATAGAGGTTGAGTGACACATGAGTGGTTAAGACACGATATTTCATAATATTTTGTTTTGTGTTTACTTCGCTGATACATTGAAATCGACAGAAGGAAAACTGGTGTTTCGTTTTTTAGATACCATATCAAAATGAATACATCTTTTTACGTTATTTTAAATGCAGATAAAACATTCTGTTCCTGAAATCTGCCCCCATGTCGGCGAATCATCAGCTCGGTGCTGCCTCGCTCGATCGCGCTAAGAATAACTGACCAGTAATGTATATTCTATTTATAGTATCAGAACTGCCTAATTCAAGAACCAATGAAATGTTGCGAACTGTCCAATCGATCAGTAGAAATGCCAAGGCTGCGCAGGATGGTTGTCATTTGGGCAAACACAGCAATCAACATGGCAACGCCACCAGCCCAGATCCAGAGCTGGTATTACACCAGTGCCCAGCGTGGAGCTCTACCACCCCAGCCTCAGCTTACCCCTAACCCTCAGCTGGTGACGTCCAACCACACGATCAGAGTCTATGACAATGACCGACATGTTCTGGCGGGTGACCCGGGGGGGGGGGGGGCAGAAGGAAAAACAGCGGAAAATAAAACGGAACGAAATTAAGAAAGAGAGGCGTGATTGTAAATCAGAGAGAGAGAGAGAGAAAGAGAGAGTGAGACATGCAGAGAAACACTAAAAGCATGTGGAATGGAGGTAAAACGGAGACTGACGACAGGCAAAAGAAAAAACAGCAATGTTAGAGTAGAAAAAAGAAAATAAAACCAACGATAGGGAAAAGAAAATAAATAACATGAAACTGAAGAGAAAGCGAGACAAATTCATAACTGACAAAAAGAGAAAAGCAGGAAAGAGGAACAAGCAGCAAACTAGACTGACGAAAGTTAACTTCACCTTCCCTTCATCCCCACGTCACCATTGCCCTGTACGCTCCGCCTACCTCTCAGTCTCATCTGGATTATCGCCCAAACTGACGGCGCTTGGAATTTGCATAGAGACAGCGTCAATTATTCAGGGGACATTGCTGGGGAAAAGTGAAAGAAGGGTGGGTGCAGAAAAGGGGAATGAATGTTTGCTTCATATACTTTATACAAGGTAGAAGAGAAGTGCAAAAAAAGAGCATTCAAGAGCCAGCGTAGGCAATGACTTGTCGATGTGGAGCCCAGTGGGATACTGAACTTTGCTGCACTTTCTGATATAGTCTAAATCTTCAGGTGTCTAGATCAAAAGTTTGGTTACTGTCAGGTAAGTAGAGTTACAGAGCTTGGCCTATGTTTTTGTGTAATGCGTCATCACTAGCAAATGCACGGTTTTGCAAGTTCAAACAATTTGTAAGTTACCGAAGGGTCAGTCTTCCGTACATTTGCAAAATTTACTTGGTATTTTCCTGTCCAGAATATGAACTGCCCAACAAGGCCAGCACTTGGAGCTAGAAGTAAACTCTCTGCAGTAGGACAAAAAATACCCAAAGTCTAAAGTAAAACAAACTAGATTATCAGTCTGCAGTACTACAAATTAGACCAAAAGCCTGCAAAAAGACCAGCTAGATCATCGATTTGTAGTGGTATAATCTACACCTTCAGTTTATAGTAGGACTAACAAGTCCAACAGCCTGCAGTAGGACAAACTAGACCGGTGCCAGATTTTCTTTCATTGCCCCATTCCTACCCCACCATAACACCCAGCCACTAGTATACAGACTTCACACTAGTTACGATGTCCAATTTTATGACACTAAATAATTAAATAATATTGATTATTTAGATACCTGTACACTGTAAAACTTTCTTAAATTCAAATGAAACTAAACGCATTTGGTATTTCTTTTCGTAAAAACCACTCACAATGTACTTTTGATCAAGAGGGTCGCTTTCCTGTCGCTGATGTGCCATGGCAAATTTCCATAATATTCAGCTTCAGTGTTTGTAAGAAGTTAACGCAGATCACTCCTCCCACCTCAGAAGCATTACTATATATTTCTTTGTTTTGAAAATAGTCTCGACAATAGTCATTTAGCCCAAAGCATTTTCCTACAAGATTGAAAGATGTGGAGGCTACTAGAAAGAGCATTAATCTCCTTCCAGAGGGAAGTATAGATGTCATGGTGTTTTATCCAGAAAACTTCACAGTCCTCTTGTTTAAATATGACCTGGCCATCGATGCTGGAGATCTAGCAATTCCTTTTGCAAATATGCCCGGATGCTGGAGATATATCACAAATAAAAGGGTTACTTACCCAGTCAGGGATACATAAATCTCGCAGATCTTGGAATCATAAAAAAACAAATTTCAAACACCGAATATTATTATCGACAGTACACCAGTTCGGCCACACCTACCCCAATCTGACACATGAGGGCAAAAGAAAAATTATGGAGCCACACATGCCAGAGATTGCACGAATCAGAAGCAAGGACTTATCTGGACAAGTGTACCTAGCGTCCATAACTGCTACACACTGGTAAACTGAATGGTGGAGGAATTTTATCAACAACGTGTTCTTGACAGGATTTTCCATTTGTTTCTCCGCACGACAGGCTATCCTTTAACCACTGGCGTAACATTATTATGGTTTTAACCAAGACATTGTGAGCAAAACTTTAATCACAACTTTGGAAATATTTGCCCTCAGATCGTTTCATGTTTACGATCTACCCCCACCACCGCCACCCGAAAAGAGCCCTTTTCGAGCCTCCCTCAAGAAAAAAAAAAAAAAAGTGCACATATGAACAACCACTGAACTGGACCATCAGTCTGGGCAGGAGAGTAGACCCCCAGTCTATCGTTAAAAAGCTAGACCATCAGACTGTAGCTGCACAAGTTCGACCATCAGTTTGTAAGCAATACAAAACTATACCATCAGTCTGTTGTCAGACAAAACTAGACCACCGATCCGTAGCAGGACAAAACTAGACCATCAATATAAAGCAGGACAAAACTAAACCATAAGTCTGTAGCTGGGCAAACTAGACAACCAATCACTGCGCCACTGAACACAACTGCTGAGGCCTTGTGTAATAATGATCGGATAGTGGTCAGCACATTCATGCCATGACTTCAGAACGACTGAGATTGGCATGCCATCATGTATATTGAGCGTCCGTCCGCACAACGACTGAATCAAATATTCAGTCCAGTTAGCAACTGTAGGGCCTCTGACTCATCTCCTTGTCTTCTAAAAGACATGAAAGTATTGCTACAGAACATACACACACCATTCTTTATTGGCATAATTATATAACACGTATTTGGAGAACAGTACCCGGAAACGTTTGTGTTCATGCAAACTGATCAATATCCATTTGCTACATTCATTATTTATTTGCACGCCATTGTCTGACGATGTGCCAAATTTATACTAAGGAGTATTTATATCAGAAAAGTTATTCAGTAATTTATATGCATATATTGATCGACTGATTGATTCTAAACGTATGAAGATTGAAAATTGAATCGATTTTACTAAAATTTACACGTTATCTTAAGCTGTGTTATCATATGTACGGAAACAGAAACGGAAATATCAAAAATCCACCAAATAGTAAAGAAAAAGTTTTTCTGTATTTGTTTCTGTTTCAATACTTGAAGGATTTTTGACGTTTCCATTGCCGTTTCCATTTCCGTGCACATGAAAACCCACTTTACGCATACTGTTTTCCATGCACATTTCTCTTTTACATGTAAATTTTCTCACAATCAAATAGACTATTACATCAACTATTCTTTTCTCAGTCATCATGCAAAACTAGATTTTTGGTTCCCGAGATTTTAACGTCCTAAAGAAACTAGCTACTTGGAAATTATAGTCTGGAAAACAAATAGCCTGCAAAGATTTGAATAACTAATGGCTGTTGTTATTGGTTCCTGGTATTTGACAAAGAAAGCTTCATCTGACCAATGAATACAGTATTTTCTCTGTTCGACTTTACACTACGACTTTTCATGTATATAATACTATCAGTGCGGGGAGTATCAGTGGGGATTCGTCAGTCTTTTTTTTCCGTATGAACTGAACTCACATTTTTTTTTTTTGGTGTGTTTTACACAGTTTAATCATGTACATTTTTTTTTTAACTAGAAGGGGTTTCCGGCATTATCCGGGATAAACTTATGAATCCACAATTCTCTCCTAAAAAAAAGCTTCCTATATTCTGCAGACTTACTACAGGTTCTATGCGCACCAGAGCACTATGCATTCATTTATTGTAGGGAATTTCTGCGCATGGAATTGAATGAGTATTAATATCATTTCCAGTGAGGTGGCCTTACTAAAGGGAGCCAAAACAAAGATCATTGTATTCTACATTTTTACATATTTTTATTTTAAAAATGCCTGAAACTTGAATTAACACTGTCGGTCGATACAAAAGAGATTGGGCTGGATTAGTTGACACTTTAGAAAATTAATTTTATAGTTTTTTTTAACTGTCGTTTAGGCTGTCGCGTCAAGCAAAAATTGGGCCAAAATTGCACCACAATGAATTACTCCCGCCACTATTTTTTTTTTTTACAATAAGATTAATTGGTCTAGTTGTTGTTTGTACAGAAAGATACTAGATCATAATAAGATGAGACAGCTGGGAGCATTTTGCGTGTACAGGTTTCGCACCGCCACTTAACGTAAAAGGTACGGAGATCCTAAACAATGGCGTAATTTTATGAAGCCAAAATATATACGTACTGTATTGCAGCGTTGCCGGTGTAGATTTTCGAAAATCCCAAGAATCTCGTTTAAGAAAATCCCAAGATGAGGTAAAAAAAAAAAAAAAATTCCCAGATTTTTTTCCAACCTAAAACATACACTGACATTTATAATTTCATTATTGTATAAAAATATTGAATCTAAACCAAGCAGGGCAATGATTATCTCGCAGACCACGACAAAAATCCTCTCACACAGGCAGTTTCAAACTGCCATTTAGGCCGTTCAGTTTTATCTATACTTTTTATGTTGCAAATTTAATCGAAAGGTAATATTGTGATTTTCTTCTTTTCTTTACGAAGAAATGACAGCAAAGTATGGAGTCTACAATAACCTAAAAAAATGCCAAGATCTGTTTAAAAATGTCGACGCTTGTTTAAAAAAAAATGCCAAGATCCCAAAATGTAACCCCTAAAATCCCAAGATCTTGGGGAAAATCCAAAGGACCGGCAACGCTGCTGGATTGTATTCAGCTAACTATCACTCTGGGCCTCGGTTGAAGTACCGTACCTTGTTTTCAATTATAAGTTCAGTCGATGTAGGAATCCTCCCGCCTTTCTTTTTTTATTTTTTATTTGTGGTAGCACTGTAGCAAAATCGAATATTAATTATATTTTATAATAATTATTCCAATCACTATAATTGTCGCGCAATGTAGCACCATCAGCGAGCAAACTGATTGCACGCTTCGAAGAAAATATTGCGCCGCCCCCCCCCCCCTTCCTCTTTTCCAACCCAATGCCTTTGGTGTAAGGAAAATATGTGTGGATCTGGCTTGATAGAATCTATCTGAGGGAGAGAAATGGGGGAGGGAGGGGGGGAGAGAGAGAGAGTGGGAGACTGAGAGGAGAAGCGGAAGAGTGGTACCCCAGCTAGTTGTACAAATTATAACAAGTCAGATTTTGCAAAGTTCGTTTCATGAATAAATAAAAACATTTAGGGGGATTTACGTCACTGCCTGTGTACGGATGTTTTTCTTTTGTTGTTTTTATAGAACTTTGCACTTCGTAATAACTATTCTTATCAAGTTAATCCCTTGAGTTATGGGGCGTTGTTGTTGTTGTTTCCTCTTCGTCTCTACAATGTAAATTAAACTGCCTGCATATAATCATAATTATTATACAAGCTTTACAGAAAAGCGGTGTCATGAAAACATTGTCGAATAACCACAACAGTATAGAAACAAAACACAACATCTACTGTTCAGCACTTCACTTACAAATAAATAAATCCCCACAGCTGCACGGCATTAAAATGAAGAGTCATCTCCATCCATGATCCAAACACTGTGGGTACTGCTGCGCACTCTGAATAAACATAGGCCAATATATACTAGAACTAGCTGACGTCCCCGGCCCTGCCCGGGATAAATCTTTTTGAATATTAGTTTCAGTTCTGGGTGGTTATTATGGACTTGCTTCATCTTGCCTATAGGTAGAATGCGCATATCCACCATCTTGTCTGTCCGGACCCACTTAAGGCCTCTCGAACCAATGGGCGGCGAGTTCACTACTGTAAACAATGACACATGTGTATACGCACATGGGAGACGTTCGGTCAATTCTTTCACTTCATTTCCCTTGTTTACACAGATGGAAGGAAATCGGAGGCAGTTTGGATACATCCTTTCCACCCCTGTCACAACAGTCAACTGCAATGCAACCAGCAGGCATTTTAACTCCTTAGACACATCTCGAAGTTACACTCATCAATCCACCGGCCATGTTGTTTGGCGGAAGTACAAAACAAAAACTCTGTGACGTCATGCGCATTCTACCTATTCCTATTTGTTTATTTTATTTTTGTTAGTTTGTTTTTAAATAAGTCTTACTGCTCTGCCTTTGTCAGTTGACACCCTGCGCATCCCGTACAACACTGACAACAGCATGATTTGCGCACGGGTTAGTGTGATAGTGAACACATCGCAGGAAGTGATAACGAAACCTTAAAATGGCGAACCATGACTCGAAATAGATCTAAATGATGGCGAAACAATAAATTTCCAATAAAAAAAACTACACCGATTTGAGACTTCTATTAAAAACTGTGCACCCTTACATCCATTCTGATGCACCATATAAAATTTGAAGTCTGAGTGTTGAGTGATTCAGAAGCCTTTTGCAACGAAAAATCTCAAGTCCACAAATATATATAGTATAGATTCTCTTCAGTCAGAAAGGAAATTAGATACCCCAACTGTAGAGAGCAAATGACCCACTGATACATATCAAAAAGTATTAAAATTCAATAGTCTATTAAGACAACTCAGTGTCATGTCACATGCAAAGTTTCAGAAAGATAAGCCGTTGAATTAATAAATTACCATTCCTGACTTTTTATGTTGTTATTCTGAAACGAACTACAGTTATGTGTTACAGTGGCGATATGTCACCTCCACCTTGTATTAATTACATCATTGATGATTTCTTGCCTGTTACATGTTCTCTAGTCATACAATACCTTATATATTATTGTAATTTTGATTTGTCAGTGTCAGACTTTGATCGTGTTTGTGGATGCCGTAGATTCAGCGCAGCATATAAGGGTTACGTTGTTTGTTCAACAGAAAAGCTGACTGTAAATATTCAGCGCAGCATATAAGGGTTACGTTGTTTGTTCAACAGAAAAGCTGACTGTAAATATCTCGTCTCAGTAATATCCGGGTATGTAGCACCCACAGACATGAAAACCAAATTTTATAGAATTCCGAAACACGAAACTGTGAACGCTAACTCTCTGCAGTTGTAAAACATACATAATTTGTTATACTACACATGCATATCAGAGTACATGTCTGTATAATGTGCATGTTTTCATAAATTATATTGTTAAAAAAATAATTAAAAATTATACTTATAACAT
Source organism: Onchidella celtica (assembly GCA_963931925.1). Classification (NCBI taxonomy): domain Eukaryota; kingdom Metazoa; phylum Mollusca; class Gastropoda; order Systellommatophora; family Onchidiidae; genus Onchidella; species Onchidella celtica. The sequence goes on from OZ007582.1 coordinate 25,934,205, forward strand.
GGTGTAAGTGTAAGTGTAATTTCATTGTAAATCTTGAATAACAGGTCTTGTCCACCACATCAGCTCTGCTCCGCGATTTTTACAGAAAATGACGTTTGATAGAGTAAAACACTCTTTGCCTTTGCATATTTGTCCACAGCATCCGTTCCGCTCTCCTCCAGAGGGTTCACTGTCGGCCGCTTTGCACTGCGAGACACGTGGGGCGCCGCGAACCAGCCGGCGAGCGGGCTAAATGTAGGTCGCTGTGGTAAACAAAACCACGTGTAGGTATTTTCAGTGGGAGAAAGAGCGAACTCCGTGGTATAAACTTAGGGACCGTTCACAAACCATGTGGACAGCTAGGGGGGGAGGGGGGGGGGGGTTTGTAAAATGTCCACACTCTGTCCACGGGGGGGGGGGGGGGGAGGGGGTGCATCAGTTTGTCCATGTGCCACATGTAGTGATGAAAAGTAAGAAAAAATTGTCATATATATCCTTTTTTGCTTAACTTGTTAAGTCAGATTCACCTTTCGTTTTTTACTATTTACAAGCAGACTTGAACACTCACACATGATTTTGTGAACCCTATGGATTTTAAAATTTTGTTGAGTGAATGTTTCTGTATACTGGTATTTTGTCTCTCGCTGTCAATGTGCCCAAAACCAAAATCTTTTTTAAGTTTACACAGTTTTCTTAAGAGAACAAGCTATTTCCATTAGAATGTTTAAGAACCATTTTTCAATGTGAATTTGAATTGTGAAAGCACTGGTTGGAGGTTCACTCCGTTGTGGTATGCTTAAAAAAACATTATATGTATGCCTACAAGTTTGATGTCTTGCCAATTACTTGTTTTTTGTTTGTTTTCATTTTTCAAGAACAATAAAGGTTAAAGAAATATTAGCATGTGGTGTTTCGCAATGTGTTTTCATATCGGTACCATGGACATCCACGGGGGGGGGGGGGGGGTAGAGTCATTTGTCCACACCTGTCCACAGGGGGGGGGAGGGGGGGTCCCAAAAATGGTCAAAATTTGTCCACATGGTTTGTGAACGGTCCCTTAGTAAACTGGCGGCTTCTTACACTTTCAATCAACCCCAAACTGTGAAGAAACCCCAGTAGGTAGATGCTCACGTTCCTTGTGATACAGATAGCTCTTTTCAAATAAAATAAACCACATGAAATTGCATTTTCGCGAGGTGCTGATTTCAAATCTCTGGGCCTAATGGCAGTACAGCGTAGATCTAGATCTAGATCTCAATGGATCGACAGTATGATTACATGAATCGAAAGCATCCCACCTAAATCCAGGCTTAAAGCTTTTTATTTTGTCATAGATCGTGTTAAACCTAGTATTCCCCAGCTGGACTTAGGCGGTAGGTGTTTGAAGACTATAATTGCCTGCCTTTCACGTCACAAAGAGCTCTCCTGTGAACTTTGTGCGTTGTGAACTTGTAGCCTCTGCATGCTATTGATTGTAATCGACAAGGTACTGAAGATCGTCGTTTCTCAAGGCCTCAGCCTGCTCTGACAGGCCAAGGGGATGCATGCTTTCTGTAGGCTCCATTATTTTTACAATAAGCTGACTCCTCAATCCGGAGTTGCGAAGACACGAAGGGGTACTGAAGCTTTCAGCTGCTGCCAACAACCAATATTGTTTGCAGAGAAGCTGATGGTGAACCAGACCCTCTTTCCTTTCATCTGTCGAAGCTTTTCTCCAAAATAAATGTGCGGTCTGCGTTGTGGATGCTTTAAAAGGTGCATGTGCATTCATTAAGCTGGAGCATGGAGATGTAAATTGACTTGTAAATTGTTACATGCTCATTTTGGGGTGTGCAGGGTGGCGTTAATTTAGAGGGTGGTTGAGGAACGCCAATAAAATAAATAAATAAAATGTCAAGATAGCATGCATTCTTCTTCATGGCATACCTTCCACCTTCTCCAGAGTAACAGGCCTCAAAATGTTCAGAGCAGTGAATGTTGCATTAATTCCAAAGAATATTCTATTCAGGCTTCTTATCTAGATCAGCTCATCTTGGATTGTTTACCCACCACTTGTAGCCTAAACCAAACATAACTAAGGACAAAATAGTATGAGTTACCACAACTTACTTATATATTTTTGGAGGGGTGGGGCCCGGTCGTGTTATTAATCTTGTTATTATTATGATATTGTTAACCATCTTTTGATGAACAGGGAAGAGGCAGAGAAGAGTAAAACACTCTTTCTCTCTTTCCCATAGTAACAGCAACTTGTAAGCACAGTGTTGCTTCTTCCTTTTTAAGCTATACCATGATTATTTTTAGTGTTTTAGAAAATGCATCAGAAAGGTGAACATAAATAATCTATAATGATGATATACTTTTTAGTATAATTGTACATGTATGATATAAATTAAACATAGAATGATATAGGTGTAAAATTAATCTTATTCTAGGCCTGTGCATCTCATCCTGTAATTAGATCTAGATCTCTAAGCTAGAACTAGATCTAGATCTAACTCGAAAGACTCAAGACCCAAGTTTTGAAACCGTGTGCATGTATTTTTTTCTGTTAGAATCATAGAAGGAAAGCTCTTATAAAGAGCTAGACAGAATATTGACCTCAAGGTTCCCCAATTAGATATAGTTTTGAATACGATTGCGATTTTGAGTCAGCTCACAAAGTGAAAAGTCAGGGTGTGAAATTCTTGACCCGGATTATGGCTAGATCTAGATTCCGTCTAAAGATGCGATCAAGCATTTGTGAAACACTGGAATGATTTCCTCATTACTTTTCTAAATCAGTTTGGATGATAAAAAAATTAAGCTCGGGTAGTTTTACTGAAGAATTCATGCAATATTACTGCAGAACTCCAGCGGTGATGCGGGTTCGCCATAGTAATCTATGCACAGCTGTTCATGTTTACCACAGCGACCTCATTTTAGCGGCGCTGACCCAGTTTCGCGTTTTGGCGGAAGTGACCCCTCTCTATATATCTTCTATCCTCTCTGGTTTTACTGATTCATACGTCATTTTCCGTAAAAATCGCGAAGCGGAGCGGATGCCGTGGACATGACTAAATAATTATGGCATAGCGGCTTAGAGCAGTTGGGGCGGGGGGGGGGGGGTGTTCTCTGTTGTGAAAATACGTCGACGCTTGAATATTTCTTATCACAGATTTGCGTGTAGTAACTTTTTGCTGATGTTCAGCTCAATCTCCGTGGCTTGATTCCATTGGCCTGGGTTACGACACCAATGTTGGTAGGCCAGTGGAATCAAACTCGCTGAAATGTCTCTTAAAAAATTGCTAACGGACGTTAAGAAATACAAAGAAAAAGAGGGAAATATTCTTTAAAAAACCACCGGTGAGAGAAATATATGAATGTAAGGCGACGGAAACAGGTCTTAAAAGGTTAAAAACTACAGGCATAAACAGACGCTAAGCCTAGCCATGTAAGCTGATTGGTGAGAAAGTAAACCATTTTGAAGTCATTGTTATAATCTGAATTTCATTTTTGCGGCAACTCAGAGACGAGTAGACTGAGTGAAGTTGCCTCGCTTGACTTTCTCGTTCCTTCTAAACATTTTGAAATCTTTCATCATATCTGACTTGCAAATGTCGTGGTTTATTCTATAATTCTATGGATAATCTATATAATTTTTTTTTTCAAAACTCACCGACTTTTTAACAAGACCTACCGCCGCTCATACAACTCGGTTTTGTCTGAATTTTTGACATAGTTGACAGGTGCCTTCCCTTCCACCTGCGGAAGGTTCTTTTTTCGATTTGGTGACTTGAACTGGTGGGGAACTATTTTTTTTAGTTTGCTTATGTCTCTAATTTTGTGCCCCCAGCCCCACCGACCCTTTCTTTTCCACAAGCATATCTACCTCTGACGTTATCACTTATTGCTATGTTTTCATCATTAAACAAACTGGCCAATACGCAGGTTATATAGGAAAATACATGTGTAGCTCGTTTCATGAAAAAAAAAAAGTGGTTTTCTGGACGACCTATGGTTGTGGATTAATTTATTTATTTTTTGACATATCGTTCTAGACTAATTTATTTATTTTTTCACGTATCGTTGTAGAATAAGTTATTTGTTTTTTGACTTATCGTTCTGGAATGATTTATTTGTTTTTTGACGTATCGTTCTGGAACATTATTTGTTTTTTGACGTATCGTTCTAGAATAATTTATTTGTTTTTTTAACGTATCGTTCCAGAATAATTTATTTGTTTTTTGTCGTATCGTTCTGGAGTAATTTATTTGTTTTTTTGAGTTCTGGAATAATTTATTTGTTTTTTGACATATCGTTCTAGACTAATTTATTTATTTTTTCACGTATCGTTGTAGAATAAGTTATTTGTTTTTTGACGTATCGTTCTGGAATGATTTATTTGTTTTTTGACGTATCGTTCTGGAATATTATTTGTTTTTTGACGTATCGTTCTAGAATAATTTATTTGTTTTTTTAATGTATCGTTCTAGAATAATTTATTTGTTTTTTGTCGTATCGTTCTGGAATAATTTATTTGTTTTTTTGAGTTCTGGAATAATTTATTTGTTTTTTGACGTTTCGTTCTGAAATTTGGCGAACGACATGACACTGGATTGTGCCAACAATGTATAGAATTTCAGAATTTTCTGACACGTCAAAATAGGTCCTTTACCCACTGCAGACTGGGTATCTAACGCCCTGTCTCACCTTTCAAAGTTCTAGGGGATTTTTAGGAGTTTTTATTTGTTTATTTTTAGTATCAACGCTGTGGATTGTTACGGGAAAGCTTTCTAGATCAGAGAGAGAAGGCCGGGGGAGGGGGGGGGGATGCTGATTTATTTCGGATAATGTAGGGTACCTCATCCAGTAGGGGAATATCGCTCCATAAGATTACAACGTAACAGAATGAATAATTATTTCGCTGTATTTTGCTCCCACCTTGTACTCAATATACCAAATTGCTATAATTACATAATTTTATTTAACTCTGTCGAACGTTTTCATTGCAGGTGACTTTCCGATTAGCCCCCTTTAAAAATTTAGAAATAAAAACTTTTTTGGGGGGGCTTTTTTTTTTTCTTTAGCAATGTCTAGAAAACCCTGTGTTACATAATGACGGTCAAAGAAATATTTTGGCTTAAATTTGTATATCACCAAGGAAAATGACAAATTAATGACTATCCCCAGGCAAACTTTGACGACGAGGATCTCGCATTACGATCTGCAATTCAAAACCACTCAGCATGCAGAAAACTGAGCGCCGTTTTTCAAACATCTTTCCCTATTTATTTTTCTTTTTTTTTCACTTGTGCATCACGAAACGAAACCGGCCGTGCTTTCATTGCAAATTTATAACACTTGTACTGAATGTATTTGAATTCAATGAAGTTTTGAGAAAGACCGTCGTCGCAAGACAGCAACTAGAGATCTTGGTACGTTTGGGGCGATGTTTGCTGTAAAAGGTGTCAATGATTGTTAGAACGGGAAATTTCAAATGTTGGTTTTGAAAGTACCAATAAATTGAACTATTTATGGACTAGTAGGCCGTTTCAAGTTGTAGTGGTTGCGTGGTCCTTGTGTTTTTGAAATCTCAGACACTTTAGCGATGAATTACGACAGGATTTCCTGTAGTGCAACAAAAATCTCTACTACACCGGTCAGCTTCAGTATTCACCAGTACCAAAATGGACACAAAAAAGCAGTCATGTTGGGCAATAATGGACCGGAAATCTTTTCCTCGACATACAAAGAGGATACGACAACGCACGTACTTGCTAGAAAAATCATCTTTCATGTCTCTCTGAAACTTGATGCCGGTGCTGACTGGCGTTTGTGACCCCCCCCCCCCTCCCCAAATATCAAGTGTCAATGAGAGATGTAGTTTGTTTTATTTTGTTATCTTTTCTATATCAGTTGCAAATACAACTAACAGTGAACAAAACAACGTTCACAAATCAACAGTTCAAACGTGGGAGTAACGTTCTTTTGTATAGGTGGTGGTGGTGGTTGGGGGGGGGGGGGGGGTTACAGTTTAAATATTTCCCCTTTCTCTCGAAACCACGTAAGAAATCCGTTCGTCTATTTTTGTCCCTCTCACGTCACCGTACGGTATTCAAGGTTGACATTCAGCGTAATTAAATTGTTTGCCTACCCCAGTGCTTCTCAACCTGTTCCATCCCACGGCCCACATCAATTCTCAACAAAACATGCGCCCTATCGTGGTGGGACAAAGTTATAATATACAAAAATATTGTAAAAACACAGAAGGAAAAAAACAAACGGTTTAGTTATACAGTTAAATTAAAATACACTATGGAATTAAGGTTTCTATGTAAAATCCCCACGCCCCATTCTGAGGTCCCACGCCCCAACAAAATAGTGCCACACCCAACCGATGTTGGCATGTGCCCCACCTTGAGAAACACTGGCCTCGCGACATTTCATGTGCAGCCAAAGCAAAGCGGTTTTGAAGTTCATATTCCTCGGTCAAGCTAGGCGGGACTGATCAAACGTTTTGGAGTTAGGTGCAAGTTTTAGAGATCACGCAGTAATCCAGAGCTACGCTGGTGGTTCAAACTTCACAATGAGATGTAAAATTTACACCAAGAGGCGTGCCCGTACAACAGAGTAAACTTTTAAACTCAAATTCTTGTCAAGAATGGGTCGCCTTGAGACCTAAACACACATGCAAAAACACACATACGCACATAAAAACCCCACATAAAAACCCACTTTGTGAATGACAGAACCAGACGGCGTCGCCCACATGTGGCACGGTCTGAGGTGCTCTTTCGCATTACAATTCGTCATTCAGAACACAAATGAATATGTGACTGAACAACAATTACCGCACTTTGGTTCACTCAACACTAATGTTGCTTCAACATCAGCTTCGCCGGCGTGCAAGCGCAAGTGAACGGTTTGGTGGTACTTTTAGATCACGTGACACCAATATTTTAAGATATCTGCAGTTCGCATCTGTCACTAGAGCCATCACGTGAAATGATTAAATTAATTCATAACATCTCTCTCTCTCTCTCTCTCTCTCTTTTATTTCACCAACTCACACAACCAAGTTATCTGTTTTTGTGTGGATGTGTGTGGATGGGCATCTATTTGTGTGTATATGCTTGGTCACGGAATATTAATTATTATGGCATGGATAGTTAAGCTGGTTTGCACTTTTGCGAACATCGGCATGTCACTTATGTATTTTGATGTTGTCATTGCGGTCATGTGACGCTGGTGATGAAATACTGTAATCATGAATCCTCCATGATGTTCGTAAACCGCCTTCTTATCGACACCATGATCCGCCTGCTCGTGAGACCAGGGCATTGTTGATTGGTCACTCAAGATACACATGTGATTTCCAGCCGGACACTTGGGGTTCCCCCCAGCCATTATCAAACATCACATCTCTCTTATGTCAAGTCAATACATGGCAAAAATAAAAGGTTGTGAGTTGCAGAACCTCTGATACTACCGAAACGATATAATAAAAGTTCTCACGTAGATCATCTTTCAGATCAAATTTCTTGTACCAACAATTGTATCTTCAAAGTAAAAGAATGGATGAACAGCAATAGATTAAAACTTAATGAAGATAAAACCGAAGTCATGCTGTGTACGAACCCGTATGTTGCTAAGATAAGTGATCTACCAAACATCCAGTTGAACATCAAAGGACATATCAAACAATCATCTTTGTGCATAAAAAATCTAGGCGTTCTTTTTGACTCTGATATGTCTTTCACATCCCAAGTAAATAATATTTGCAGAAATGCACGTTTCCAACTAAGAAACATCAGCAGAGTTCGAAATTTCCTCACAGAAGCTATTACCAAAACGTTAGTTACTTCACTCATTTTATCTCGAATAGATTATTGCAATTCTCTTCTTGCTGGAATAACATCAGATAAACTGTCTAAAATTCAAGTCATTCAAAACAACGCAGCCAAATTGATTACCAAGAAATAACAAGCTGACCACGTTATGCCTTTGTTAAAAGAACTGCACTGGCTTCCTATAACAGAAAGAATTACATACAAAATTGCTGTTTTTTGCTATAAATGTTTAAATAACACCGTACCCAGCTATCTCAAAAATTCTTTACAAGTTTACACACCATCTCGTTCACTAGGATCATCAAGTGACAAAACAATCTTAAGAATCCCATCTAAAAACTATAAAAGTATAGGCCATAGATCCTTCAACTATTTTGGACGTTTTGTCTGGAACCAGATACCCTTGAACATTCGTGAATCGCCGAATCTTGAAAGCTTTAAGAAAAGCGTAAAACATCACCTTTTCCTCCGAAACTGTTAAATTTACAAAATTCTATTCTGTACTTTGATGTTACAATTGATTATATAAGCTAGTGTTATATGAATAAGAGCGTCTATGTGTGTGAAACTGAAAGTTTGTATGGATGAGAGTGCATGTTTTAGTATGAGATTTGGAAAGTGTATGCATGAATTATTGATGCAATGTACAGCGCATTGAGTAATAATTTTATTAGAAATGCGCTATAGAAATTCTATTTATTATTATTATTATTATTAAAAGGTGATTTCCTTTTGCGCTTTATCGTATCACTTCAGGGTTATTTCTTCTGCAGAGCTTAAGCTCATTTTCAGTAGTTTCAGTATCATTTCCTACTCGAGGCTTTGGAAACTACAGCCTTTTCTTTCTTATTGTCAAATTTCTAGCCTTGCTGTGACCACCCAGATTTTTTTTGTTCTTGTTTTTTTTTAGTCAATCTTCCTTGTGTGACAGCTGGGGAATCCACACACCTGTGGCCAAATATTGATTAAATTAGCACTGATACAAAATTCTGATTGACTCTGGGAAAGGGAGGGAAGAATCAAATTACCCAATATTGTGACACACGCTATAATTCTGCCCACCGCCAATCTGTAACTGAGCCGAGACTGAAGTCCAGACAGATTGTCAGACCCTGATGATTTACATTACTTTCTGCCTCTTATTTTAAATTATGCAATTGTTGATACCGTGAGATTCATAACATAGGGTGGTTTTCAGATAAGACAAGGGGGACACCACTGCATATCGAGGTAATAATTTTGTTTAACTTATTTTTATTGCATTGCTTTATGGGGGCAGGTTTCTGGTCTTAGACAATGTTCCAATGGATTTGTTGACGAGTTAGTTAACACTAGCCGCTGATTATCTGACAGATGAACTGACAGGTTGTGCACAAGGACATGCAAACAGACATTTCAACTTTGACATATTCCATCAGCAGGAAATCTGACACTTATGTTAATGGCCCCATGTGACGCATGAAAAGGATCACTACACACCTGGATAAGTGTGAGCACGCAAGTTTCGCTCGGGTTACCTATTCTGTGACACTAAACAGTAACATGGACAAGGTGATACACGAGAACATATTAGGAAATCGAAGTTTGTCTTGTCAGTAAGAGGTCATCAACACGTCGCCACAAGTCGATGACGTCTCAGGTCCCCTAGACTTCAAGCACGGACATGTCTTGTATTGTAGAAGACTGAAGACAAACCGATTTTGTAGATGAAGAAATTACAGCACAGAATGTCTGAACCCAACTCGTTCGTATTTACACACCTCGACATGTGTCCGGTGAAGGATTTAGCCAAGTATCGTTTATCTAAAGATGAAGAAGAGAGCAGTTCCAGGGTCCGTGGCTCAGGATCCTCGCAACTCTTTCACCTTTCCACCATTCAGTCCGAGAAGTCGTCTACCATCCATCCCACCCCTCCCAGATTGAAGCCATCGGGGATGTCAGCTGATCACACGGAATCACTAAACGGACTCGGGTCTAGGGTCATGGAAAGCGTAGACAGCATTACTGGATTTTTTCCACCCCTGATCTCAGAACCAGCTGTGCAGTGCACGCGCAGTACGTCGTCATCTAAAGTGGACAGTGACGTCGCCACCGGTCAGCGCTCATACAACACGACAGGAGAAGAAAATGACGGTTTACATGAAATTGTCCATTCAGATCCGTGGCAAAAAAATACTTCGTTTCTCCGAAAATCACCGGAAAAAGGAGGAAGCGTGTCGCCATCTCGTGTGCCCGATAACCGCATGATGTCCTCCTCATGCCGACGATTTTCTTCTCCAGATAATTTTTCGTTCGTCACGCCTCAGCAGTGGAAAATTCCCTCCAAGACAACCAAACGAATGTCTCTCCACCTTGAAGTCAGCCATGGTCATCGACTTGTCCTCTCGGATCAGGAGATGACCAAGGTTGGTCTGGATGGACACACTGGCGAGTGGGCCTTCGACGGTGGCCGTTCTGAGGTCCAAAACAAGCGGCACGTGCCTGAGTCTTCCAGTTGTCCCTGGGCGATGCTGGACATCCTGGGTGCCTACCTTTGGGTGGGGCCTTTGGTGGTGGTCTACTGGAACAGTACGTGGAAGCTGTATGACCACTACATCTTCAGCAACAACTGTGTGTGGTCGGGCTGGACATCGGCCGGCCTTGGCTTCTCTATCTTTGCCCTAGCGACACTGCTACAGAACGCCATTTTATCTGTCTCAAAGACGCTCCGCCGGCCGTTACGATTAGTCATCATGCGAGTGTACACCTACATCACCGCCTTTGCTTGTGTCCACCAATGGCGAGCCGTGTGGTCGCTACAGGACTGCTACATAGGTGTGTCCACATGCAATGCAGCGTGGACGTTCTCTACGGCAGTTCTGTTGCTGGTCTTGATGCGATGTTTGCGTGTGGCGATCTCCCCGCCTGCCAACTTGACGTTGGACATTCGACACTCCCTACACTATCAGATGACCACGTTTGGCAGTGCAAAAGTAAGTCCAGTATCTCATTCAGTTCTGTTCAACATGAAAACTTCCCCTTTCAAGATTTGCGTAACCAGGCTCCAAATGAATTTCTTTCAGTGTAACATCATCACAGTAATGGTAGATAATATTCAGATATCACTACTGCTATATCATTATATCAAATGTCTGCAGATCGTCACTGACATATGTGCATGTGTGTGTGTGCATATGTGTGTACACGTATGTATGTGTGAGTGAGAAAGAGAGGGGGTAGGTGTGATTGAGTCAGTAGTGTTGTAATCGACTCACCTTTCTCCTGATAAAAGCTACTAATTCTCCGTTTCTGTATAGATCTAATTCTACTGACAATTTTGAGTGAAATCTTCTCTACTTCCAGCCTGGCAGTTTTCTGTTTGTACTGGACACTTTTTTGACTGTGTGTGTGGTGCAGCCCTTGGGTGTGACCATTTGGCGTGGGTTCTGGGAGCTGTTGGACACACTTCTCTGGCCCGATGTCTTACACATAAGTGGTGCCTGGAGTCTGGTCATCAGCTATAGCCTGGCCTTGACCTTATTGTCTTGTCAGGTCAGTGGGCATGTCTTGTGTGTGATTGTACAGTATGAGTAGATGAATTATTGTACGAATGTGTGTATGACTTGTGTGTGTGTGTGTGTATCTACATGACCATCTGTCGCCATAGATATACTACATGTCCCTAGAGAGACTGGTACGCGGCGGCTGGCTGAGACCGCCATGCGATCACGCAGCCATTGACTTTGTAAGGCAACATCACTAGCGGCGCACGGGGGACCGATGAAAGAGAATACACGTATGTACAGAAAGTTAAGTCTTTGCGTGCCCTAGACTTGGATACAGGTGGTAAAACCCACGAAAAAAAAAAAAGGCTGGACAGCATAACCCGCTGCTGAACTTTATTTGTCTTTACATAATTATATTAATTATATTGCTTTGTTCACAAAATAGGTAGATCTGCATGTAGCTAGTAAAAAAGCTTTTAAAAGTTAGTGGTCTCCGACCGTGAATCATTCACGTTTGGACTTTTTTTCCTTTTTGGTAATTTCGAAATGACAGTACTATGGAATTGAGATGTATTTAAGAATTGATAATAATAATGATTTTTTTTAAGGGAGGGGAGGGTTGGGTGTGATGTGATTCAATACATGGTGACCTGGTGAAAGTTATGAGGACACCATTTAAGGCAACAATGTTTAGTGCAAAATGCCTGATCACATTTTAAATAAATGTATTGGCAGACTCTTTCCAAATTTAAATGGCCTCGTAATGCATACAGTTATCACTACTTTAACATACAAGGTATTATTTTTTGGTAAGCTCTTGAAGTTAACTTTTCAATTAAATTCAACCCAGGCAACAACATTCAGTTATCATCAAACAGTATCATATTTCCATTAAATATCAGTATCTCTGAAAACTTAGCCTATGACACTGGTCTGAGCTAAGAGCCCGAAAGTTACGCGGCTTTGAAAATGACAAAGTGATGTATAGTTTGTGAGTGGCGTAATGTCATACGTGGATTATTACAGAAAATGACGTCAGTCGAGCTCCTCGGCCTGAACGGTTGAAAGTATCAAAGTTAAAAGTGAAAAAAAAATCACTTTGGCTAACATTCAAATTCTTCCACAGTGGTTATCAAAGAATTCGGCAGGTTATGTGATCCTTTCTGCAGCATTAATCTTTCGAAGTAACAGAACACGTCATGTTCCACCAGGTTACACTGTTGTTCACATCATAAATAAAGTCCATAACTGTGGCACCTAATCAAACATCGCCACAAATCAATAACATAGTGTCTGAAATCACTAAATCCTTGACTGCTCTGCACTGTTTAAAAAACTGGTTCACTTCAGAACAAATCGCAATCAAGACGTCAGTGTTCGGGGGTTCGGTCAAGTCTGGACGTAATTATTTTTTTCCACTTCGGAAAAAAAAAAACAGCATGGTTCAGAAAAACTCTTACAGAGAAAAAAGTATTGATAGTAAAGTAAAATGTTAGACATCAAATAAAAGAGAATTGAATGTAGAATACAATATAAATTGGCGATACGCCCAAATGCGTTTTTCACAAGAGCCGATTAATGGGGGATAAGTTCCGAAAGAGTTAAACAACTTGTACACCTCTGCATATAATATATATAAAATTATATATAACTAGCTGAGGTCCCCGGCCCTGCCCGGGATAAATCGGTTTGAATATTGGTGGTCTCAGTTCTGGGTGGCTATTATGGACCTGCTTCATCTGGCCTGTTCCTATTTGTTTATTTTATTTTTGTTTGTTTGTTTTTAAATAAGTCTTACTGCTCTGCCTTTGTCAGGTGACACCCTGCGCATCCCGTACAATAGCATGATTTGCGCACGGGTTAGTGTGTTTGATAGTGAACACATCGCAGGAAGTGATAACGAAACCTTAAAATGGCGAACTATGACTCGAAATAGCTCTAAATGATGGCGAAACAATAAATTTCCAATAAAAAAAACTACACCGATTTGAGACTTCTATTAAAAACTGTGCACCCTTACATCCATTCTGATGCACCATATAAAATTTGAAGTCTGAGTGTTGAGTGATTCAGAAGCCTTTTGCAACGAAAAATCTCAAGTCCACAAATATATATAGTATAGATTATATTAAAGTACCGGTATTCAAAGTCTGGTGAAAGATCACTTTCGTTTTTTAATCTCACCGCTTTCCGCCAGTGTGTTTACACTCGGGGGAGTCACTTCTGCCTCACAAAGTTAATGCCGCGGAACTCCCTATCGTGGCCTCAGTTAGCGCGAGAGCGAACCACAGCACCAGGCTATCCAGGTCATGTAGTATAATCTATGTCTGTCGCTGACCCTATCACAAAACCGCTAATTTTACAGTTCAGGGGAAAAAAACATCCTCTGTTTAACTTAACGTATGTTCCTCATCTCATTTCGGATATATTTTTAATTAGATGTTTATAAATAAACATTTAAAATACTGCACTCCGCCCATCAGGGAGTTCATAGAATATCTGACAAAACATGTTGTCTTCTCCAGTTGTGTGAATACATTTGTACGGTTTCGAGATGGGGCCAGAAATGTGAAATCCATAGGTACGCACACACTCACGGACACAATGTATTATTTATCTCCACTAGGAAAACAAAAAATGCCTCAAATCTTTAAAAAATGCTCAAATCTACAGCAATCACTTTAACCACCACCACTACAGCAACAGCATTTTATAATGACTACATCTACCGTTATTACTACTACAACTGCTACAAATTTAATATTTCAATGACACACCAACCTGTTGTTACTTTATACCACAATATCTGTTCCGAGCATCACTGGATGGATGGATGGATGGATAGATTGATGGATGGATGGATGGATGGATGGATGAGTGGATAGATTGGCGGATACATGGATAGATGGATGCATTGGTGGATGGATATATTGATGGATGGATTGGTAGATGCATGCACTGGTGGGTGGATGGATAGATCAGTGGATTGTGGGACGTACAATTGACACCATCCCGTATTTCCTTCTACAACCAAGACACCAACCGTAAAGTTGTCCGTATACCTGCGAGATGTTCACTGGTTAGTTCAACTCCTGTTTGAAGATTTCATCATTCTCTTGCACATTGTCAGTTGTATCACACATTGGAGAGGTAAGTAACTGTAATACTTGTCACTTCCTGTAACTCCAGTTGGTATTTTTATTTCTCTAGGGACACCTGGTCTTAACCTTCTAATGGCCACAGTTCCGTACTGAAACACGTCACCCGATGCTTAGTGTTCTACATTTGAAGCATTTTTCCACTATCAAAAATGTTTCATGATAAATATTTGTTATACTTTGGAATTCATTTACTATTCTTTGTAAGTTTTACAATTCTTTCAAAAAGCAACCAGTGTCTGGAAAAGTAGGTCCTATAGGGCGATGACAAACCTTTCCAGATCAGAATCATAATTTGTCCTATGGCTGACCCCTTTTCCAGAACTGAGCTTAATGTAAACTCTAGGTCACCATTACACTGATAACTGTTTGTTTTGTTTTGTTGTTGTTTTTTTTTTGTTCACACAAAGAACGCATGTATATGCACAATGTCATGGTATACTTATGCGCACACAGACAGATCAGATACACAAAGATTGCCCGCTTCTCTCTCTTTCTCTCTCTCTGTCACACACCCAAACGCACCACAAATTATTCCGCCTGTGTACTCCCCCTTCCCCCATTCCATGCGTGAGCAGGTTTTTGGCTACTCTTGGATGCCTACAGCCCATACCGTCCCTCCAGCCTGTGGGTGGCGCATTTCCTCAGCTTCTCCCTGCTGGCCCTGGGTGGTGCTGCAAACTCCTTGCTGGTGAGCAACGTGATGTCAGTTTGAATACAATCGTCACAGGATGGACTCGTTTGGGTTCAGGGAAATGAGATAGCACAGTGGAAATTTATAGCTTACTGAGAGACCATGGGCGGGAAAAAGGGGGGAGGGTGGGGGGTTGAGGGAGGGGAGCATGACAGGAAGAGTTGGGAAATCTTGAGAAGGTGGACTTAATGATGGAGAGAGAGAGGGGAAGGGGAGAGAGAGGGGGGAGGGCGAGAGAGAGAGGAGAAGTCGTTCGATTTATCTTTGTGTATGCGAAATATCAATGCCTTTATTTATGTATTTATGTTACTTTGTCATAATATATGAGTGTTTTTTTTGGTAAAATCTATAAGGTCTTCATGACCAGTTGTGACACCGATAACGACGGTGCTGCTCCTGCGATGATGATAATGAAGAAGATCATGATGGTGATATGGTTTTCTGTCTTGTTGCATGCCTCGAGATTTTTCTTTCACATTTTCCTTTACTTCCATGGTGCTGAGATAATCCTTGCAGATTTTATTCGAAAGTTATAGTTAATATGGGGATGATGATGCTGATGACGAAGATGATGAAGAAATTGAAGGCTGCTGGTGTGGAGATGAGTGGGACGTGGGGATCAATATAGTTGATGCTATAGTAGGCCAGTCAATCAGCATCCAATAATTCCTACCAACATCTACATCACCAGGTGCGTGGTTGTCCCCGAGATGGCGCAGAAGCGGGTGGAAAAGGTGTAGTACCAGACACCACATATTTCTCTGCTTTGCTGAAGAGGTGCCGCTCCAAGCGTGTTCATGTGAGTCTTATTTGAGATATCGCCACGGCCATTCCACAATTGCCCAAGTCATGTTTTTGGTATTTTGAGATAAAATGCTCGGATTCATCAGAGAATCATATTGCACCGTTCAACAGTTACATTGTTTTGTTTTATTCATTTGTGAGTTTTTTTAACAAAACCCAAATCCACCTAAATAACCATTTTAGACTGTTGTTAGGGGAGCGTAGTTTATTACAAAGCCAAGCAGAGAAAATACTCCGTTGTGTTCATTTGTCAGCTACAGTTTTCTACGGAAAATTCTACGCTCCCCTAACAACTATATTCGAAGTAATCAGTTTTCTTTGATTCTTAAAAAATACCAAAACATGACTTTGGCAATTGTGGAATGAGCGTGATGATAATATTTTATTCTAATTATTTCTCTCCCACTCACTTTCAGCAAATCCACGAGTGCCGGCCAGGACTGTCTATTGCCTTTTACAAACTACGAGAGGACGAACTGTGCGCGTTGTTGTTTTTTTTCATGAAAATGGTACACTTATTTATGTTAATTAGTAACACCCGAGGCACATGATACCGAGATGGTTCAGTTCGCCAAATCCCGTTCGTCGTATCATCCATGTCAACAATGCCACAATTCGAGACCACATGAAAAAGATTAGTGCCATACAGCTCAGTGAGTAGTAGTCTACATGTATTCACCGTATTTATGCGCGCGCAAGTTGTGGACATATGTGAGTATGCATGAGAAAACCCACAATAATATGTCGACAGAGCTGATTTTGAGAAAAACGGCTTCGAAGTGAAAATATGGGTCCGACACAAACTTCCAACTTGGCTGATGTTTAGGGGACCGTGGCATGTTACAGGGTAAACTGTAGATGAGCAGTGAACACTACTCAGTATGATCTCTATAACGGCTTAGTTATTAGACTACGGTCTCCTAACAGCAATCACTCCAATATTAATGGGTCAATTAGCTATTGCCACTTTTAGGATTAAATGCCGTTTTCTCAAAATCTTGTTTTAGGGGGGTCACTGACTTCAATTTATCAGAAATGTCTTGTCTTTTATTATGTGTACAGAATGAAAAATGTCATGCTGCCGACTTATTGTGGGTTTTCTCATGCACACTCACATATAGTGAAAGAAGGAATGGTTCGTTCGGCATTCTGTGTCTCCGATAACACTTAACACTGCAGGAATTATGAACATGTTCAGTTTATTATGCTTTTGGTTTTGATATAAATTTGTTTATCTTTCCCATCCGCTACTCGATTTATAATGGCTCTCACTGTCTCAGCTACGTTTTAAGTCATCTCCCTGTTTTGTATTGTCCACCCCTGGACCGTTGCTTGCCGCTGGATCAAGAGATTATAACCACAGCGAGGTTTTTGTAGGTTTTTTTTATAAGGACAGCCCCCGCCCCCCATGGGCTGAGGTAGAGCTGTGATTAGCTAGGGGTTTTGTGTGCTTTGATGCCTGGAAAACGCCAGGCTGCCATGCGTTTGCTTCGTTAAGGATAACTATCCCTACCAAATCACTTATTCACAGGCATTAACCTAAACAACACTTTATCCCTAACCCTTATCCACAACAACAAGAAAGCCGATAAGGATCATAGTCCCCTATCGAATCATAATAAGTATGCATGTCCCCTACACAAACTAGCTACGTTGAATTTTTACATTGTAAGTACCTTTTTTTTCTGCCCCCCCCCCCCCCCCCGGTAACAATTTTTTTTTATATTTTTTTTTTCCTAAATCGCATTGATAGAGCTATCTTGATTTCATTCTTTCTAATAATCTAACAGTGTTTTGCTAGGGGTTTTACATCAAATCTCAACGTTGATTTCAGAACCAAGCGTCTCCCATTGCCAACCACAGCCATGGTGCATGACAAGGTCAAGCTTGACCCATTGTGGCATCAACTTAACTTCACGTCATATCAACTAAGCAGAGATGCGAAATCTCTCTTGATCAACAATCTCCACTTCTAACAGTACCGGTATTCAAGCTTGCATGTAGTGGCACTTGTTCATCAATCGAATTTCCCGCTCTGGATGTTTCTGCTATTGTCAGTGTTTGCATTCTTGTTGATGACAATCATTACTTAATACAATTGTCATTCTTATTGTCTTTCAGTTCCAAATTCCCTGAAATCCTGCGAACTGTGTAGCATGAACATTGCATGTCTCAGAAACTCGTGAATTTTATATTTTTTTTAAAAATGGCCTTTGTAAGTATAGGTACTCCAAACTGATTTTTCACAATGGAGATTCCTGGAAACAAGTTATTTCATTGAATGTAACTTTTTATTCTGAATATTTTGGCACCAAATTTGTTACTAATAGTAATTCTATATCTTCAAAATTAAAGAAGTTTATGCAATTTTTAATTTTCAATCATTACACCGCAATTTGTGATGTGCTACCTGGGGGTGGGGGGGGGGGGTCAAGTTTGTGTGCTGGCGGCAGTGGCACAGCCAGTTTGGAGTACCTATTTTAAGGAACATAACCAATTAACATTCACATTTTAGTTTCTACAGAAAGAGGTCAGTGACATTTCGAAATGAGCATCCATTATTTGTATAATCACACTGCATGTTGCTGACCCGGTGCCAGTACCTATAATTAAGAGGATCATAACCAAAGAAACAGGTGTGTCAGAATACTAATAAGTAGTAATAAATACAGCTTTCCTTTTACTAAAACAATTTCCATAAATACTCCCCCGCCCCTTCTCCCTTTCAATAACAGTGTTTACAAGATATTAAAACTTGTGTACTTGGGGCTTTCCGAAGCCCATTTGAACTTGTATCCACTTTCTATTAATAAATGGATATAGATTAGTATAAAGTAACAAAATATGAGGAAGCTCGATCTTCCTTTGAATTGAATTTCTGACAATGCACAAGAACCATAAAATTAAAATGAACATATTAGTGCAGGTAGTTTTCGCTGCTCTGGTTTAACATCAAATGACCAATTCATTGGGAAAATGCAGAACATTCTGAAACCTGCTCTTCACTCGTGTCATTATCATTTATTCACTTCTGTCCAAACTGAAAGTCCCAAACTGTCTACAGCTCAATCACCCGTTAGCCTCTGTGTGCACATGATACTTAAGTTGGGTTGCAGTCGCACTGCAGTCTCATCGCATTTTTTAAAAATCGAGGCAAATGAAAGGGGATGCGCACGCATCCAAGATACCAGCTAGCTACAGAGTTGACGGGTACATGAAACTATCACACGAATGCAATACGATAGCAACTTGCATGTGTGCACGTCTGGCCTTGGGAGTATCGTAATGACTTCATAAAGAGTCCAGTGTATGGAGAAAAATATTTAATTCTTTGTACATTTCCAACAGTTTGATGTGAATTGTAGATTTTAATGGCCACTTTTTTTTATTTTAAAGCTTAGTACTTAGTCTTGACTTGGTCAGTAAAGCCCCAAATGGCATACACTAACAAGAGTTCAGCAAGCAGGTGAGACATAACATCAAGAACAGAACTGGGTGAAAATGTTGTAAATAGTCGGAAACTAAAGGTCATATAAAACCACGCCAATTCAGATCTCTGGTGGCCTGATCAATAGAAATTAGTTGCAGCTCACTGCTTGTTGACTAGTGACACCATTACAAGCCAGATAGGAGAAGGAGAGATAACAAGACAAAATATAGACAATAATCTAGCTAGCAATATGGTCAGTATTCATGTCTTGCATCCACTGATATGGGCAACAAAAACACCTGTCCTTTGAATCAAAGCCAAAATATGGCAAAAAGAAAAAGTTGTTGGTAGCAAAGCCAAAAAAATAGAAGAAAAATAGCAAAATGACAAAACCTTTATTTTGGTATTATTTCTTACATGAGGCTTTGCAACCTACAACATTTTCTTTTTGCCATAACTTGACTTTGCTTCAAGCTTTGCTGCGACCCCACAGATTCTCTGGGATTTTTATGATATTTCGTCACTCTATTTAAATACAAACCAAGATTTCCAGCATAAATAATAGCTGACATATATCATGTATGCTTCTTTCAGATGATTTTTTTTTGACTGGAATCCATGGTCTAGCACTAATAGTATTACTATTTTACTCTTATGTAACACTTATAAGGGTGACCTTGTTATACAATCATTGTTTTCCACATTCATCGTGCTGTCTATTCTCTGTTTTCTGTGTTAGATTGTGAAGTCATTGGTTTGCAGTATCTGAATTCAGTTGTTATAACATGTTCTTATCTCTTTGACTTGTGCTGTTTAGGGAATTAACCACATTAACACACATGCAGATACATGCATTCACACATGATATATATATATATCCCTATATATCCTTATGTGTATCACTGGTCACATCAGTCCATACACATGTGAATACACATTATTTAGGTATAATTATAAAGATTTGCACTATAACATGCTGTATAATAACACATACACAGAAAGTAAACAAAACCACATTCAAACAAGCATGCACACACACAGTGACACAGAGAATCGCCAGCATACATGAAAAAAGAATAAAATGCCACACCAGATTCTGAGTCTGAAATATTTCATTCTGAGAACAAGAATGATTATGGTATGAATTTTGCATCTTTTGGCAGTATAGAAGACTGAAAGTCCTTACCTCAGTCAGTATTATGGCATAAGTCAATCAATATTGTCATAATATTTCATTCACAAAAAGACAATTCTGAAAATATGCAGTGAAATACATTGTCAGCATACTATAATAGAAAGATCTGTGATATAAACAAATATGTAGAAAGATTTAAAAAAGATAGGTAGAAGGACAAAAAAGACATTTTGAAAGATAAAAGTTTGCGTCAAGAAAATGTGTACAAAATTGAAATATCCATGTGCCAGCATTTGTTTTACAAAAAGTGTAAATTCTATCCAGAAAGATTTGATAAAATGTAAACGTATTTATGCAGCTAAAGACACATGTGACAAAGGTAAAAGTCAAAAGTCACAAACTGTAAGAATCCATTGTGAATCAGACATGATCTAATGCAGGATATGCCATAACAGTAAAAACCCGATTTTCTGTGGCACTTTGGCATGGAATGTTCAAATATTTAACTTTACATACATGTATAAATTTTTTGCACAGGCGTTAATATTTACACAATTTCGACATTTTTACCCCCCCCCCCCCCCCCCCAAACAAAAACCAGTACTCAATACAAAAAAAATCAACATCAAAATTCAGAACGTCTATTCCTTTTTTGTTTTGTTTTCTTTTTTGGAGAGATCAGACTCACATCCCACAGCATAGCTAATGCCTTTCAAGCAAATTACTATAATACTTAATGAATTGATCCAAACCATGTGCAATCTAAGCCAAATTAGCAAGTTATGAGTAGTCAGGACTGCTGGAGTATCAGCTTTTCCACTGCTGTCAAATGCTGTGAGAGATGGCCAGGTGCAGGCAATCTAACTTGTACTATAACCCTAGGGAGATCAACATGTGCTTGTTACTCCCTGGCTGACAACTTTGTACACTTTGGCACTTGTAGGCCACTTAAATTTGAATTTCATCTTTGTTAGGTGCTGGAACCGTCCAAGGCATTTTGTGATTTCTGACATCCTGCTGCTAAGCTAGCCATAGACTCCAACTCTGGGATAAGGAGCTCAACATCAGTGCAACACCAAATACTGGCAAAACACAGGTGGGGGGGGGGGGGTGGGCATGGAAATACATGGATTAAAATCATCAACAATGGAATGCTTTTTTCTCTTATGTAAGACAACAAAGTCCATGACAAAGACGTGGAGATGTAGAAATATACTGTAATAGTAACAGAGAAATAACAACTTGCTTTTAGGACAAAAAAAATTTACTACAGTTTGGAAAAGACTTCAGATAAATATTTGTTGGTTCTAGCTGTACACCTGAAATTTATTAGAAATGGGGGAAAGGGACTAGCTTGCTCTTGCACTGAAAGAAAATTTGATGTCTGGCATAGACACAGTCAACATGATTGAAATCTGACTGGAGAATACACTCCAAGAGTTGTACTACATGTATTTCACTGACATCCCTAAACATCTTGACCATTATTTCAAAGTAACACAAAAAATGAATATGGGTATGGATTTAGCATGTTATTCTCTCTGATCTCAAACAAACATAAATAAAGTGCCCACACAGACCATGATAGGCGCAAGGTGGTTGTTATAGCCGTGCCAACACACCGTAAAACTCAAACTCAAAACCCACCCACAGAAACCTGTGATGACACTATCTTTACAAATGCCAGTAGACACCATAAAGTTTACATCCCAGTCTGTCCCACTCAAGATTACAGGTATTACCCCTTCCCTACCCCCCCCCCCACCATCCCATCACGAAAATTGATACACAGCATCCAATATCCATCCTATTCATATTGGAAAACGGCTTAACACAGACTTGTAACTTGGCACAAAAAAAAAATAAATAAATAAAAATCATTACATTACAACTTACATACACAAAAACCCACTTTAGAAACAGACAACAACAAAACAATACAACAAATTCTTTAGGAATTAAAATACAAGAACTATGCCCAGCCTTTCATCCTAACTTTGACCATGATGAAACCAACCAGAGATGCTCACTATTAGAAACAGCAAGTAAGTTCCCGTTGTTGGTAAGGACACCAGGACACACATTCTGTAGGCCCTATTATTATTTGGTGTCAAAATTCTCACCAAAAACTCGCCTACCTATGAGCTTATTTACAGTTCACCTTTATAGTACCTACCCACAATGCTTTGCCTGAAATGAGAAAGAAAAGTAAACATGAAATCAAAACAAATCTAAATTAAACAACCAGAAAGCATAATAAACTACCAGTCTTGGCAAGCATGATAATGGAAAGAGAGCCACTGAATTCTGAGTAAATATGTGGTGGACAGTAAATTATGTCTTCAAGCCAAATGCGAGTGATCGTCATAAATTTTTTTGTGTCTCCCATTTTGCCGAATTCATTCTCACATTATGTTTCATTGCTGATCATCATTACATATTTGATTTAAACAACAACAAAAAAAGTTTCAAGTATTCATGATGATCAGAGTTTTGTAATTTAGAAATGAAACTGTTAGGCTCTGAAAGGACTACAAGCGTTTCACTCCACCTAAAAGATTTCATGACAAGCAAAGATAAACATACAGTGCCATTTAAATTGGCAAATCTTCCTTAGATCACACAGTTTACTGCCTGCAATAACATGATTGTGCCATTATTACTCTTTAGCCAAATGCATTGACAAACAGAACCATAAACCACAACACAACTCACCCAGCTTGGTTACCACTGGAGTTCTCAGATTCTGTGAAATAAAACAAAACCAAGATACAGAGAATTATAATCCTAAAATCTTGTTATCTCTCAGATGCAAATAGCATTCTCATCTGTTTGCATCTCACAGGGCATCAGACCAGTGACACAGTAACCTAATGACAATCAGCTAGGGAATCATTAGCTAAGGAATCATTAGCTAGGGAATCACTCAGCTAGGGAATCACTCACCTAGGGAATCATTCACCAGAGCAAAATTGGAAAGGATCTAACACAATAGATTCCCACAGCAGATAAAAGTTACTGAGAGTAACAGCTAGGAGCAGGAATTGTAACTCTGTTGTGATTGTTCTGCTCTTTCCTGTAGTTGATGGAGTTTCCTCTAAATTCGCTTTCTCCTGGTGTCGTTGCTGACAGCCTTTTTACTTGACATAGCATCACGTTCCTGTCAAACTGAGTGCAGATAAGAGACATGCAGGGATTTTCTGACTTAATGTACACAATTCAACTATTTGATGAGAGCGATGATAAGAATTATAACCAGTGACTGAAATGATATCTGAATTTCCAGTACAGAAAGAATAACTTGAAGTAAGTTTCTTCAAAAAAGTGCTCAAAGTTTTGGGCTGTGATGGATCATGGTACATGTAATCTGTCAGTGCAGTGATACAATAGAACAGAAAATCAGTAGCACAGTAGGTTTCCATAGACTTACCCACACAGTTGCCAGCCTGATTTCTCATATAAGCTTGTTTACAGGAGCATCTAAAGTTACCCATAGTGGCATGGCAGTCTTCAGTAGCAGAGCACGATGCACATGGATCCATACCTGTATGTATCACAAACAAAAAATAAACAAACACATTAAAAAAAAAAAAACAGAAAAGTTGGGTTATAAGTTACAACATGAAGTGTTGAGAAATGCCAGTTTTTCTTTATTTTGCCACACCTGAACTCTGTGACAATCGGCACATTAATTCTTGCCTGGCATGATGGCCCCCACAACTAGTGGAAGGTTTCCACATTCACAACAACGGATTCACAACTCCAGTTTCTGTGCTGTGGTCTAGACTTCAAGTGGAGACCACCATTATCATCAGTAATTCCTTACAGCAGATGAAGCTTTGATATAACACTTTAGGTTTATAGGGAAGGGGTGGGGGGGGGGGGTGGACACTTTAGGAATATCCATGCTTACCTTTGAACATTATCATGTGACAAGAGGTCACTACGTTCAGACATTTCTAGATATATCGTATGCTTACCCTTGAACTTGATAGACAGAGAGTCACATTTTGTTCAGGCATTTCTAGATGTATCATATCACCATTTGTATGACAAACCAGCTTCTGGTTTTTTGCATAATCGAGATACATATGCAATAATTATCCCAGAAAGGATTCAGCAAAATTCGAAGTATTTTTTTTTTGCAAAAATGCATTTGTCCAACTGGAATAAATTTATCCTATCCCCTCTTGCCTGTATGACAAACTGACATATCATTTTTTACTAATCGGTGTACAGCTTGCCAGAGTTGGGTATCTGCATGTTGAAATCACATGTAGGGGGTTACAATATTATCATGGAACTAGGGTTTTGGCAATATTATATTCATGTTCATCATACAGACCAGGTGATTACCTTTGAACATGATAGACAGAGGGCCACTGTGTTCAGACAACCCAAGATGATTCTCAACTCTGCATGTATAGACCCCAGTATCTCCAGAACTGAAATAACGTAAAGTCCAGTGTGGCAGAATCATCTGTCCCAGATTGTCCTTGTACCAATACCTTCTCAAATCCCATGGCTCCACATCTATCAGTTTCTGCCCATCTCTGTAGAAGGTGGCATGTGTGGATGTCGTGATTGTTGTCCAGCAGTAAAGTACAATAGCGCTTCCCTCCTCCACAAACAGCCTGTCATAGTTTGTGGCAGGCTGAGGGTAGGCGAAGATCTCTGGTTTGTTTGTCTGGTCAGCAACTTGTAGACAAGAACAAAAACCAAAATACATGAAAACGAAATTACCTGAATTTTTACAGCATTTTGAAAATGTATAGCACTGGCCCAAACATAAAAAAGTGCATTTTGCACAATTCCAGATGACAATTCTTTGTTGCCAAAAATTCTATGAACTACCTGAAGGAATTTTATTTCATTTTTGCTGTTGATCTGGGGACAGAGTAGGTTTACAAGATTTCAAATGTTAGTTTTTTTAACTATAATGTTTACATCCAAGATAAGGAATACATTTCAGTTCATAATTTTGTTGTCCTCTCCTCTAAAATTTGACCATTTGCTTTTGTGCACTTGCATGACAGGGCCAATACAATCACATCTGTCATGAGACCATGCACAAATGGAAACAGCAAAAAATTTGCACTTGGAATGTTGAAATATAGAAGAGCTGAGGAGATGATCGTTACTCTCAAATCAAATGTTTATGCCTTTGAAATAAATCAAAACAAAACAAAAAATGTAATGTTTATGTATGAGGTCAGAAGTGGCAATGGAATTCTGTCCACACAAAATGTTTGTCGTGAATTTTATACAACTTGAAATGGTCTTTATAGATTTAAAGAAAGAGTAGAAATCAAACTAAGTACAGTAAGTGCAGTGTTCAAACTTTTGAGAAATTTGAAATTGTTTGTACTTAATTAAGTTTGACTGACAAGATTTTCTCATTTATGTTTTAACATACAAAACACAAATTGCTAATTAGGTCAGATCACAACTTAATAAGTTTTAATGTTCAATCCCTCATGTACTTACACAGTGGGTACTCCAAACTGAGTGGTGTGTATTGACCTCCTATTTTCTGTTTGCATTGATATGCCCCTTGTTCTTGACCTGACACAGTCAACTGCACCGAAGTCTGGTGAGATATTCTCAAACCATTTTTCTTCCATTCAATGTCATATCCATCTGACAAGTGTTGTGTGTGACATGTCAGCACCTGATTTGTGTTACCATCAGGGGAACTGGATAAGCTGACTGTTGGTCGGTCTGAAAAACAAGGAAGATGGCAGGAATAGTCAAACAAAATGTCAAATGATGAAAATCATGTCCACTAAACGTTGAAAGCTCGTCTCTGACATACATCTCTTAGTCAACAAACGGCAAATTCATAACTGTGAACTATTTTCCGTGATTAAGAGGGCCCTTCGATCCAAAAGAATTTAGAACACATTTGTCCCTGATTCTTAAGAGCACTATGACTTCCCCCTGAACACTGTCAACAGAATCAGTGATTGTGGGTAGAAATGTGAGAGTGTAAGTGTGGTGAGAGAGAAAAACAGAGAGTAAGAAAGCGCTAGTGAAAAGAGAAAGAAAGTATGAGAGAACTGGGTTAATCACCTCATTCAAGTATTAATTTGTGTATTGTTCATGGCAACATCCCTAATGCTGTCCTTGTGTAACAGAACGGGAATGAGCGACTCACACAGTCAAACATACAAACAAAACTATCAGGTTATGAGAGGACATTTAAGTTTATTAAAAAGAAAAGGAAAAAACAAATAATAATACAACAATACAATTCACAATAAACCACAATACAACAATAAACACAACAATAAACGCAAGACAATAAAACAGGACAATAAACAAGACAATAAACAGCACAAGACAATAAACAGCACAAGACAATACAATAAACCACAATACCATAAACCCAGACAATAAACCAGACAATACAATAAACAAGACAATAAACCACAATACAATAAACAATAAACCCAACCGATAGGCGTGGTGAATTAACCAAATGAATTCACACTTGATCTACATCATCAGAGCTGGCACTTCACAAATCTTGAAATATTTACAACCTCTCACTTTTATCTTAGTCTGGACAGAATGACACGTCCTGCTGTCTTGTAGACTTGGGTGGAACTGACTGACCCACGCTATCATCTATGCGTCACCCAAAAACGCGCAACCCATTTACTCCCTAAGAGTCCACTACGTGCAAATTCTAATAAAACATTAAAACAAATAAAAACACTTTTAAAGAACTACCCTCATGCTCGCGTATGTTGTAAATACACCATCTTGATAAAATATTATCTAACAAGATAAATACTAAACAAACTTATAATGTAGTGATACATAACAAGATTCTACTTCTGGCACCAGGGACGGTCACATAAATTGACCAATCCTGGACGATACAGACAATGCTAAGATCATGGTTTAAAATTGGCGCAGTGAGCAGATCAGTCGGGAATGTTACTCAACACTGCATGACTCATGTCAAGTGCGCGACAAACAATAAGGGGAGATTATCTATAGTTTCTGTGTGGTTACTTCCCTTTGACCACATCTAGTGGTCCAACTAGTCAAAATAAACAGGGTTATCCCCCTTTCACCACAGCGAGCTACAACTCAGCCCTGTAATGGTTCACCCCATTACACTTGTGTTGCATTTTGTTGTTTTCATTTTGCACAACCAAGGCGAAGATTCTGATTTTGATATTCATGGACAACCGATGCTATGGATTGTTTTACTTTCAACAATTTCAGATTAATCATTTCAGCAACAGAGGTGTCAACTGACTGACTTGAATGTGCATAGTTATAAATTTACTCACCCTGAACATGCACTGTGAGGGGATAACTATGGTCTGATTCTCCAAAGCGGTTACTGATGGTACAAGTAAAGTTATGTTCTGTTGTTTCCAAGTTGGTCAGGTTAAATCTATAAGGTGCTACCCAGCTGGCTAAGGTCTCCTCCAAAACTCTGTCTTTGTAGAGTCGGGCTTGACCATCCCACTCACTGTCACAGCTGGAAAATAAAATCTCTGGATTCATTAAATGTTTAACTATTTTATCAGAAACTTCATCTGCCAATCCACCCACTCCTTGAATAGACTGTTCATTCATTTGTTTGTACATTCGTTTGTTTGTTCAATCGCACATTTGTTCCTTCCTTCCTTCCTCCATCTGCCCATTTCACTGTGTTCATTTATTCATCCATGACTTTATATATTCATTCATTTATTCATTTTTAAACACACCAGTTCATGCGTTTGTCATTTAACTGTTACTCTGCCTTGCTCAGCATGAAGGCCAGTTCAAGCCATCTCTCATCTCAAGCTTCTTCTTCACAATTTATCAGACAAGCTGTAAAGTGGGATAGTGTTGGCTGGATATTTGGTCTCTGCCAAAAGCAGAGTTCCCTTGGCCTTACACATGTGTTCATTCTGACAGCTCAGATAATTTGCCAATTTGCCGATCCATTTCAAGACGTTCCACTAAAATACACAAATGACCCCCTCTCTGACCTGGAGAGACACTGTCTGTTGAATAACTGTGAGGGTTTTTCAAATTAAGGAAGTATTTCATGTGCCTCTGTCAGATAAATTTTTTTCATGCGGCATGATCAGAGAACTGAGAAGGAATTTTAAATCCTCAAAAAAACTTCAGCTGCTTAAACAGATTTTGTCATGAAGTTTGAGTTACATCAACTTATGGCAATAGCAAAGTTAATGGAAAAGTTAAAACAAAGCTGTGCGGGTCGCTGTACCAGGCAGAGATATGGAAGTATTCTGTTTATGTAATGCCATGGTTTTAGATCTCAGCTATTCTGACCCCCAAATTCTGAGATCCAAAGTCAGGGACTGCTGGTCCTGATTGTGAATTAATCATTCAGCAAACACCTGGAAAAACACATTTTCAGTTCTAAGCAACACAACAACAAAAATACTGGAGTGGTTAATATTATAGTTGGACACATTTTCGTCACCTGAGGTAGATTGTGCCTCCAGTAGGAAAGATATATTTTGAATCACTATCCTGCCATGGATCCTCTTTATAATTATGAAAGTCAGCCAATGTTATTGTAGGTAACCATGGCTTGTCCACTGAGCACAGACAGTCAGACAGAAAACAATTTATCAGACTTTATTGTGAATACCAACAACAAGCAAAGAAAAATCACTAACTAAAACAAAGCGGACTGAGAAAAGTTATTCAAACAGATGAATGAGTGGATGAAAAAGACAACTAGAAGGTAAGACCCTTTGTAGTCTAACTCAAAAACTGACTAAAGATAGACAAACTCTTCAGACAAACTGACACATACAGAATGTAGCTAGCTAAACACCTGCTTCTTTACATACAAAGAATGAAACAACACATTTGGTCAAATTTGTGGTAGTTTAGTTGGATTTGATAACATGGAATCATATACTTATTTCATTTGAGCATTATGACAATTACTCTGCACACACATAGAAGAGTTACAGAGGAATCATAATCAGCCAAAACTACAGTGCACTCTCCCGATTACGACATCTCCGAATAACGACATTCTCCCGATAACGACATTGACCCCCGGTCCCGATTTTTTTACTATATGTTATTAGTAATAAAACTCTCTAAATAGCGACATACTTTTTAGACCACTCTCCGGATAACGACATTGAGTTAGCAATAATCGGCTGTGACTTTGCTAGATACAAAAATAAAAATAGCTAAAATATTGTTTCCGGTCAGTTTCATTTCATTCTCTGAGCCAATAAAAACACTTCTTTTCCGACCAATGAAATGTCCTACCAGAGGCACCTCATAGCCAATGAGATCGCTTTGTTATCGGCCAATGAGATCGCTTTGTTATCGGCCAATGAAAACACACCTGTGTCTATTGTCGTCGGAACTAAAAGGGTGACGCGCATTAAATGAGTCAGTCATCACATCGCTGACCGCTGAATCGATTGTATTCACCCGAGAACAATAACGCACCCCAAGATGTCGACAGCTGCTGTTAAAAAAAGAAAGATACGGACAATAGATGCCAAGCTGCAAATTCTGGCTGATGTGGACACAAAGACATTAACAAAACAACACACACAACACACACACACACTTCGTGTATTTTACATGTTTGGAAAGTCCGATCACTGATCACCCACTATGGTTGGTACGTTACATTCTAAGGGTCTAACCACACCCCTTTTTCCGCCATCTTGAAAATCTCCGAATAACGACATGTTCCCGATAACGACATGCACCTCTGGTCCCGAGCCATGTCGTTATCGGGAGAGTGCACTGTATAACCAAAATCATCCTTGGCCTATAAATGTGCTGGTATTTCATGATCAGCCCTGCAGTTTATTACTTCATTTGAGAAACTGAGACATACATTACTACATAGTGCCCACGGATGTAGGTAAGTTTACAACTTACAATTCAGTTCAATGTAATCAGATTCTAGGAAATCAGGATAAAGATAGAAATCATCTGCAGTAGGCCTAGCAAAGCCACAGGTATAGTGACCATTGTCAGCTGCAGTCAGCACATGTAGGGTTAACTGCCGACCTCTCCTGGAGAAAAGAAATACAGCAATCAACCAAACAAATGCATATATAAACTCATCTAAAACTTTTCTTGCAACAAAAAGTGAAGGGTTTGATAAAAAAATCACCACTATTCATTCGCCTTTGTTTGGTCACATGGTCTTTACACATCAAAGGTGACCTGTCAGTGATACTGGTTAACACCATTCAGAAATCCTTGAAAAAGACTGTGAAGGCTGACAGATAGTACATTTATAGTTTTGTTTGGGAAGTTTTCATGACTGCCAGCAGAAATGATATATGCACTTAAAGAAAATGGGAAATGTCAGTAAATATATCAGTTCATGTACCTCAAGGACACATGAGTTTGATAGTTTCAGGGCTCAGTATGAATGATTTCTGACACCTAATTTGATTTTCTATAGCGATTTTCCATTCCCATTTCGTGATTTTGTTCATAAAGCTTCCTCTAAATTACTGTTGGTTAAAGTTACAGTCTGGTGGGTTAAAGTTAGCGATGATTAGAGAGTGGAAGTTTTTGTACAGTTATAGGTCAGTTTGTAAAGTTAAAGGTCAGTAGTTGTTCAGAGTCTGACGCTGGACAAACAATTATTCTTCTGTAAAGAATTACTGTTTCCCTTCCTGTGCAATTCACGATGAGAAAACTTTTCTGAATGTGGATACAAGCCCACAGGAACATTCAACATTAGTTCTCTAAAGGCTTTAAATTGTTGGCTTGTGTTACCTGAAAAGGGTGTCAAAGTCTAGACGCCAGGCAATTTCAGAGTTGGGTATGAAATCTGGTACATGACAGGTGAAAGTTATGTCTTGACCAAGTGTTGTCATGTCTAAACTCTCTGCTGTTATAACCGGCCGTGGAAGAACTGAAAAGAGGTCAATAAAGAACAAGTGTATGAGCAAAGTTGCAGGTTTTAGTTAAAGATAAAAACCTGAGTAAATATGTATAAATGCACCGGCAATCACTGAATGAAAGCCACCATTCAGGTTCTCCTTATATGTTACTGGTACATTTACATTCAGTCTACACAGTTGATCTTGCCTGACAGAGACAAAATCATCAATAATCAAAAGTGAGTGTCCCTCAACTGTATTCACATCATCAAAAAGTCAGAACAGGCATGACAATATCTTCTTTTTACAGGCTTTCAATATCGTACTAACCCATTGTTTAGCAAAGAAAAGTTCTCTAATATCAGTGCACACTGCCTCTGTATGGATGCTTCGTTAAGCTATCTAGCAGTAATCTATCCCTCAAAATTTTGTATTTGTTTGTATCTTTGTCCCTCTTATTTTTGTTCCATGATTTATTTTCAGTTTAAACATGTATCTAAATATGACATTAATTTACATTATATCCAGCACACAAAAAAATTCTTAAATATGTAAGCGTAAGCACAATCAGGTCACGGGGGAAAATTCTGCTTGGCCTCAACAAAAAAAGTGTTCCAAGGCATTGTTTTAACTTCATGGAAAGTTCACATATTGTCACAGAAGTTATTTGTGGCAATCCTGAATCCAATGATACATATCATACCAGATAGCCAACAGCTGTGTTGTTAATGCATGAATTGGATTCAATTCTTCCTTCTGCTCCAATCTTTAAAAATAAATTTTGATTCTTTGCTGAAAGTCTTCTCAAAAGCAAATGTTCAGTGGGATATGTCAATAGTAGGGCTGTATTTTTTTGGTAACTCCTAAAATGATGCTATGTCTGGCAATCAAAGAAAAATAATGTGTTTTCTGAATCTTAAAATCTTGTAGATGTTTGAAGAATCTGTCAAAGTTACATCTTGATGCTAATGTGGACTGGGTTACTTGGTGATGATTCCCCTCGTCTGTTGACAGTTGTGCATGTGTAAATTCCATCATTGCTGGGGTTGTTGATGTTGATGACATACAGCCTAGACAAGGTCATGGTCAGGGAGTCTGCACGGTCACGATGTATTACATCTGTCACCTCCGTTCCATTCCGGTACATTCTTCAAAGATACAAAAATTTGTGACATTATGCAGTGATTCTACCCACAGACAAAAACTGATGGAGCTGCTGGAGGAAGGCCTTGACAAACTGTGTGGTGCAAAAGAGAGGGACCAATTAAGTGGCAAATGATCTGACAGGCTTTTTCATTGTTTCTTCAAAGAGGCATCTCCATACATGGCTGGAGCAGAATGAATGTCTGTGGACATCATTCTGATCTAACCATGTTTGGACAGATGAAATCTTTGTCAGGGCTCAGCTGACCAAACAAAGAAAGGTCAAGTGGATACCAGGGCAGAGGTATGTGGGCTACCCTAATTTTTCTAACCATTATTGTTATGTATTATAATTTGGCCTTTTCATAATTGTATTTTGCAACACATAAAAACCTGGCAATGTGTTCTGGTCTAACCATAGATTTAGTACACTAGATCGCCGACTCTCATTGGTCGGTGGAAAGGAAACCGTCATTGTTTAAGCCTGATAAACAGCAGACGGCGTACTCTTCCTGTGCAGTTTCACTTTCGTTTTTTTTTTGACATCGTTATTGTTTCAAGATCGACTGCAAACTCCAGCTGACAATTTGAAAGGTAAGGAATCACAAGATATTTATTTGATTGGTTTTATTATCTTGTTTACGAAGAGTTTTAGTCTGTTTGTTGCAAAGTTAGTGAGGAACAGGCTCTCGTTCTGCCAGCAGTAGCAGCGCGTCATTGACCGCTATGATCTAATCTAGACTCTAGATCTAGATTTATGTGGGTGCAATTAACCGAATACAATGGGCCTGGCAAGATTTTTTATATAGACTAGATCTATATTATATGAGAATGGCTTTCTGATGTTGTTTGTCAAAAGTTTGTGTTAGTTTATTGCAAATTTAATGAGGAACAGGCTCGCGTACCGCTAGCAGTCATTATAGCGTGGCGTCATTGACCCAAGTACAGCAGTCAGCATCACTGTCTGCTAATGCTATATAACGGTATTGATAACAGAACAGCTAGTGTGGTTTGGCTAATCAGATTTCGTTTCTTGAACTGCTTTCGTAACTTCTGTTTTGGCTGTGCAACTTATTATTCTCAGCCCGGACATCTGGCACAGTACATTAATGTCTGATGTCAATTGATGCTCAGTGATGAATATGAGTAGCCTAGGCTACTGAGGGAAAAAAAAGTTAAGAGAGGTGTGCTTACAATTACATTTGCTTTGGGTAGCTATGTAAGCAATTAAAAAGGCCCATTATGAAGAGCTAGCACAGTAGGTGATAGAGGCAAGGATGAAATTCATATGTGAAATAGACTTAATACTGATAGTGTAGCTGTTCCTCAGTCAGTCAGTGTTAACTATGAAGACATATAGGCCTATTATATTTTTAAAAAAATAGATCTAGAGTTTGTAAAACAGGACAAAAGATTAAGTCTGTTGATCTGATAGTCTGCTGAGACAGAGATAATCAGAAACAAAGTAGCATTTACAAGATCTTGCAAATAATGCTGACCAGAGGAAACTGATAATAATTTAATTAACCAACATAATTGCAAAATTCTGGGAAAATTCCAAGCACTATTTACAAGAAGAGATCTGTCTTTTTAGTGTGATCCTGATTATAGATAAATTATAATTGTGCTCTAGTGTTTGCAGTCCTCTGAAAGGTAAGGATTCGTGTTTTCGAAACATACCAAAGCAGCATAAAATGTCCATAATCTTTTTTATACCTCTGATGCTATGGTGGGTAGGACTGAACTCCAGGTTCTTTTTGGGATAGCAAAATTCAGAAGTCATGCACGCTCATTGTGGATATTAAGGCTGCCACATGTATTCTTTGCCATCTGGAAATTGAAAAGAGAATGCTGTTTGGACCATTGCTCAGGCAAATGTATAGAAACTCTATAGTAATCACTTGCAGAAAGTTTTTTTGAAGATTTTATTCTTTAGAGAAAAATTTACCTGTATTTTATCGAATGGAAATTATTAATTTATTCATTTATTTCAGATTCGTCAAAGAAATGGGTGGAATAACAACCCAACTGCACAACAGTTTCGGGCTTCAGTTCGCACACTCATGATTCAGAATGATGTGAAAGCATCCGAGTATGCTAATTGCCTTCAACTGGATGGCACAGAGGAGTTGCAGTTGGACTGTTTTCTTTTGAAGGCACCGGCAAAACCCCAAAACCTGCCTGATTTCTCACAGGATGACATGTTTGCTGCTGCGGTTGACAGGCTTGAGTCCACCTTTACACTCCCGGATAATGAGTGGAGATACTCATGCTTGACCTACACAGCAGGATTTGTGTGCGCACGTCTGATTCCAAAAATAAAATGTTCAGATTGCAGGGCTGCCTTGACATGTGCGGAAACTCCGGAAGATATTCGTTTCTCCTTTCTGAGGAGAAGAGATCAAGGTGGTCTTGTATGCCCTTCCGACGGTGTTGTGCAGCTTTTGTTGGCAACAGAAAAAGCATTCAGGGTTGTGATGCCTAGCCCAGATGTCATGCAGACCTTGCCACACAAGAAATTCATTGATGTCCAGATTCAAAACCTCGTCCTCACATATGTAAAGGAGAAATATTTTGATCTATTCCCATCTCTGCGGGATCATTTCTATGACCACGAGATGATTGTAGAGGAGGACCACATCACTAGCCTCATCAAAAGTGTGGCATCTTACTACTTGCGGATGAGACTCTTTAAGGCTGGCAAATTGCACCAACAGAGAATGATCCTTGGAGGCAAAGCAGCCAAGAGGATGAAACTGAACAAGTTGGTACTGTTTAGTGGACAGTAGTTTTTTTTTGTGCTGCTCCTCATCCCCGTCTTGGAATACATGAACACCGGTGGTGAGTACAATTTTATGTATTTATTGTTTCTTGGTTCCTTGTTAAACCTGAATAGAAAATTACTCTATATGTGGACTTGCAATTTCTCTTGCGACCCGAGTTATTAGTGTTACAAAAGTGAATGTTTCATTTAACGTCCTCAAGAGATGTAGACTATCCTTACTGTGAAACATACGACAGCGTGTGGAGTTTGCTTTTTTAACAGGATGTATATGTGTTACCTCTCCTCCTTCCATCAAACTGTTTACTGATTTCCATCTTTCCTTCTGTACCTCTTCTTCTTTCTTTCAAGAAATACTGTGTCCCGTGGGTGTGTCGTCCCCATACATTCTTCACGTTTGACTGATATTCAGTTGGATTAACTGATAATAAGGCTCTCTGTCTCATTCCTTTCTCCATTATTGAAATGTTGCTTTTTTTTGAATGGGTGACTGTGGACATCAAAATCATGAGTCGCTAGCTGGTCAAACCATTGTTTTTTAAACATCACTGTGCGTCGTTTTGTTTTGTTTTTTGGTGGGGCGAGGTGGGTTGTATAGCCCATTGAATGCATATGCGGTATGTATTTTAATTGAATTCCGCCAAGATTAACATTGTAGATGTAGATATTTTTTTCAACATTTTTTTTTTTTTTTTTTGAAGGTCGATATACATAGCACTATGAAAGTATAAAGCTGTCTCATAATGAGTTGTTTCAATGCTCAAAAACTTCTGAAGAGCATTTAGAACAGTGATTTGTATATTATTGTCTCGCAAACTCACACATGGTAAACCCCCTCCCCCCCCCCCCTCTCCCGAAAACAAAAAACAACGCACGCCCGCAACATTACTGCTATACTCCTTGGCTGGCACGACTGTACAGCATCGGCGAGCTTCAGGCTTAGCGTAATGGCGGCCTCGTTTTCAATTCGTTGCTTGGGCCGCTGGCTGGCTCAGCGATCTAGTGTACTATATCTATGGGTCTAACGGTTCATCAGATCCACCAGCTGATTGTCAAAGATTCCAAAATAAAGTACGTTTGATTTACAACTGTGTTATTAGATTATTTGGTTGTACCAGAACACAATGTAGTTTGGTTTGATGCGCCTATGCGGCAGCTCGCCACTGCTCTTATCTTTTGTTCTTATTTTTCGTGGATGCAAAGTGCTGTTTCCCATAAAAGTTATATGACGTTATTTGTGAAGTGCTGGTGAATCCTGTGATATCCAAATTATGCCAAATTTCAAAGTTTTAGTGATGTTTTCGGCGATTGTGGGTATCGCTGTGTTCTCCATTCTTGTCGTTCACATGCTGAGGTCTACCACCATTAAACCCGGCAGTAACAACAATGTGAACAACTCATCGAATGTAAACAAACAGAACCGTGGCGCTGTGCCGCCTAGAGGTCATTTAGTGCAACACGTTTGTCATTCAAAGGTGCAAAATGTAAACATTCCCACGTCTGCTCCTGTCACTTACAGCAGACAAGAGTTACTAGCCCTTGCTCAAAAGTGTAAACAACCACCAACACTTAGGGCGCTTTCATACATCAAGTGGCTTCAGTTAGACCGCCCACCTCTCACTAGACTCGGGGACAAAGAGAAAGGGTACGAGGCGGGGCAAGCGTGGTGGTCAGTTTCTAAGACACCACATAATGACCATTGTCCGCTCAAGGCTTACAAACAGCAATGAGATTATCGGAATTAAGCCTGATACTGTAAGACGCTCAAACTTGATTCCCATCTGTATGAAACCCTTCCTTTGTGAGACCTCGTTTAAACTCAAAGTATTTCACCTGAACACACAGTCGGCTCGTAACAAAACATTAGACGTCCATGACGTAATTTTAGAAACAAATAGTGATCTTGTTATCCTTACTGAGACATGGTTCAGGGATTTTGGCGACGAACCACTTTTACACGAAATAACCCCAGATGGCTTCAACATCATGCCAACACCACGCTTATCAAGATCCGGCGGTGGCATTGCCATCGTCCACAAAAAAGGCTTGAAACTTTCTGCGTTTCCACTAACAGCGACTCCAATTTTCTTTCGAGGTGTGCGCAGTAAACGTCCACACATCAGATGGTATGTTCCTCTGTGTGTGCATCTATCGACCTCCACGGACAAAGAAGAACACGTGCGCAAAGGCAGCATTCTTGACTGAGTTTTCCAACCTTCTTGAAAATGTTAATCATATGCAAAATGTCATTATTACTGGCGATTTTAACATACATATAGATAATATGGAAGATCCTTTTGGCTACAAACTTAGAGTTTTACTTCAAGAGCATGATATGCATCAACTCGTTCAAGGACCTACACATAAAAAGGGACATACCTTAGATTTAGTAATCGTTAGATCTGAAACTGTTAACTCGGTCCTGAATCTTAAAATATTGCTTATCAGATCATTACTCTATTACTTTTGAACTGGACATCAAGAAACCTTCATCAACGAAAACTAAAATAATGTGTCGAAATACCAAGAGCATCAACGTTGATGAACTTAAGAAAGATCTGGCATCGACTCTGTCTGCCCAAGAAACAGTCAGTGCGGAAGACCTATACAATAAGTTCTCTGACGTCCTCGATGTGCACGCACCCTTACGAGAAAGGGAAATCACCTGCAGGCCATGTGCGCCGTGGTTCACTTTGAAAGTGAAAGCGGCTAAGAAAGAAAAAAGGAAAGCAGAACGTGTTTGGAAAAAATCTGGTTTGACAATTCATAGAGACATGTATAACCAGCGTAAAAAAGATGCTGTAGGTGTTATTAAAGAAGAGAAAACAATATACATTAATAATAAGTTAACAAACACTTCCTCTTGTAAGGAGCTATTTAAAATCTGTAATGAAATGTTAGGAAAATCTAATTGTAATTCTTTACCAACCAACCATAATGCTTCTGAGATACCATGTTTGTTCAATGATTTTTTTGTCACCAAAGTTGAAAAAATAAGGAATGAGCTTGACTTAAGTAATGAAGAGCCATGTTATGCTTTGTTTAATGGGTCACCTTTTGGAGAGTTTCAGTCTGTTGATGACGATGTTGTGAAAAGTATTATTTTGAAGTCACCTAAAAGTTTTTGTCAACTTGATGTATTACCAGTTTCACTATTTTTACTGATTGTCAGGTCAGAAACATCTGCTACTGGTAACATGTAATCCAGTACAACCTGTTCCATGAACTGGTACGCTAGCATGGTACCAGTGGGCGTGCACCTGTCGGTGCAAACGGCCAGGGCGGAGGAGGTTTCATCTAACCCAACGGCCACATGCTAGGGCACAATGTGACCCTCAGTATTTGAGTCCTTCATATTGGCCCCCGGTAGCGGTGTGGTCATAGGCTTGTTTGCCTAAATCACAGACGAAGAATTGAGCAAACTTCCCGGACGCAGCTTCGAAGCTGGCGGCAGCAGGCCAGTGGTTGATTGATAGGGCAGATGGCAATATACCGTCACTCTGGCCTGGATATCGTGACACAGAGCATCCACCAGTATTGGTGTTCTTTGGTTTGGGTCTTTCACCCTAGTCAGTTGGGACTGCGAGGCTGTGGAGTAGCCTACAGGCAGCCGGTCAGGCAATATGACTGTCCCTCTGGCATCCTCCTGCACCTGGATACATTTCCAGTCGTCTTGACCCTGTCTTGCCACTTGGATAAGTTTTGTCCAGGCGAGAGAGTGAGTCTGATGTTTGCGCAGCTCTTTTTCACTAAAAACAAACTCTTTGCGCCAGTCTTAACACTCACCTCGTCTTCTTTCATCTTTCCATCGTCTTCTTTCCTCTCAAAATTCCAACGGCGATGGGCGAGTGCGGTGGCAGCAGGTTTGGATAGACTGGAAGCTGTTAGCACAGACCTACACGTTGGTGGCTGTGGGCTATGGTCGCTTCATCGTCGATTGAAGTGGAGGCGTGGGGAGGCAGCACCCACAGTAGCTGAGCAGCCTTATTTAAGGATAGCACTGCTCACCTCAACTGAGGAAGGGGCTAGAAAAGGTGCCCTAAAGAGAGCCCACTTCACATCACCCTGACTGGTATACCGCGACCAGTGGGGATCCCTTTTTGCGGTCGAAACAAAAAGAAATTCAGCTTACTCAGGCTAGGAGCCTGGAATATACGCACACTACAGGACAACTCAAACAACCCGGAAAGACGCACTGCACTTATTGCCATTGAGCTCAGCAGGTACAACCTGGACATAGTGGCACTCAGTGAGACCAGACTCCCTGATAGTGGCCAACTCAAAGAGCTCAGTGGTGGATACACCTTCTTCTGGAAAGGCAAGGGTGCAGTCGAACCGAGACAGCATGGTGTTGGGTTTGCAATTAAAAATGACCTTGTCAGAAACTTGCAGTCCATGCCAATTGAAATAAATGACAGGCTAATGACACTCAGGATCCCAGTTGGGAAAAGCCAGTCAGCCACCCTCATTAGCGCATATGCGCCCACCATGACAAACCCAGATGAAGCCAAAGACAAGTTCTATTCTGATCTAGAATCTGTCATATGCTCTGTCCCGGCAGCTGATAAGCTGATTCTCTTGGGGGACTTCAATGCTAGGGTTGGCTCAGAAATCTCGGCGTGGCCAAATGTTTTGGGCCCTCATGGAGTTGGTTCATGCAATAACAATGGGTTGCGCTTACTTACTTTGTGCGCTGAATTTGGCCTGTTCATTACCAACACAAATTTTAGTCTCCCCGTGAGAAACAGAACGTCATGGATGCATCCCCGCTCAAAGCATTGGCATCTCATAGACTATGTCATTGTGAGGAAGACTGACAGAAAGGATGTCCTTGTAACAAAGGCGATGTGTGGTGCCGAGTGTGGAACTGACCACAGACTCATTGTTTGCAAGCTCAGACTAACATTGAGGCGCAATAGACGCCCTCAAGGGAAAGCGCCACCTAAACGCCTAAATGTTTCAAAACTCTGCTCAGCTGAGAAACAGAGCGAGCTCTCCTCAGAACTCTCCTCAAAATTGGATTGCGTGACTTTTGACCCTGAGAACATTGAACAGAGCTGGACTGACCTAAATACGACTGTACACTCTTGCGCCAGCAGCACAGTTGGTTTTCCTGTCCGCAGGCACCAGGACTGGTTCAATGATAATGATAATGAAATCAAAGTGCTCATCAAAGAAAAAAATAGTCTCATCCAAGCTCACTGCAGTGACCCCTCTTCCACAGCAAAAGCTGATGCACTGCGTGCATGTAAGGGTGTACTCCAGAAGAAGCTGAGGAAAATGAAAAATGACTGGCTTGAAGAGCGAGTAAGAGAAACTCAGAAATATGCCGACACAAACAACACTAGAAAGTTCTTTGAGAGCCTCCGAGCTGTGTTTGGACCATCCCGCTCTGGCACTACGCCACTTCTTGCGTCAGATGGTTCAACACGCATTGTTGAATTGAATGCCATAATTCAGCGTTGAGCAGAACATTTCGGAGGTGTGCTAAATCGGCCATCAAATATAAATACTGAGTCCATTGACCGCCTCCCTCAGACTCCTATTAATGCAGCTCTTGCCAAGCCATTCACAGCAAATGAGACCCGGACTGCCACAAATCAGATGTCCTTTAACAAATCACCAGGCGTGGATTCAATTCCTGCTGAGGTGTATGCCTTCGGTGGAGAAAAGCTTATTGAAAGGTTGACCGAGTTGTTCAATCATATGTTGAAAGCAGGGAAGCTGCCACAGGACTTCAAAGATGCTTCAATCATCCATCTGTACAAAAACAAAGGGGACAGCCAAGTCTGTGACAACCATCGGGGAATCTCTCTACTTTCAATTGCTGGCAAAATATTGGCAAGAATGCTTCTGAATCGCCTTCTTGATCACCTCTCGTCAAATGACTTGCTTCCCGAGAGCCAATGTGGCTTTCGTAAAGAGAGGGGAACGGCGGATATGATCTTTGCTGCCAGACAGATTCAGGAAAAATGCATGGAACAAAATAAAGCGCTGTACATCACATTTGTTGACCTCACAAAAGCATTTGACACAGTGTGTCGTGAAGGCCTCTGGAAAATCTTGGCGAAGTTTGGGTGTCCACCCGAATTCATCACAATAGTGCGCCAGTTTCATGATGGCATGCAAGCTGCAGTCAAAAGTAACGGCAGTGTTTCAGAGCCCTTTGCTGTCACAAATGGGGTAAAACAGGGTTGTGTCTTAGCCCCAACTCTGTTCAGCATCATGTTCTCTGCAATGCTACAAGAAGCCTTTAGCTCTCCTCCTCAAGGGGTAAGCATCAAGTACCGAACTGATCGCAGTCTATTCAACCTCAGGAGACTTCAGGCAAAAACCAAAACCAAAAGCACTCAAGTCTGTGACCTACTATTTGCTGATGATTGTGTACTTCTGGCACACGATGAGGATAGCATGCAAAACTGTGTTGATAAGTTCTCTAGTGCCTGTGACAACTTTGGCCTCACAATAAGCACAAAGAACGAATTGGAAAGGCACAGGCAGCTTTTACGTCCTTAAGCAAGATTTGGAGAACCAAGGATATATCTCTAAAAACAAAGCTGAGGATATTCAACTCGAACGTGAAGTCAGTCCTGTTGTATGGATGTGAGACTTGGAATGCATCCCAGGCCTGCATAAAGAGAATCCAAGTTTTCATCAACAGATGTTTGAGGAAGCTACTTAAGATGAGATGGACAGACAAGGTCAGCAATGAAATTGTATGGAAAAGAACAAGACAGAGCCCAGTCAGAGAGGAAATTGGTAGGAGGCGATGGAGATGGATCGGCCACACTCTCAGGAGGCCAGGAAACAGCATCACGAAGAAGGTATTGGATTGGAATCCCCAGGGCAAGAGATCAAGAGGAAGGCCGCGCGGAACGTGGAGAAGAGCCAGAGAAAATGATGTGCAACGAAGCGGAAAGACTTGGAATAATGTAAAGAGGCTGGCCCATGATAGAGAGGGATGGAAAGTGTTTGTTGGTGGCCTATACCCTGATCCAGGGTGAGAAAGGCAATGATGATGATGAAGCACAAAGAAGACGGAAGTGCTCCATCAGCCTACTCCAGACGACAAGTATCCTGTGACCCCAAATATCAAAGTCCATGACAGTCTTCTGAAGGTGTCGGAGAACTTCACCTATCTTGGCAGTACACAGTCTTCCACGGCTCGTGTTGATACTGAAATTCCCTCAAGAATCAGCAAAGCCAGCTCTGCATTTGGCAGGCTTCGAAAGAGAGTGTGGGATGTTGCCGGCATTCGCACAGACACTAAGCTGAAAGTGTACAATGCTGTGGT
This sequence comes from Onchidella celtica, assembly GCA_963931925.1. Taxonomy (NCBI): domain Eukaryota; kingdom Metazoa; phylum Mollusca; class Gastropoda; order Systellommatophora; family Onchidiidae; genus Onchidella; species Onchidella celtica. The sequence goes on from OZ007582.1 coordinate 25,976,806, forward strand.
CCTTCCCACCCTACTCTATGGGGCTGAAACCTGGACAGTGTACCAATCGCATGCCAGAAAACTAAATCACTTTCATCTGGCCTGCCTTAGAAAGATCCTAAGGATCAAATGGCAGGATAAAATTCCAGACACTGAGGTCCTCAATCGTGCCAAGAAATGGAGCATCTTCTGCCACCTGAAAAAAATTCAGCTACGTTGGGCAGGACATGTTGTCAGAATGCCCGACTCCAGACTCCCTAAGCAAATCTTCTTCTGTGAGCTCTCCAATGGAATGAGGAATGTTGGGGCCCCAAAGAGACGTTACAAAGACACTCTCAAGCAATCACTGAAGGCCTTTGCCATTGATGTGAGCGAGTGGGAAAAGCTCTCGCTTGATCGTGCAAATTGGAGGGCGGCCCTTACCAGAGGCAGCAAAGCATGGGAAGCTGACAGAGTCCAGCAGGCTATCAAAAAAAAGAGAACGGCGCAAGAAAAGGCCCAGTGGTACTGAACCAACGGAGCACTCTTGTCACTTATGCGGAAGGGTCTTCAGGGCAAAAATAGGACTTATCAGTCACATGAGAAGCCATAAGTCATGAAAGAACAGTCTTTCCATTCTGTCCTCTGTGTCCTTTACTTCTCTTTATTGTCCATGTGTTGAAATTCTCAACAATTTCTGTTCTTTATTCCTCTGGTGTTGTTAAGGTCATCATCATACCTGATGGACGAACTATTATTATTATTATTTTTACAATGTATTGACATCCTTGTGCCTTGTATGACAAACATAATAAATGATTCTTTAAGGAAGGGTGTGGTCCCGTGCTCTTTCAAAAGAGCCCTCATAAAGCCATTGATAAAAAAAAACCAAGCCTAGACAAAAATATATATAATAACTACAGACCTGTATCAAATCTTACGTTTTTATCCAAGATTTTAGAGAAAGTTGTTTTACACCAGCTTGAAAGTCATTTGTGTACAAACTCGCTGAGAGAAGTATACCAGTCAGCGTATAGACAAAAACACAGTACGGAAACGGCCCTTGTACAAGTAACATCAGATTTGTTAACAGCTTGTGATGAAGGCAAAGTGTCAGTGCTAGTGCTATTAGATCTTTCAGCAGCCTTCGACACGATTGACCACACTATTCTTATAAAGAGATTAGAACTTTCATATGGTATATCTGGGACTATCCTGAAATGGTTTACCTCCTACATGAGTGAAAGAAAACAGAATGTATCAATTGGAGCACACATATCAACAACAAAAGCGCTCACAACAGGTGTTCCGCAAGGGTCAGTTTTAGGTCCAGTTTTATTTTCCCTATATACACAACCAGTGACGCAAGTTATTAAAGATCATAATTTTGCTTTTCATATGTACGCCGACGATACTCAGCTGCGTCAATCTGTAAATGTTAACAACGTTGACCAAATGATGAATGACCTAGTTATTTGTGTTCAATCTATTAATGCATGGATGACTGTTAACAAATTGAAAATGAACAATGAGAAAACTGAAGTAATGTTAGTTGGAACACCTGGAAAACTGAAGTCCGTACAACGGTCCACTGTCGAGTTTGATGACACTAAGATACCTATATCCCATTGTGTGAAAAATCTAGGGGTTTACCTGGACTGCAATCTATCCATGGAGGAGGCCATTTCGCATGTTAGAAAAATTTGCTATCTTGAGTTAAGGAAAATTAGTCAAATTAGGCATCTTATTTCAGAGGAAGCAGCCATTAAACTTGTTCTATCTTTTGTTATATCTAAATTAGACTATTGTAACGCTTTGTTTGCTGGAATTTCGGAGGATAAAATGAATAAGCTGCAGCAAGTACAAAATCACGCTGCTAGGTTGGTAAAGAAAGTTTCTATGAAAGAGCACATTACCCCTGTACTGAAGGAACTTCATTGGCTGCCAGTAAGATCTAGAATCAATTACAAAATTTCGTCTTTGACCTATCAGTGTCTGAATGATCATCAGTTCCCGTCTTACCTGTCAGAGAAAATAAAGATGTAGGCCTATGAACCACCACGCTCATTGCGGTCAGCCAAACAAAATTTGATAGTGAAACCAAAAGCCAACAAGAAATTTTATGGTGAACGTTCTTTTGATTTCTATGGCCCTTCTCTTTGGAATGATATGCCAGAAGATGTCAAAGCATCTGATTCATTACCTTCTTTTAAATCTAAATTAAAGACATTTTTATTTCAGGCACATTTTAACTGAACAAAATTATGTCCATATTTTTATTTCTATGTAATATATTATGTACTGTGGTTTAATGCATGCTTTATTTCGAGGATGAGGGAGACGGAAAAGGGGAGGGAGGGGAGGGGGGGGGGGGGAGATATGAATGTAATGTTTTGATGTCTATATTTTTATTCTCAATTTATATGCATGTATCTACGTATACACTATTTAACGCCTTCTACGTAATGTTTTATAACATTTTATGTCTTTTGTAAAGCGCTTTGAGTTTATAAGTGTGAGAGGATGAACGACTTTTTATTTTTAATGTGCTTTCATGGTAGCTCTAGTGCGTGAGTGAGGGACGGCCACTCATAGTAGTTTAGGGACACTTGGCCGAGTACCATTAATTGGATTATTTCCCTTGTAATACTAGCGCGGGACCCGTTATTCACATCACGGTGAAAAGCGCGCATTTTGATTGGTCAGTTGGAAATGTACCGGGCTTCCAACTCTTATATCATGGCTTTGAGTTTCTTACAACTCGCTCACTCGTTGTTATCCACCGACAGAAAGACGGGAACCCGAATTCATTTTTGAGAGTAGACAATACCCTATCGGTACAAAATGGGTACTCATGATAACGTTTGTTATCAATGGAGATACGTCGTATTAATGGACGAAAGTATCCCGCACAAAATTGTCGAATGTTGTTAGTCCTGACACTTTGAAAATTTATATTAAAACTATTACCGGGTTTCTGGTATAAGTAGTCAGTTAGAATTTTAGCAGCAAGTTTCTACTTTATAATGGTACCAATTTTGTTGTACTTTGATGCACATATCCTATTGAAATAATTAATAAGAGGATCTCGGATTTAAAGTAAACCACGAGTTAGACGCATGTTATCCCCGATAAATCCAACCTGGGTCAAATTTATTCAATTATTGCTGGAGGGGTCGTTAGAGTAATTTCTGCAGTTTACTGGGATACCTAATTGACTTTTGCGTGCACCCTTTTAACCGTACTGTAAATTCGATTGTGTTAGGACCCTAACCGGTTACGTTGTCGGGCTGGACTCCATGTCCGAGCCTTTCACTTGTGCAACACGGGCTACGTAATAGCTCTCTCGGACGTCCGCGCGGGCTCATAAATAAGATGCGGTTCGAGTGGTCAACACACTCCATCATAGACGCAGGAGACAAGAGCCGACAGCACAGTGAACCCAGCCCAGCAACCCGGGCCCGTAGCAGCTCAGAGGCTTGCCGACGCTTGCCATCGCCCCCCCCGCCCCATAAGGCATGTAGCGGTAGCACAGGACCCGGAGAAACTTTGGGTAAGTTGGAGACTATTATATTAGAAGTGACTTTAATTTGCGCACCCCCCCCCCCTTTTCTTGGATGCCACGTAGAGAATGCTGATCTACAGAGACCATTATGAGTCCGGCTCAACGGTAATTGCCATTGTCATTGGACGTGTAGGATGCGCGATGCAGCGCAGTGTCTTGATATTGTGACTTTATTGTCAAAGTTAACGTTTGCGGTGCTAGATGATAATGATGGCTCGCTAACCAAGCTATCACGATTTGCTTGTGTGCATATATATAGTGTGTGTGTAGCATTGCCTTGTTGTGGTAGGCAGTGAGGATTTCCTGACATGTTGATGTGGATGACTTATGTTATAGCGAGCGGCACTGCACCCTTGATTGTATTACGGGTATTTGTGTACCTTGCCAGTACCACTATGCTATAGAGAGCAGTGTGATTGTGATTGCGTGTTTAGTGTTTAAGATGTGTAATTAATTACATGTATTGGAGATGTATAATATTAGTTGGGCCTCACATGGGTGAGCCCCAGGATTGTTCTATGTGCGGCGGTGGATGAACAATGTTTCAGTGAGTCTACACATGTTGCAATGAGTCTCGCCGACATATATATATATATCATGTGCATGTATTATGGTTATCCAGATGTATTATGCTTCTATGAGTTTCGTAAGTGTGTGAAGGACAGTTTCATTTTAAGGAATGTACACATTACTTTATGTATCTAGTGGTGTGTCATACACATGTTAGCCTGGCGGCATAGCTCCGCGGCTAAGGTCAAAGGGCATGACCCTTCAGTATCGATTGGGAGGGGAAGTAACCAATACAATAGCCCTGGGGCGGGTTAGTACTAATAATGGGAGTGGGCCTATGAGGATGGCCTGCATTGGGATGCAGCGTCTGTGTTATGGACGGTCAGTGGGCCATGTTGGCCACTGCGTTATTAAATGGAATGGCCACTCTGGATGTGTTGTACACCGGCTCAGTGGAGCGAAACTATTGTGTTCTTGCCCCTTCATTTGTTATGTCCTTCATACTTTGATTAGTACATTAGTTTATGTTGCCAGTGTACTAGGAAACTCCTTGTGTATATGATATAGCCACTTGTAGTTGTTATTCATTAACCTTAGCGCTATTTTATTCCATGCATACATATCCAGTTGGTTATTGCTTAAATTCTATATTATGTTGTTGTTGTTTGATTTAATACTTAATACTATTACTATGTATGTCCACCATTGATTGCCTGATTAATGTTGTCATTATATCCTAATCATATTTTTGTCTTTTTCTCTTGTTCCAGCTTATGGCTGGTTGGGCTTCTTTTTTTTGGGCTTCTTTTCTGGGTTTCTCTTCTTTTGTTGGGCTTCTTTTTCTTGGCTTCTTTTTTTGTTGGTAGTGATACCTTTTTTTTTGGCTTTGTTTGGGCCGCGATACCTTTGTTAGGCTTTTTTTGAATAAATAAGATTGCCAGCAGAACCCTGTGTTTGTTAGTCCTGTGTATCCTTAAGGGAGTTACTATTGAACCCACGCAGTAACCACATTAGCCACTCGTAGTTCATCCAACATTTTCTGGTGTCAAGAAGTGGGATACACAGAAGGGTTAGTTTGTAGTGTAGAAAGCCCAGCCATGGAAATTTTTAGTTTGAAGCCCAGCCAGCCAGCCAACCCCTGCCCCACCCCATAGGAACCATGGAGCCACGAAGACCAACGCCCTCCAACATCAACTCAAGATTCAGGACCTGTATCTCGTTCCTGTGCACACCGTCCTGTCTGTTCCCCCGCCTCATGGTGGTTACTTTACCATCAGAAACCCAGATGGAGATGCCACTGCGGTCAACGGAGACCTCTTGCGGTTATTTCACCCCCCAGTGGTCAACACACGTCCACAGCACCCGCCTCCACTGCCTGCGTCGACCGATGTCTGGTACTTCCCGGCCCACCACCCTTGCCAGCCACCTCCAGCCCAACCAGACCCTCAACATGGGTTGAGAACTTTACAGCCCCTACCTCCTGTGCAGCGGTCCAGCTGCCCCCACGTCCAGCTGCCCCCACCGACAACCCCAGAGATTAGACCTATGACTCTTATTGGTGATTAACATTAGACATTGACTGTGAGTGCAGAAAGAGCAGGGGAGCGCACCCATCAAGACCCCCCTAGTTTCCATTAGGCCAGAGGACAGACCGACGATCAAGTGAGCTCCGCCTCAAGATTTTAAGTTAGAGAGTATGCCCGTGTTAGCTTTCTCCACAGCTTAATTACAATTACTTTTATGCCTATGTTGACCTTACCTTTTCATTGCACTAGTGCCCTTATAGCATATTGTCTTTTTTTGTACTGTTCGATCCTACGTTAACCCTGATAGTGGTCTGGGACCACCGTTTCAGGTCTGGGACCTGTTGTTTTGTCCATATGATGTAATTTACTACAGCAAGAGCTGAGACTGTTGTGTACATCTTCAGGATGCCAGTAGTAACTTAGCCGGTTCACGCCACCTGTTAGTAGTTATAAAGAGGATGGACCATTGTTGTACTTCGGTTCACCGTGTGTAATTTGCAATTGTTCTACTCTAAGTGATGGTATCATAGCCCCTTAGAGTTTGTTTATACCTTCAGTGGTCTTTTGTAAACCTTTGAATTGATGTATGTGTCACGTAAGGGACTACGTGACTTAGCAGGGGAGAATGTGAGAGGATGAACGACTTTTTATTTTTAATGTGCTTTCATGGTAGCTCTAGTGCGTGAGTGAGGGACGGCCACTCATAGTAGTTTAGGGACACTTGGCCGAGTACCATTAATTGGATTATTTCCCTTGTAATACTAGCGCGGGACCCGTTATTCACATCACGGTGAAAAGCGCGCATTTTGATTGGTCAGTTGGAAATGTACCGGGCTTCCAACTCTTATATCATGGCTTTGAGTTTCTTACAACTCGCTCACTCGTTGTTATCCACCGACAGAAAGACGGGAACCCGAATTCATTTTTGAGAGTAGACAATACCCTATCGGTACAAAATGGGTACTCATGATAACGTTTGTTATCAATGGAGATACGTCGTATTAATGGACGAAAGTATCCCGCACAAAATTGTCGAATGTTGTTAGTCCTGACACTTTGAAAATTTATATTAAAACTATTACCGGGTTTCTGGTATAAGTAGTCAGTTAGAATTTTAGCAGCAAGTTTCTACTTTATAATGGTACCAATTTTGTTGTACTTTGATGCACATATCCTATTGAAATAATTAATAAGAGGATCTCGGATTTAAAGTAAACCACGAGTTAGACGCATGTTATCCCCGATAAATCCAACCTGGGTCAAATTTATTCAATTATTGCTGGAGGGGTCGTTAGAGTAATTTCTGCAGTTTACTGGGATACCTAATTGACTTTTGCGTGCACCCTTTTAACCGTACTGTAAATTCGATTGTGTTAGGACCCTAACCGGTTACGTTGTCGGGCTGGACTCCATGTCCGAGCCTTTCACTTGTGCAACACGGGCTACGTAATAGCTCTCTCGGACGTCCGCGCGGGCTCATAAATAAGATGCGGTTCGAGTGGTCAACACACTCCATCATAGACGCAGGAGACAAGAGCCGACAGCACAGTGAACCCAGCCCAGCAACCCGGGCCCGTAGCAGCTCAGAGGCTTGCCGACGCTTGCCATCGCCCCCCCGCCCCATAAGGCATGTAGCGGTAGCACAGGACCCGGAGAAACTTTGGGTAAGTTGGAGACTATTATATTAGAAGTGACTTTAATTTGCGCACCCCCCCCCCCCTTTTCTTGGATGCCACGTAGAGAATGCTGATCTACAGAGACCATTATGAGTCCGGCTCAACGGTAATTGCCATTGTCATTGGACGTGTAGGATGCGCGATGCAGCGCAGTGTCTTGATATTGTGACTTTATTGTCAAAGTTAACGTTTGCGGTGCTAGATGATAATGATGGCTCGCTAACCAAGCTATCACGATTTGCTTGTGTGCATATATATAGTGTGTGTGTAGCATTGCCTTGTTGTGGTAGGCAGTGAGGATTTCCTGACATGTTGATGTGGATGACTTATGTTATAGCGAGCGGCACTGCACCCTTGATTGTATTACGGGTATTTGTGTACCTTGCCAGTACCACTATGCTATAGAGAGCAGTGTGATTGTGATTGCGTGTTTAGTGTTTAAGATGTGTAATTAATTACATGTATTGGAGATGTATAATATTAGTTGGGCCTCACATGGGTGAGCCCCAGGATTGTTCTATGTGCGGCGGTGGATGAACAATGTTTCAGTGAGTCTACACATGTTGCAATGAGTCTCGCCGACATATATATATATATCATGTGCATGTATTATGGTTATCCAGATGTATTATGCTTCTATGAGTTTCGTAAGTGTGTGAAGGACAGTTTCATTTTAAGGAATGTACACATTACTTTATGTATCTAGTGGTGTGTCATACACATGTTAGCCTGGCGGCATAGCTCCGCGGCTAAGGTCAAAGGGCATGACCCTTCAGTATCGATTGGGAGGGGAAGTAACCAATACAATAGCCCTGGGGCGGGTTAGTACTAATAATGGGAGTGGGCCTATGAGGATGGCCTGCATTGGGATGCAGCGTCTGTGTTATGGACGGTCAGTGGGCCATGTTGGCCACTGCGTTATTAAATGGAATGGCCACTCTGGATGTGTTGTACACCGGCTCAGTGGAGCGAAACTATTGTGTTCTTGCCCCTTCATTTGTTATGTCCTTCATACTTTGATTAGTACATTAGTTTATGTTGCCAGTGTACTAGGAAACTCCTTGTGTATATGATATAGCCACTTGTAGTTGTTATTCATTAACCTTAGCGCTATTTTATTCCATGCATACATATCCAGTTGGTTATTGCTTAAATTCTATATTATGTTGTTGTTGTTTGATTTAATACTTAATACTATTACTATGTATGTCCACCATTGTTTGCCTGATTAATGTTGTCATTATATCCTAATCATATTTTTGTCTTTTTCTCTTGTTCCAGCTTATGGCTGGTTGGGCTTCTTTTTTTTGGGCTTCTTTTCTGGGTTTCTCTTCTTTTGTTGGGCTTCTTTTTCTTGGCTTCTTTTTTTGTTGGTAGTGATACCTTTTTTTTTGGCTTTGTTTGGGCCGCGATACCTTTGTTAGGCTTTTTTTGAATAAATAAGATTGCCAGCAGAACCCTGTGTTTGTTAGTCCTGTGTATCCTTAAGGGAGTTACTATTGAACCCACGCAGTAACCACATTAGCCACTCGTAGTTCATCCAACATAAGGAAAGCGCTATATAAATAAACTTATTATTATTATTATTATTACAACAGATTGGCGACGAGGATTGTAGTAAGCACATTATAACTTTATTCAAGTTTAAACTAGATTTATCTAGATCTAGATCTAGACTGTAAATTAGGATCTAGAGTTAAGAGTGCCGGCGAGATCTAGAGATCTAGCAGTAGCAGAGTAGAATCTAGAGTCACCATTAATAGATCTAGTCAGCCAAGATGGCTAGCCATAGCCATGTATTGTTTGAGCCATTCAACTCAAACAAAGACGACATAGAAAGCTATGTCGAACGTTTCGATGCCACAATGACGGTCAGACAAGTGACCAAAGATACGGTGAAGGTTGCGACTTTCATTAGTGTAATGGGCCCTGAACTTTACAGACTTTTGAAAAATCTACTGTCTCCTTGCGAAACGGAGTACAGGGTTATTGTCGAAAAGCTGAAAGGGCATCTAGCTCCCAAACCCTTAATCATTGCAGAAACTTACAAGTTTAATTGCAGGAAACAAAAGGAGGGAGAAACAGTGGCACAGTTTGGGGCAGAACTACAACGCTTAGCCGTGAAATGCCAGTTTGGTGAATTACTCGACAGGGCTCTGCGCGATAAATTTGTATGTGGAATCAGGAGTGAGTCAGCTGTAAGAAGACTGCTAAAAGCAGAAGGAACAAAATTTCAAGAAATAGTGGATCTGGCAATTCAGATAGAAATGGCCGAACAACAGACTAAAGATATTCACCATGGAACACCTGGCGCTAGTGCTGCGGTGAGTGCAATAAAGGAAAAGAAACCGACTCCCAACCATTGGCACAGAAAATGCTACCGGTGTGGAGGCCAACACTTAGCCGACACATGTAAGTTCAAAACGTATAAGTGCAACACATGCGGCAAAGTTGGCCATTTGGCAAAAGCGTGTAGAACCACAACGAAAGGCAAGACCACAATGAAAAACGTAGCCAAGAAGCAGGGAAAAATCAACGCAATCGAAAACAACTCAGAAGAAGAAGAAAGTGTTGAGTATCTGTTTACTGCCTCAGAAGTGAAGAAAACTGAAGTTGGCTTTAAGGTTCCAATCAGTGTAAATGGCAACCAGATAGATTTCTTGATAGACACAGGGGCCAGCAGATCGTTGATACCGCACACTGTTGTTGACAGATTGAAACTTAAACTAGACCTGCATCCTTGCGGAACCAGATTCAAATCATATGGAGGACAGGACATCAAGGTAATAGGAGAAAGTCAAGTCCAAGTGGAATATGGCTCTCAAAGAAAAACACTGAAATTAATTGTGGTAGATGTTCCTGGAGAAATACCAATTGTTGGAAGAAATTGGTTGAAAGATATTAAGATCAACTGGCCAAGAATTTTCACAGTTCACGACAAAGAGTCAGTTCACGAGATACTACAAGAATTTCAGTCAACTGTTTTCAAAGAAGAACTGGGACGGATGAAAAACATTAAAGCAGAAATAAAGTTGAAACCAGATGCTGAACCTAAGTTTTTCAGACCCAGACACGTACCATATGCAATCAAACAGAAAATAGAAGAAGAGTTAGACAGACTGGAGAAACAGAAGGTAATCACGAAAGTTCAAACAAGTGACTGGGCTACACCTATTGTGGTTGTGTGTGATGACAAGAAAAAGAAGGTCAGAGTGTGTGGAGATTACAAAGTAACTGTCAACTCCCAACTCCACATAAACCAGCACCCACTGCCTACGCCTCAAGATCTGTTCTCCAATCTGAGTGGCAAGAAGTATTTCTCCAAGATAGATCTGAAGCAGGCATACCAGCAGATGGAGCTAGCCGAAGAATCCAAGGCATGTTTGACGATCAACACTCTCAAAGGTTTGTACCAGATGAACAGATTGGCATTTGGAGTTGCTAGTGCTCCCGCCATCTTCCAGTCAGCAATGGACACTATTCTTCAAGGTATACCTGGTACCTTGTGTTATTTGGATGACATTTTAATCACATCGTCAAATGAAGCTGAGCATAAGTTTATTTTGCGGCAAGTCCTGAAGAAGCTAGAAGAATATGGACTAACAGTCAAGAAGGAAAAATGCGAATTTATGACTGAACAGTCTTACCTTGGTCATACCATTGACAGCAAGGGCGTGCACCCTACACAAGACAAGGTTGAAGCCATCGTGAATGCATCTCCACCAACAGACATTCAACAGCTGAGATCATTTTTGGGACTGATACAATACTACTCCAAGTTTTTACCTAACTTGTCGACGGTTTTGGAACCTTTGCACCAGCTTTTAAAAGGAGACAGGGTCTGGAGGTGGTCAAGCAAATGTGAGTCTGCATTCAACAAGATTAAACAAATGTTGATATCACCTCCTGTTTTGGCTCATTACGATGTTTCCAGGCCTATCAAAGTATCATGTGATGCATCTCAGTATGAAATTGGATCTGTGTTATCTATTATAACAGATGAAGGAGAACAACCAGTAGCTTACGTATCACGGAGTCTGTCAGCAAGTGAAAGAAATTACTCACAGATTGAGAAGGAGGCCTTGGCCATTGTGTATGGAGTTGAAAAGTTCAACCAGTACATATATGGACGCGAATTTACTCTTGTTACAGACCACAAGCATCTTGTAACAATATTCGGACCTAAGAAAGGAATACCACCAGTTGCGGCAGCCCGAATCCAAAGATGGGCATTGAAACTTGCTGGATATCAGTACAACATCGAGTATAAACGCACCGATGATCATGCCAATGCCGATGCACTTTCAAGATTACCACAGGTGGTTCACCAGGAAGAGAACGGCAAATCAGAGGCTCAGTTCTACAACAGAGTTCTGGAAGAATTGCCTTTGACACCTGAAGAGATTCGTGTGGCTACATCCAAAGATCCTGTGTTGAGTCAGATTCTGGACAGAGTCCTGTCTGGATGGCCTGCACAAGATAGGAATCCAGATTTTGTACCGTACAGTCGCATTCGCAGCGAACTCACTCAGGAGGCTGGATGTCTTTTATGGGGTATTCGAGTAATTTATACCTGCTCAATTACAGTCTCAAATTCTAAACGAACTACATGAAGCTCATCCAGGAATTGTTAGAATGAAGATGTTGGCTAGAAGCTATGTGTGGTGGCCAAGAATAGACGATGACATAACCAGACAAGTGCATAATTGCTCAGATTGTCAGAAGACACAACGCCAAGCACCTGTTTCTGCATTACATCCATGGAAATGGTGTGCCAGACCATTTCAGAGAATACATATTGATTATGCAGAGTACAGTGGTTTATTCTACTTGGTGATGGTAGACAGCTACAGTAAGTGGCCAGAGGTCATCGCAATGAAACACACAACTTCTAAGAAAACTATTGACGCTATGAGAACAGTTTTCGCTCGTTTTGGACTTCCTGAAGAAGTGGTCTCGGACAATGGACCCCAGTTCACCTCTGAAGAATTTGCTCATTTCTTAAGAGAAAACGGAGTAAAGCATACCCGCACTCCAAGATATCACCCTGCCAGCAATGGATTAGCAGAACGAATAGTCCAAGAACAAAAATGGCTTTAAAGAAAGGACAAATTCTGCCTAGATTTTTAATGGCTTATCGGAACATACCGCATTCAACAACTGGCCGATCACCCGCAGAACTTTTCTTAGGAAGACATCCTAGAACAAAGCTAAGCCTATTGAAGCCAAATCTTGCACAGCAGGTGGAGAAAAGACAAGAAGTTAGTTTGAAATTTCACGACCGAGGCACTAAAACGTTTAGGAATTTTGAACCTAGTGACAATGTTCTGGTTAGAAATTTCCGAGGGCCAAACAAGTGGTCACTGGCTACAGTACTGCAGCGTCAAGGTCCTGTGACTTATATTGTCAGGCAAGGTCACAGAGAATTTTCAGTACATCTGGATCACATAATTCCAGCAACAGATGAAATACAGCCAGAAAACAACACAAGTTTCCCAGATCAAGAAGATATTGGTCCTGACTGGGTAATCGATGGCTGGCAAAACAAGCATAAACCCAGTGATGCAGAGCAAACAACTTTTACAGGGGGGTTAGCAAATTCAAGTTTCCAGAGGTCACCATCTTCGGCTAACCCCAGGGTCGAGGTCATAAACTCACCCAAATTACAGGTGAAATCAGCACATGATTCACCTGGTGGAACTCCACCGTCCAGGAGTCGTCCACAAACACAGCACAATAAAAAACAAGTAACCAAAAGTGGTCGTGTAGTTCATCCACCCAACAGATACACGGAGTAGGAAAATAATTATTAGGGCTGTGCAGCGACCACAAACAAACAAACACAAAACACTAAGCTGAAAATAGACACTAGTTTAAGCTCTTATAGCTATTTTTCTATTATTAGATCCTCAGCTAGAATCCATGAAAATATTATTTGAGTTAATTATAGTTAAGAATTTATTTCAGTCTGATGATACAAGTACCTACTGATGAACATTGTATTACAGATATATATTGTAAAAAAAAATATAAAAAAACTATAAACAAAGAAGTAGCATTTAAATTCTTGACTATTACAATTTGAATTTAACTTTAAGCAACATGAATCCTAGTTGTAATTAAATAAATAAAGTCTATTGTATTTATCATCATAAAGATGGGCATTACTCAGATAATGTTATAATAATTAATTGAAGTTAAATGTACTTCTAAATTATAAGTATAAGCTGAGGGAGGGAAAGTGTTATGTATTATAATTTGGCCTTTTCATAATTGTATTTGGCAACACATAAAAACCTGGCAATGTGTTCTGGTCTAACGGTTCATCAGATCCACCAGCTGATTGTCAAAGATTCCAAAATAAAGTACGTTTGATTTACAACTGTGTTATTACATGTAGTTAGATTATTTGGTTGTACCAGAACACAACAATTATAATTAACACTGCATTAAATAATGCTTCTCAGAAAACTAAGGTGAGAAAGCAATAAAAATGGATAAAAATTGGGTAAAAAAACAAAAAGAGAAGAAGAGATACAATGAGAACTTACCTGAAGCCAAAGTGAGGATCACAAAGAATCCCACTACATGTGCAGGTGAGAATATAGTAATCAGTTCTGCTGGGATCCAAACCAAAGCTGGCTAACAGCTGACCAGATCCTTTGTCATGGGGACCATGAAATGGCTGGAAGACCATCTCACGTAGCTCTGGTATTTCTGGCACAGTGACTGATCAAAGAGAAGAAATTAGAACCATGAATGGACACTTATCTTTGAAAAAGAAGAACTGAAGCTATTCGGAAGGTAAGGCAGGAGATCTTCAGAGGAAGAGAAGCCAGCTCAGACTTGTGTTCCAAACCTTGACTTCCTTATGCTTTATTTGGGACATGCATGCTTGAGAATCTGGCTGTTCTCCTGCATAATGGAGCTGAGGAAATTGGTAACCTGGTAAATACACTTGTGGATATGAAATGTGCTACATAATCATAGGTCTGTTCTCATACCTGCCACAGAATCACCTCTGAACAGACATTGAATAAATCTAATGAGAGAAACTGAATGGGTTTTGTTGTTGTTTATTTCTTCTGTTGTAAGTTTAATTACATGTAAATCTTTCATTGTCCAAAAACTGCCTGAAAAAGTACTTCAAAATGGCATATTTTCCTCTCCTAACCCTCATTAGCTCTCTTTCTCATGCTGTCCTGGAGTTACATTCCCTGTTAAATAAAATACCCAATGATCTACATTATCAACACTTACAGGCAAGAACAAAGTGGGGTGACAATGCCCAATGGACTGTCTCGTGTACCTCACTAATAACAGCACATGCATACTGGCCTTGGTCTTGTGCAGTCAAAATATCAAATGTTACATTCTGTCCACTTCTAGATTCCACTGATGTATTTGATCTACAACAACGAACAAAAATGGTCATCTTGAGAAAACAAAGATTTCTCACTTACATGGATTTTATAAAACAAAACAATTGCCATGAATGTTCTTCATCAATAGCATTCCTCCTAGAGTTCTCTACTATCTGTGCTCAGGTATAGGATAATTGTAAGGTTTTTGTCAATTAAATAATATTTTCAAATATTGACTGTGATTTAGATTGTTTTCTTTTTTTAATATAACCAAAAAGTATAAGTGTTGCCTTTCAGTTTTTATTAAATTTGATTCCTATATTTTTTTATTATATATATACGGTACTTATAAAACACTGTTCTATCTCTGTATCATGTCTGTGACACTTGCATTGTTCTATCTCTATATCATGACTGTGATATTTACACATCTAACTACACTGCCATGGTCTCCCCTGTGTATCATACTTGACCGGGGTATGTATGGTCATTAAGAAATGACTTACTTGAAAATAGTCCATCTGTAATTCAGATCTGGCTTTTCACTTCCTAACTGGCAAGTCAATGTGAAAGATTCACCTGGTGTAACATTCTGTGGGGTCCACGTGACGTCCAGTTGCCCTGGCATTCAGAATTATATTCTAGATTATCGATTTTGACAAATTTTCATGAAACAAAGATGTGAATTTTTCTTTTACCTGTCAGTTCGAGATATGACTGGACACAACATGGTCTGCCAATTTTACACAAATGCAGTTCAACAGATTATTCTTGTTCTTGCAAGATGTGCATAGATCTGACAATTTTCTCAGCCCTTCATGTAAGGCAGAACTGTAAAAACTTTTCCCAGTGAAAAATGGATTATCATTTTCTAATAATGCCATGCTCTCTTCTTTCTCCCCCTACTCACCCCAAAAACCCTTAGAAATTATGTTGTTTGTAGTTTATCCTTGCTGTCAATCCATCCATTGACTTCTGTGTTGGGCCTATTGTAAAGAACCAATTTGCATAATTTAGAATTTCATTTTTCCTAACTGGATTATCACTCTCTTTTAAGTCCGCATATTTTAACATATTTTGCTCACATTAATTCCTGACAACTATAACAGATAAAGGGGTGTTTGTTTACTTTCACCTCTAAAACATTTCATAAATATGCGCTTAATCCTGCAAAAACTATATCATTTGTACAAACAAACAAACAAAAATTACAATAAAAAAAAATTAGAATTGGAAGGCTATAGAGCAAATACAACATACACAAGCGATGCACATTATATGTTGTTCAGACATTCAAAAGTAGAGTGATCCACACACTACACATTGTTTCAGCTTTACAGAGTTAAGACATGGAAAAGTAGGGGTTGTTTCTTGTAAACATTTTAATAAACCATGTCAACGCTTTTGACATTATAAGAGAAACTTATACACATTTATGACAGTATTTTTAATAAAATAGGGGAAGGACTTATATGCCTGTGATCATTAGATCTGAACAAATCAGAAGAGAAATGGGTGGGTGGTGCAGGGTCAAACTCGACCATACAAAATTGTATGTCAGTAAAAATTTTCTCATATATGACAGCAGCTGGAGGAATTTCACCTCATACAAGTTAAAACATACCCAAAAGAGAAAAAGTTGTATTTCACAAAGCCCCACATAGGAAACTAACAACAAGAAAACTATACAATAAATTCTGAAAGTCATGGAAAAAACTACATCAGCTGTTAGCCACTAAGGATCTTCATCAGGTCAAATACCTTGAAAAACAGAAACAATATTTTGAAAGAACTCGCTAAAATGAATAAATTTACAAATCAACTATTGTTATGGTTTTTCAAAACTTTTTTACTTACTCAGATAATAGGCAAAAATGCACATTTATGACTCATAATAATCAAAGGATGAATGGAGACAGAGACCTGAGAGCGATTGCCTTTACCTGGTGCAGGCAGATAGTACGAGGTACTGTGTTCTGACTCTCCAAACCGGTTCCTGGCTGTGCAGGTATAGAGCCCACCAGAATGGGTAGTGAGGAAGATGGTAAATATTATCACTCGATCATCATGAGATTTGGACGCAATTTTGACTCCATCTTTGTACAAATTAAAATGTGTGGCCTGTTGGCTGTTGCAGCGTATCCCTATTGTGTCGGGTCTGGGCCAACGTGGGTCTGGTACTAGTCTGGGCATGAGAGAGAGTGTTGGCCTGTCTAATGGCGGCACTGTCAGGACAAATGTAACAGAAAACTAACAAAATCTACACAAAATCAGCATAATACGCCTCAATGAGCAGCTCATATACAAAAATATTAATTATATCTGCCATGAATTACAATGCATTTCAGTATCTCCATTCATTATAGCAGCATCTGTTAATATGCATGAACAATAGCACATGTACCTGTTTTACAGATGAATTACAGCAGTTACCTATGTGAAGATTCCATGATGAAAAACATGTGATATAACATCCCATGACTTTTTTAACCCTAATCACACACTCAGTGAACTCCTCCATGTAATGGCCAGCCCAGGGATAGCTGGTGGCACCTCTGCCATTCACTCATATGTTGCCGATAACCTAAACGGTTGGTTCAGTCAGGTCATTTTGAACACATGTATCATAATTACTTTTACGCGTAAAAACAAAGTATGCTGGCTCAATCATAAGTGATTCCCATAATATTTGGATAAAGTGCTTGCGATGAAATGTAATAAATTTCATGTTAGTTAGAAGACCCATAGTAAAGAATCTAACCATTCCATTTAAGACACGCTTTAACCTCTTCATAAGAAGTCTGCACATTTTTGTCTCTGAGTTACGGCACAAACGTACATGTATAGTGTAGGTGAACAAATTGTTTTTTAAGCCAGGCACTTAACTTGTATTAACTACATGTACATGTATCACGATGTTTCCTTCTCCCTCCACTGCTCAACTTTCATAATTTTTGTTACCTATGCACAAATTTCTTAATGACTTGGCAGGAGATTTGATTTCCAACTCCTAGAGTGCATGCTTAGTTCCTTTCAACCAGAGCAACTGAATAGCTCTCTAATTACCTAATCAAATAAAGACAAAGGCCATTAACAAAGTCGATCATTTACACCCAGTTTTCCCTGAAGAAAAACCTAGTGACAGACACCATTATACAGCATTTCCCATCAGATATTATTATTAGGCATAGAATGGCTCACTGAATGAGCAGATATCCCCTCCTTTTCCTTTCACATGGAAAGGACAACCAGCATCGAAGTCAAAAGTTTTCGTAAGATTTTCCATGATCAAACTTCTAACCATCAACATTATTAAATGACTATCACAAATAGTTATGACATTTCATGGTAAAAAGTGTAATCAGACATTACCATTGTGTTAAATATTGTACGGGTGACAGTAGGTCTATAGATAAACGGACGCGAGAAAATTACCAGTGGAAGCAACCAAGTAAACAATCACAAGAAACTGTTTGCTATGCACAAAATTGGCCTCAGACATGACAGGGGTTGCAAACTGAGGAGCGCAAAAATGACCCCACATGTTGCCTGGGTTGCAGGCAGAATCAACAACAGTGGCCACGCACAGGACTAGGGTTAAGTAAATGGATTTTTCAAACTTGAGATCAGGCTATGACAACCACCCATTTAGATTTAACAGTTTCGAGCAACTATAATTGAAGAAAGACACCAACTTAACTTTTTCAAACCCAGTCATGATTATAATGATTCCATACTACAATGTTTTTAAGTAAAATTATGAAGTATCAAAATCCATCATGAATTCAAGTGTGGAATCACTCACTCGTCCCAGATGATTTCTATAATTATATTCTTCTTATATAGACGTTTAAACACATTATTATTTACATATTTGGGTCATACATGAATTACAATGCATGTCAATGCCTCTGTTAAATGTGAGCTAGCCCACATTTGTTATATCGGTGTCATAATTTAAGGCATTTTTTAAAATATCTTTGCTACAAAGTTAATTGCAGTACATTTTAAAAATATTTTTGTTGTCCTTGATTATTAACAAAGTTATAAATTTGTATTACACATAATTTTACAGTAAACTTTTACATGATTACGAGATGATAAATTACGAGAATAGAGATTTCATCTAAACCTCAATCAACTCACAGAACATACGAAAAGGTTCACTCCATAGGAACTCAAACTCCCCATAAATGATCTGGCATACATAGATGCCCAGGTCACTGGCTTGCATAGAAGGAAACACAAGAACATCAGATCCAGTAAGGAGTGGGTCAATGCCTGGTCCAGTCAACTCAGGATACCACGATACATTTCCCATGCCATCAAAGGAACAATGAAGAGCATAAGCCTGGTTCAGTATCAGACTGACATTTGGGGCTGGCTGGATGATCGGCTGTGCTAAAGGACACACAAAAAAAGATGTCAGGAACATCCGTACCCAAATCAACCAATGACCGGTATGAGAAATGTGAATGTTTCACACTTGCAATGTCAGATACAGAAATTCGTTTTTTAAAAATTCCTTCCATGTCTGTTTTCTAAAAATTAAACACTATGCGTAAAGGCCAGAAACTTTCAGGTGGTGATGTGTCGGAGTGAAAGATTTGATATATGCTGGCTGGATTAAAACAGAGAATCATATTCTATAGCTTAAAACCTCACCATGAAATGTGACCATCTCTGCATCACTCATGGGCCCCGTCTTTTCTTTTGAGCTCAACGTGCAGGAGTACAGACCAGGTCTGGAGTCATGTAGTGTGAACTGACAAGATGTCTGCACTTTGTATCTACCAAACAAAAGAGTACATGCGGGCACTCCTATTACTGACCAATAGAAATTACTCCCCAGTCCCTCTTCCTACTTTGCCCTCAGACTCGACACCCACTGAACTCTAACATTGGTGGAGAAAACAGTGATCATTATAAAGTAAGACCAGCGGTGAGCTGGTGACCAACTAGCGTCCACAAGAGTATGTCACTCAATAATTCTTATCAGTTTCCAAATCTGAGAGAAATCATGCACATATACTATAATGTAAGTTATAAATGTGACTGCGACAAATAAATAAACAAACAAGCTAGCAAGCAAGCATGCAAACATGCATGCACATACACACACACACACCCACACACACACACACATACACACACACGCGAAAACATGTACAGAGAAAGAGAGAGGGGGAGAAAAAAGGGCCATTTTCTCGGTCCAGGAAAAAAATTCTTTTGATGTCAAAGATTCTAGAATCTTGGAAAGCTATTGGCGAATAACTCTGCCTCATATTGAATTAAAAAATTAAAACTGATATGACAAATAACCTCAGGCATTTGGCTGCCAAACAGAAAAACATCAACTTTTTTCTACTACCTTTGACCATTCAGGTACAGAGTGCAGTGATGTGGAGATCGCCGAAAATTTAATCCAACACGTCCTACTTCACCTTCAAGCATGACATTTACTGAAATCTCACATTTTTCTGGGGTCCATGCTGCAGAAACATAATACAAATACAATGTAGATTTTAAAATTGTAAATCACGACACATCTCTTCAGATCATATATTAACACAGTATTGAGTTACCTCAAATTCCACTTTTGTTGCAATTCAAAACTACTGTCGCTTCATAAACTAAATAAAGTAACTTGGCTAGATATTTACTACAATATCTCAAAACAAGAATTGTGTGAGTCAAGAGGAATGACTTATATCCAAGAAATGTTTATTTTAATGGCTTTTTTCAGAGGTGGAGACATGAAAAAAATTCTTGCGTTTGACAAGTATACAACATTGATTCCTAAATTAACTTTTCAAAAGATTTTTCCAGCTTCCATCATCATATTAT
This sequence comes from Onchidella celtica, assembly GCA_963931925.1. Taxonomy (NCBI): domain Eukaryota; kingdom Metazoa; phylum Mollusca; class Gastropoda; order Systellommatophora; family Onchidiidae; genus Onchidella; species Onchidella celtica. The sequence goes on from OZ007582.1 coordinate 25,997,252, forward strand.
TTTACAAATAAATTCTGTGACTAAAAGAATAACTTTGACTATATTATTAAGACATGGTACTCTGAAACCTCATCACATGTTTACATTAGATTACAGAGATGATCTGTCTTGTTAAGTTTTGCCCTGAAGTTGCTGATACTGTTTCATGAAATGGCATTTAGAATAGTACACTATTCAAGTGTCCCAGCATTGATTCTCAGCCAATGGATCATCCATTTTCTATATGTTTTCTCTGTTTTTTTTTCAGTCATGCATGAAACATTTTTACTCAGCTGTAACTTCAGAGATTTTATATATACCAAGGTGATGTCAAGAAAGTAACAATGTGGATAATGACAACAAGGATATTTTACAATCATTATAATCATTACTGTTGGATGAACTACGAGTGGCTAATGTGGTTACTGCGTGGGTTCAATAGTAACTCCCTTAAGGATACACAGGATTAACAAACACAGGGTTCTGCTGGCAATCTTATTTATTCAAAAAGCCTAACAACGGTATCACTACCAAACAAAAAAAAGCAGCCCAGAAAAAGAAGCCCAACCAGCCATAAGCTGGAACAAGAGAAAAAGACAAAAATATGATTAGGATATAATGACAACATTAATCAAGCAATCAATGGTGGACATACATAGTAATAGTATTAAGTATTAAATCAAACAACAACAACATAATATAGAATTTAAGCAATAACCAACTGGATATGTATGCATGGAATAAAATAGCGCTAAGGTTAATGAATAACAACTACAAGTGGCTATAGCATATACACAAGGAGTTTCCTAGTACACTGGCAACATAAACTAATGTACTAATCAAAGTATGAAGGACATAACAAATGAAGGGGCAAGAATACAATAGTTTCGCTCCACTGAGCCGGTGTACAACACATCCAGAGTGGCCATTCCATTTAATAACGCAGTGGCCAACATGGCCCACTGACCGTCCATAACACAGACGCTGCATCCCAATGCAGGCCATCCTCATAGGCCCACTCCCATTATTAGTACTAACCCGCCCCAGGGCTATTGTATTGGTTACCTCCCTTCCCAATCGATATTGAAGGGTCATGCCCTTTGACCTTAGCCGCGGAGCTATGCCGCCAGGCTAGCATGTGTATGACACACCACTAGATACATAAAGTAATGTGTACATTCCTTAAAATGAAACTGTCCTTCACACACTTACGAAACTCATAGAAGCATAATACATCTGGATAACTATAATACATGCACATGATATATATATATATGTCGGCGAGACTCATTGCAACATGTGTAGACTCACTGAAACATTGTTCATCCACCGCCGCACATAGAACAATCCTGGGGCTCACCCATGTGAGGCCCAACTAATATTATACATCTCCAATACATGTAATTAATTACACATCTTAAACACTAAACACGCAATCACAATCACACTGCTCTCTATAGCATAGTGGTACTGGCAAGGTACACAAATACCCGTAATACAATCAAGTGTATAATGCCGCTCGCTATAACATAAGTCATCCACATCAACATGTCAGGAAATCCTCACTGCCTACCACAACAAGGCAATGCTACACATACACTATATATATGCACACAAGCAAATCTTGATAGCTTGGTTAGCGAGCCATCATTATCATCTAGCACCGCAAACGTTAACTTTGACAATAAAGTCACAATATCAAGACACTGCGCTGCATCGCGCATCCTACACGTCTAATGACAATGGCAATTACCGTTGAGCCGGACTCATAATGGTCTCTGTAGATCAGCATTCTCTACGTGGCATCCAAGAAAAGGGGGGGGGGGGTGCGCAAATTAAAGTCACTTCTAATATAATAGTCTCCAACTTACCCAAAGTCTCTCCGGGTCCTGTGCTACCGCTACATGCCTTATGGGGCGGGGTGGCGATGGCAAGCGTCGGCTCTGTCTCTGCGTCTATGATGGAGTGTCTTGACCACTCGAACCGCATCTTATTTATGAGCCCGCGCGGACGTCCGAGAGAGCTATTACGTAGCCCGTGTTGCACAAGTGAAAGGCTCGGACATGGAGTCCAGCCCGACAACATAACCGGTTAGGGTCCTAACACAATCGAATTTACAGTACGGTTAAAAGGGTGCACACAAAAGTCAATTAGGTATCCCAGTAAACTGCAGAAACTACTCTAACGACCCCTCCAGCAATAATTGAATAAATTTGACCCAGGTTGGATTTATCGGGGATAACATGCGTCTAACTCATAGTTTGCTTTAAATCCGAGATCCTCTTATTAATTATTTCAATAGGATATGTGCATCAAAGTACAACAAAATTGGTACCATTATAAAGTAGAAACTTGCTGCTAAAATTCTAACTGACTACTTATACCAGAAACCCGGTAATAGTTTTAATATAAATTTTCAAAGTGTCAGGACTAACAACATTCGACAATTTTGTGCGGGATACTTTCGTCCATTAATACGACGTATCTCCATTGATAACAAACGTTATCATGAGTACCCATTTTGTACCGATAGGGTATTGTCTACTCTCAAAAATGAATTCGGGTTCCCGTCTTTCTGTCGGTGGATAACAACGAGTGAGCGAGTTGTAAGAAACTCAAAGCCATGATATAAGAGTTGGAAGCCCGGTACATTTCCAACTGACTAATCAAAATGCGCGCTTTTCACCGTGATGTGAATAACGGGTCCCGCGCTAGTATTACAAGGGAAATAATCCAATTAATGGTACTCGGCCAAGTGTCCATAAACTACTATGAGTGGCCGTCCCTCACTCACGCACCAGAGTTACCATGAAAGCACATATTAAAAATAGAAAATCGTTCATCCTCTCACATTCTCCCCTGCTAAGTCACGTAGTCCCTTACGTGACACATACATCAATTCAAAGGTTTACAAAAGACCACTGAAGGTATAATCAAACTCTAAGGGGCTATGATACCATCACTTAGAGTAGAACAATTGCAAATTACACACGGTGAACCGAAGTACAACAATGGTCCATCCTCTTTATAACTACTAAGAGGTGGCGTGAACCGGCTAAGTTACTACTGGCATCCTGAAGATGTACACAACAGTCTCAGCTCTGGCTGTAGTAAGTTACATCATATGGACAAAACAACAGGTCCCAGACCTGCAACGGTGGTCCCAGACCACTATCAGGGTTAACGTAGGATCGAACAGTACAAAAAAAGACAATATGCTATAAGGGCACTAGTGCAATGAAAAAGGTAAGGTCAACATAGGCATTAAAAGTCATCGTAACTAAGCTGTGGAGAAAGCTAACATGGGCATACTCTCTAACTTAAAATCTTGAGGCGGAGCTCCCTTGGATTCGGTGGTCTATCATCTGGCCTGATGGAAACTGGGGGGGGGGTCGTGATGGGTGCGCTCCCCTGCTCTTTCTGCACTCACAGTCAATGTCTAATGTTAATCACTAATAAGAGTCAGAGGTCCAATCTCTGGGGTTGTCTGTGTGGGCGGCTGGACCGTCGCACAGGAGGTAGGCGCTGGGAAGTTGTCATCCCAGGTTGAGGGTCCGGTCGGGCTGCAGGTGGCTGGCAAGGGTGGTGAGCCGGGAAGTACCAGACATCGGTCGACGCAGGCAGTGGAGGCGGGTGCTGTGGATGTGTGTTGACCACTGGGGGGTGAAATAACCGCAAGAGGTCTCCGTTGACCGCAGAGGCATCTCCATCTGGGTTTCTGATGGTAAAGTAACCTGAATCTTGAGTTGACGTTGGAGGGCGTTGGTCTTCGTGGCTCCATGGTTCCTATGGGGTGGGGCAGGGGTTGGCTGGCTGGCTGGGCTTCAAACTAAAAATTTCCATGGCTGGGCTTTCTACACTACAAACTAACCCTTCTGTGTATCCCACTTCTGACACCAGAAAATGTTGGATGAACTACGAGTGGCTAATGTGGTTACTGCGTGGGTTCAATAGTAACTCCCTTAAGGATACACAGGATTAACAAACACAGGGTTCTGCTGGCAATCTTATTTATTCAAAAAGCCTAACAACGGTATCACTACCAAACAAAAAAAAGCAGCCCAGAAAAAGAAGCCCAACCAGCCATAAGCTGGAACAAGAGAAAAAGACAAAAATATGATTAGGATATAATGACAACATTAATCAAGCAATCAATGGTGGACATACATAGTAATAGTATTAAGTATTAAATCAAACAACAACAACATAATATAGAATTTAAGCAATAACCAACTGGATATGTATGCATGGAATAAAATAGCGCTAAGGTTAATGAATAACAACTACAAGTGGCTATAGCATATACACAAGGAGTTTCCTAGTACACTGGCAACATAAACTAATGTACTAATCAAAGTATGAAGGACATAACAAATGAAGGGGCAAGAATACAATAGTTTCGCTCCACTGAGCCGGTGTACAACACATCCAGAGTGGCCATTCCATTTAATAACGCAGTGGCCAACATGGCCCACTGACCGTCCATAACACAGACGCTGCATCCCAATGCAGGCCATCCTCATAGGCCCACTCCCATTATTAGTACTAACCCGCCCCAGGGCTATTGTATTGGTTACCTCCCTTCCCAATCGATATTGAAGGGTCATGCCCTTTGACCTTAGCCGCGGAGCTATGCCGCCAGGCTAGCATGTGTATGACACACCACTAGATACATAAAGTAATGTGTACATTCCTTAAAATGAAACTGTCCTTCACACACTTACGAAACTCATAGAAGCATAATACATCTGGATAACTATAATACATGCACATGATATATATATATATGTCGGCGAGACTCATTGCAACATGTGTAGACTCACTGAAACATTGTTCATCCACCGCCGCACATAGAACAATCCTGGGGCTCACCCATGTGAGGCCCAACTAATATTATACATCTCCAATACATGTAATTAATTACACATCTTAAACACTAAACACGCAATCACAATCACACTGCTCTCTATAGCATAGTGGTACTGGCAAGGTACACAAATACCCGTAATACAATCAAGTGTATAATGCCGCTCGCTATAACATAAGTCATCCACATCAACATGTCAGGAAATCCTCACTGCCTACCACAACAAGGCAATGCTACACATACACTATATATATGCACACAAGCAAATCTTGATAGCTTGGTTAGCGAGCCATCATTATCATCTAGCACCGCAAACGTTAACTTTGACAATAAAGTCACAATATCAAGACACTGCGCTGCATCGCGCATCCTACACGTCTAATGACAATGGCAATTACCGTTGAGCCGGACTCATAATGGTCTCTGTAGATCAGCATTCTCTACGTGGCATCCAAGAAAAGGGGGGGGGGGTGCGCAAATTAAAGTCACTTCTAATATAATAGTCTCCAACTTACCCAAAGTCTCTCCGGGTCCTGTGCTACCGCTACATGCCTTATGGGGCGGGGTGGCGATGGCAAGCGTCGGCTCTGTCTCTGCGTCTATGATGGAGTGTCTTGACCACTCGAACCGCATCTTATTTATGAGCCCGCGCGGACGTCCGAGAGAGCTATTACGTAGCCCGTGTTGCACAAGTGAAAGGCTCGGACATGGAGTCCAGCCCGACAACATAACCGGTTAGGGTCCTAACACAATCGAATTTACAGTACGGTTAAAAGGGTGCACACAAAAGTCAATTAGGTATCCCAGTAAACTGCAGAAACTACTCTAACGACCCCTCCAGCAATAATTGAATAAATTTGACCCAGGTTGGATTTATCGGGGATAACATGCGTCTAACTCATAGTTTGCTTTAAATCCGAGATCCTCTTATTAATTATTTCAATAGGATATGTGCATCAAAGTACAACAAAATTGGTACCATTATAAAGTAGAAACTTGCTGCTAAAATTCTAACTGACTACTTATACCAGAAACCCGGTAATAGTTTTAATATAAATTTTCAAAGTGTCAGGACTAACAACATTCGACAATTTTGTGCGGGATACTTTCGTCCATTAATACGACGTATCTCCATTGATAACAAACGTTATCATGAGTACCCATTTTGTACCGATAGGGTATTGTCTACTCTCAAAAATGAATTCGGGTTCCCGTCTTTCTGTCGGTGGATAACAACGAGTGAGCGAGTTGTAAGAAACTCAAAGCCATGATATAAGAGTTGGAAGCCCGGTACATTTCCAACTGACTAATCAAAATGCGCGCTTTTCACCGTGATGTGAATAACGGGTCCCGCGCTAGTATTACAAGGGAAATAATCCAATTAATGGTACTCGGCCAAGTGTCCATAAACTACTATGAGTGGCCGTCCCTCACTCACGCACCAGAGTTACCATGAAAGCACATATTAAAAATAGAAAATCGTTCATCCTCTCACATTACAATACGGAGATTGATACACAGTGATGAAGTAGCCTATGCTAACACTAAAAGAACTGAATTTAATTGAAGACTGCAGGGAAAAAATAATCACAGCCACAAAAAGTAATTTCGCATTAATTGCCCTATGGACAAATTGGTTCAACAGCCCCATCTCTGTGAAACCTATGTTTGAAACGAGCTGCAACCTGAAATCACTCTTAGTCTTACACTTTATACAAGAAGGAAATAATGGACTTTCAAATTTCAAAAATCAATATTCTGTTTCTCATTTTTGTGACTTTGGTTGATTTTCCACTGGAATCTTCAATAATGGTAATCCCAGGGATTCTGAAAAGATAAAAGGTTCATAATCATTGTAATGATGGCAGTGTGAAAACCTACAGTAGACTTGAATGCTAACAGCTGGACTGTGTGGGGATTCCCCATCAGTGTCTGTGTAAGTACAAGAATAGTTGCCTGCATCCCTCAGGCTAGCCGCCTCCTTGGAAAATCTCATACCGTCACTTAACAGGTCATCCGGTGGTCTCTTCTTGTCCACTAACTGACCATTGCGATACAGGCTAAACCTGGACATACCACACATAGATATGCACAATCAGAGAGGAAATTATATTTCTTATATTCATTATTCTCTGAACCACAACAAGTTCGGCCAGGATATACCCTTGTTAGATGACTGTGAAAAACACAACAGCAGGTTTTGTCCTCCCTAGATGAAACAAAATTCTTCCTGGAGTGTCCAGAGTCCATTCTATAGTACTAAAGCATTAAATAAATGAAGTAGGGGGGTAATCTCAACATTGCAAGTGCAAAGATACACTTTGTCCAATCCCTGTTCAGTGGGGTCAATGGGTTCTGAGGGAAATCCAAATTTGCAATATTGATGACATTTTGTAAGAGTTTAGTCCACACTTGATAATATTATTGCAGTCATAGGTAATCAAAAATTATTTTCTGGGTAAAGCTTTTAACACTTTATCTAGATAAAAAGTTCAAGTTGCCCAAGGTCATGACACTTCAGTTGTATGATATTGTTTGTTTATCTAACTGATTGACACAAAAAGGGTTTATAGTTACTTGCGTGAACAAATTATGCCCAAACTTTACAAGTTCCATAACATAAAGTTAAAAAAAAATTCATAACTGTCCTAAATCAGAGTATAAATGATATGATGTGGACAAAACATCAACAGAACTATCTCCAAGCTGTTCAGGAAGAGTTCCGTGTAAAGCGCAATAAATTCTGCATTTATAACCTAGAAATAAACCACAGGGTTCTTTCAAGTTACCAAAGCATTTGAGCTGGATCTCGTCCACTCCCAGGTGTACATTTCATCCTTAAATCATCATCCAATACTGTGATACCACTAATCCTAGTTAATGTTGGTTGTGGTTGATCTGAGGATAATTGAAAACTGGTTAATAACCTTCCCAGTACAGTCCCAGATGATATAATATTAATTAATATATTTCCACTGTGTAACATCCGTAAAGACTACAGGTACGAAACGAGCAGCCCGAAATGCGTTCTATGTTATGCATCTTTTTGGGACAGATAACGAGGCAATTATGCTTCAAGAGTTTTGTTGGCAATAGATCTATGTTAGTTAAATAGATGTACAAAAAAATAGGGAGAATTTATTCCTTGTACATCAGAAATCTCAGCTGCAATGGCAGTATGTTAAACATTATTTCAATAACACTTACTAAAGGGAGCCAGGTAGACAGACAGATAATACAGATAAAAAGATGGACAGAAGATGGCTGGAGAAGATCATATTTGGGAATTTACCTATATTCCCATATTCATAATAGCACGTGAACAGCATCATAATAATTATATAATACCCGCCTCTCCACCCCCACCCCCACGTAAACTCATTTAACATGAATTTTAAAGCAGATGTTTGGGGGGGGGGGGGGTATTTGGTTATTTTCTCCCGGTTGTTTTCCATTATTTATGGTTATCTCAGGAGTTATGAAAAGCAAAAATGTCGATAATCATTGTAATGAAGACAGAGTGGAGACCAACACTAGACTCAGATACCACAACCAAACTTGATCCAATTTAGTTTTTAAGGTGTACTATTAAAAAGCTTAGGTGTATGCCACAGGAGGCTAGATGTTTGCTCTACGCCACGGGGGGCTGAATCTGGTGTAATTTGGGCGTGACTGCGAAAGGATATATACACGTACATGTAGCACGGTAACTATTGAACTTACCTGGTCTGGGCGTTGCACCTGAGACGGCAGTGAGGGTCGGCGACCTCGCCACAATTAAAACAACGGCTGCATATGTGATCATAATTGTTGTCTGCTGTCGCTGTCTATACCTTCAGCAATCAATTCCTGCAAGACAGACAGACAACATTTGCCCGTCATCCATGTTGAAGCCATAGACCTTCATCCTTTCTTCAAAGTGAACGAGTCATATTCTATCTATCTATCTATCTATCTATCTAAGCTTATCTATCTATCTATCTATCTATCTATCTATCTTACAGCTATAAAAAAAAAACTCTTCTGCACTGTCCCAATAAAGCAACACAGTGTTACACGCGTGTGTCAGTTCCATGAAGTGACAGCTCAACTAGAGGACAGTACTGAAGTTTCACAACGCTTGAGCAACATGGTAAGAAGGACCTATGCATCTGAATTTCAGAAAGTGTGTCCGGTTTTTAACTATACAACTCGCTGGCCTACATCCCGCTCCCTTTCATTGTTTAACACTGACACAACCCAGAAAAGGAACAGTATTATTGTTTCACTAAAATGTCACTACAAGGAGCGTTCATAAATTCCATATAAACACCACACACTTGAGGTTTACTGACACTAAACCAGCGCAGTAAGTGAGCCCCGGGTGCGGAACACACTTGGCGATTGGTGTGTTAGGAATGTATTCACGGATCTACCCATTCAATCTGCTTCTAGTGCATAATATAAACTTGGTCTTCTCGATTCCAAAATGGCTCAGTGATTGTCAAAATAAGGAGAAACGGGCCTACATAAGCGTGGAAAAGGGGTGACAAAATGATGCTAACACAGCATGTGGGAAAAAAATTTCATCAGCACCCAGGTTGAAGGTTAGTCAAGGGGATGGGGGTGCAGGGGAGGGCTTTGTCCGTCCCTTGATGTCGGCACTTGATCAACATAAACTTAAATATTTCACTATGAATTTCATTTGCCAGACCATCAGCTCTATAAGGGTTAATCATCATATAAACAGCTCCCTACGCACGAAGTTTGTCAACAAGCAAAATCGTTATAAGAGTATGTTAAATCATTGCCCATTTAAAATCATTTAAAAGTAAACCTACATACAATTGGGAATATATTATTTTCTTTAATGAAATAAAACAATATTTATTCGACACAAATCATGATCACTACCTTCTCCTTTGCAATTTCCGGATGGATTGGGAAATCCCGCGCTAATGAACAATATTATAAGGATGAGATCATGAGGGCCCCCACGTGTTAATCTCATTCTAAAACAATCCACTTGACACAATCCAGTTAGATGTAACTTCAGTTTTGTTTACACGAGTTTCTTGCTCTCCAGCATTTTGATGTCTGAACATGGAGTAAATTGATAATTATAATTTGATCAATTATTGTTGGCAAATACGCTCAATAAATCGCATGGCGACTTAGGTAACCTGTGTTATTTATTCGTGATCTTTTTCTGTCTTTCTGTGGCTCTGCTCTAGTTGTTGTTACACCGACTCTCCCACCGACTTGATCAACCATTCAAAGATGTTTACTACAGTACTAGACCAGCACAAAAGTGGGCCATAGGCTTACTTCACTTGACCCCATAACAGACAACCGACATGCTTCAGTGCCAAGGACAAGCAGTTTGGCGGTATCGATGCCAGTGTTGAGACAGTAATTCTATATAATTATAATAATATTATAATATTATTTAAAAGTAACATTTATTTGATTGACTGCCACGTCACAATGATTTGTACAAGGGAATAGTCATTATAATATTACGGCATGCTCTTGCTGTTCACTTAAATACAAAAAGTTCACACAAGGACAATAAGTCCGCATAAGGACATGACAGTCCGATTAAAAACCTTTCCAATGCTCTGGCTGATAACCTCGGAACACTGATCGGGCCATCGTTTCAATGGACTTAAAACCAATGCATTTATTCAGGAATGAAAAAAAAAAAGACTTGCATCCCTCGAAAATCCCAACCATTCGACCTGTTCAAAATTATCCAGGCGTTAAGATGATGTAAATTACTACAAGGTATTCTGTTTTGGTGGTTGGGGGGGGGGGGGGGTTGATTCGTCTTTTAATGATTCGACTCGACTCGAATCAGTGGGTATAGTGATTCTCTCTATATAAAATGGTTGATGTGTGAGAAAGTGTCTGGATATTTAGCACAATAAATACGTCATTTAAGAAATGAAATATTTATACCGCTTCTATTGACCTAAAAGTCTTCAGTGAACACAAAATAGTTAGTACATGTAAAAGAGGAGAGGAAGAAAGAGTTTAGAGATAACAAAGACTAGAAACCGAAAAGAAATGAGAGAAATAAGAAAGAGACGAAGAATTAATCTCAGAAAGTAAATTACGCCCTCGCATAGCTACACAGAATAAGGAGTAGAATTTCCATTCTTTGCAAGGCTACGCCCCTGTTATAGTTCCATCTTCCCACCAGACAAAAGAACAATTAATGCCAAGCGCCGAGTTCCACATACACCCAGGAGACACGAGACAGAAAAAGGATCACTTGGTGGGTTTGTTGGATTTTTCACCTTGTTCTTTATTGGCCAAAGATGGTCCGGTCCGTTTGTCATGAAATCTGTAACGTGAAGGGTTCGCTTTTCATAGAAATTAAAATTGTGTTATAGGCTGTGTAACTAATTTGGCATCTTCTTGACATTTGGTCCGACTTTCTCTGTGCCATGAACTGAGCGGTGCTCTGCTTGATGAGGTATTGGTGGAAAAAGTTAACTTGCAAACAGATCTGGAGAGACAGCTGTACAGAAGAAACTAGTTCAGGCCAATGAACAAACTTCCAAAAATCTCTCGCGACCGTCTTGGCAAAGTTTCACTTATGTGACAATCCGTTTCCGAAGAAGAAGAATCAGACGGCGAATGACAGCTGTTTAAAACTCGGAGACAACACAATACAAACAATGAAACCAAGCAAGTTTTCAGTTGTTCTGTGGCAAAGTTTCTGTTTACTGATGAATTTGGCTGCTTCTGAATACCGAGAATTCGTCAAACTGTCTGTCGGTCTTGAAGGTTGTGGTGAAATAGCTGGCTATGAGACTGTGATGTCGTGTGCTATACAGTGTCAGTCTAATTGTTCGGCCTTTCAGCTCTTGGAAAACACCAAAACATATGTTATTTGTGACCGTTTTAAATTACGAGGTCTGGCGGGGAGCAGAAAGGACTTTTATGTGGAACGAACAGCATCATATCGGAACATACCAGTGACAAACCCAGCCATCAGCAAGACTAATTTTAAGTTTCACTTTACACAGCCTGTTCGCCCGGGTGTTCTGGTGAGTAGTATTTTATAATCTACCCAAATAATAGCAAATAACAAAACGTGCGCCAAGAACTCCGAGATAAAGCCTAGAAAGATACGGTTTTCATGTAACTTCATTCTAAGAAAATAATGCAGTTTCCGTTGGACAAATGAAAATGTGGGTCTATCGCCTATTCGTGTTGCTCAGCGAGGACAATTTTCGAAGCTGTTCTACTTCCCCCGCGTTGCGTTTTATGGTCTAAACATTCCTATTATAGCTCTCCCTGGCTATGTTTTGTATAAACTGTTGCTACTTTCGGTGTCATCTTTCCCTAATTTCACAGCACCGCCTTCCGTTGCAGCATGAAATTATCTCTACCCAATCAGAATCCCTACGTCACTCTAACGTAGAATTGTACAGGATTTCCATAGGGTTGGTAGGGTTACTGTAAGGGCGGGTTCCCTATATCGGTATCAAAATGACATCAACACAAGGTCTTAACCAGGGGATCCACATTGGTATGTCGTCAGTCCTACTCGTTGGCTTTCCGTAGGTTTTACTGGCTGGGTATATAAACAAACAATGAGAACCAAGAAGTCGGGGACAGTTGTTTTTTGTAAGACTGGGCGCAGGCTGAACAAGTATGCTTACTGATGTAGCATTACCATGAGTTATCCAAATAATTCCTTCGCACGCCCGTCCAGTCACTGGAACTAAAATACTGGTCAGGTGATATCATAAAAGACACAATTTCTGCAACTCTACAATTAAAGATCTACATAAAAAATTTATGCTCGATCCATAAATAGTACATCAAAATGATTATCATAGCTCGTTTCTGTAGGCTTCATTGACACAGAATTTTACAAACGGCTTTACGACTGTAGAGATTTGCCTCATGTTTTTGTTTACATGTTTTGTTGATTTGGTCAACTAGCAACTATAACAAGGTGGGGCAAGATGGTCTAGAGGCAAGGTGCTCGCCTCTCATGCCAAGGGTCCCGGGTTCTAAACCCGGGCAGTGCAGGCATGTTGGAAATTGGGATTTTTCTCATATTTTCAAGTCCCTGATCCTTTTGGGGGGTAGGATCGAGTACCTAGTCTTCTCGGATAAGGACGAAAAAATTCGGAGGGCCCGTGTGCACGTCGCGCGCGTTAAAGACACCTTGGCAGTTGGAAATCGTAAAGAGCAGGCCGAACAGGCCGCTGCCCGGGCAAAATTGAAATTAATACATTAAAATTTATCCATATCATCCCCCCACCAGCAACAACAAAATTTATTATTCATTATTAAATATATATTATTATTAATATTCAAATATTATTTGTATTGTGAGTTGTGAGTTGTGAACTGTTGTGAGTTGTGTACTGCTGCGTCACAATTTGCTCTGAGAAAGAGAGAGTGAGCGAGACAGGGAGAGAGAAAGAAGCAGTGTAGTGTGTTGAGCGCTTCGCCGGTGCTCCATTCTGCTCTGTGGTTGACATGTCTCTTCTGTAAAGCGCATAGAGCATTTTAAAAATGGATGTGCGCTATATAAAATAATAATAATAACAAGACCAGCGTTTTAAGACAATTTGACTAGTTGCTCACAGTTGGGCCCCGCGCCTGCTAGGCCTGAGGGCACTAGTTTTGTTGAATACACACAACACATAATCAATATACCTCCCATCACAGTGCATGTTTCACAGGGGAGAGAAATGAGGAGAATAGAGGAGACTACCACAGCTCCAAAGGTTGGTTCTGCAAAACAGATTTAATGTGGGATTCTCTCTCTCTCTCTCTCTCTCTCTCTCTCTCTCTCTCTCTCTCTCTCTCTCTCTCTCTCTCTCTCTCTCTCTCTCTCTCTCTCTCTCTCACTCTCTCTCTCATCACACACACACACACACACGCACACACACACACACACACACCGGCGCACAACATATGAACATACAGACACGAATTCTTACATCACTGCTGTTATACTCTACGTTTAGTTTTCATGTAATCCAAAGCAAACAGTTAAGTCTACTGTTTCGAAAGTAAATGAACTTCACATTCAATTCAACTCAGTACCTATGGTTGTTCAAAGGTGAAAAGTCCTGGATTTAGATTGTTTCATAAGTTAGGTAACGCTGTAGGTTCAAGGAACATTCGCTTGCAGATTTTGTTTTTTTATCATTTTAAAGAAACCAACCCTGTGTTTTCAGTGAACATTCAAATTCAAGTGCAGATTTTGTTTCTCTCAGAAAGCATACAGCAACGTCTGTTTAGTGAACATTCAAGTCCAGATTTTGTTTTTTATCACAAAGAAAACCGCATTGTGTGTTTAGTGACACTCAAGTGTAGATTTTTTTTTCTATCAGGAAGAAAACAACAAAGTGTTTATAGTGAACATTCAAGTCTAGAATTTGTTTCTGTGAGAAAGAGAACAGCGCAGCATTGTCAATGAACATTAACCTTCCAGTATCCGATTCAGTTGAGAGATTGTGGGAACAGATAGATATTTCAGTGTCACAAAGTCGGCCGCAGGTGGTCCAAGTCCGATGACGTATCAATATGTGTTCTCTCGCAGGACGGAAGCTAACGAAAACTCGCCGAACTCGTGGATGAAAAACAACAAAAACAATATTTAATTACGACCTATTCAATGACCAAAGAGGCCGGATATATAGAACAATAGGTAAACCATATCCAGTAGCATACATTGATACATTAACATTCCATCCGTGCATACAGACAGAAATACCAGCAAATATATAATTGGGCGACACTACAGAAGGACGCTAGTTCACCAGTTCACGCACTTCACAGAATAGCAATAATATTGAATACTTATACTGATAGCAAGCCCTCCCCTTGCGTCTTTCACCACCAGTCAAAATGTGGTCTTTGACCACAGACAAATCCACGACCCGGCGGATACATCCGGAGACCAGTTTGAATTCCTTATTGAAGACTGTCAGCTTTAGGGGTAAGCCAGACCAAAGTTGGCGTAGGCCCCACACTGGTGGCTCACCACCTAATTATTATGCATCACACTAAATCACTACTCACAACCCACACCACAACCCAGCTGGATGCTACTTGGAAGACCACCAAGGGTAAGCCAGACCAAGGCTGGCGTAGTTGTGGCTCGCCACCTAATTAGTAAGCATCACACTAAAACATTACTAAGCTTAACAAGCCACACCGCGACCCAGCTGGGTGCTAGCTGTAGGACCACTACATGCTGGCGACAGGCGTGTGCAGTATGGTATAATCACCAGCCGCCAGACTGGTTTCAGTTGGCCCGATTCAAAGATTCAAAGCAATATAATTATTTAAAATACTGAGCACGCATGTGCACAATTTTATCATACAAATAGTCTTCTCACACGTTTCCATCATTTTTATAAGAAACGTGTGGACTTTGATGACTATAATAAAAATTATTACAAAACAATGCTTTCGCATGAGAATTGGGTCACGATGAACTACTCACTTTGTAAACACAACGGTGAGCAGCGCGATTTGCTCACGGTTTGACGCAGAAAATGACCTCCGTTTGCCATGAAACTTGACAGCCATTTAGATGAACTTTAACCCCGTAGTTTCATTTTTTTTTTCTAACAGCTATATAAGTTGAGTGACACATGGTGAAGTTAAGACACGGCATTTGATATTTTGTTTTGTGTTCACTTCGAATATATATTGAGATCGATAGAAGGAAAGTTGATGTTTATTTTTGATCGATATCATGTCCAAATAAGTACACCTGTCTCCTTTCTACGCTAATTTAAATGCAGATAAAACAATACATTGTGTTCTTGAAATCGGTCCCCATGTCGGCGAACAATCAGCCCCTTGCTCGGTGCTGCGTCGATCGGTCGCGCTAAGAATATCTGACCAGGGATTCCCCAGCAATACATACTCTATTTATAGTATCGGAACTGCCTAAGAACCAATGAAATGTTGCGAGTTGTCCAATCGATCATAGAAATGCCAAGGCTGCGCGGGATGGTTGTCAAACACGGCAATCACCGCGGCAACGCCACCAGCCCAGATCCAGACCTGGCACAACACCAGTCCCCAGTATGGGCTTCTACCATCCCAGCCTTGGCTTTGGTCTGGCTTACCCCTTAGGCACTGTCCTGTCTTGACAAAATGGGAGACTTCTCAGTGGCTGGTGGTCCTGTATACAGACATGTCCACAAAGTTCAGTTCTGAGACAAATACATAATTTATTTAATTTTATTATGAAAAACTGCCCCAGCTTGGCTTTACTAAGAAATCAGGCGTAGTGTCAGTCATCGACCAGTTACTTACACATTCAGCAGTGCAAGCAGATCACTAAGCATAGGCCTACTTAACGCAACACATTTCTAATGTACTACCAAAAAGGTCAGAAACCATTCCAGGCTGCTAGGTACAGTAAATTACTTCAATATATTTTACTAATCCGAATACCACTACAGGTTGCAAGGTACAATTATTACTTCAGTACTGTACACAACTGATCAGATTGTACAGGCTGCTGGGTATAATTATTACTCCAATATCGTACACAACTGATCAGACTATCACTAACGGTTACGAGATACAGTTATTACTTCAGTAAGCTACTGATCAGACTGTCACTACAGGTTACGAGGTACAATTATTATTTCAGTACGCAACCAATCAGAATACCATCACATATGCTAGGCACAGCTATTACTACAATAACGATCCGTAGTGGGCCCGAGCCAGAAGGCCCACACTGGTTATAATGAAATCACTACGAGGTGTAACCTGCTCTGCTTGATCTCTCCCTCTCTGTCCCGTCTGCCGACCTTTTATATTTATTCCGGGCACGATTTTCCCGATAGTTCATGTAAAAAGTTTCACATCGAGCAGTTCAGAACGCTTACTGAATACTCCCTATGACATGCACATAATTATATCCCGTATCGCCCCTCGAGTCACAGGCACACCGCGTTATCCCCCGCTACCTGCCCTTCCCGGTGTAACAGACCAAAATATACCCCCCGCCCAGAATATACCCGGGGTTAAACTGGCCTAGCCCAGAATATACCCCGTGTATATTCTGGGCTAGGCCAGTTTATACCCCGGGGTTACTTTGGGCTAGGCCAGACTATACCCCCCCAGTCCAGATTATACCCCCGACTGTTTTTTAAAAAACAAGTCAAGACCACAGTTTATTTCAGCCTGTTCTTCATCACTGTTATCAGATATCATATTAATACAAACATGAACATATTCCTGACACCAACAAGTCATAATGCAATTTAGAGAAAATGATAATAACAGTTTATTTCAGCCTTAGTTTACTTTTCTGTACATACATACATTCTCGACTCCTGTAAATCATGATACATATTAGAAGGAACAAACATGCATTAAAATGCATTGATACACAAAAGAGTTGAGTATCCATTCAAACTGACATGATTAGACTTCAGCATTAATTTCACTCATGTATGTTGATGATATTATTATCATTATTATTATTATTTTGATAGTTGGTTGGCCATGAGTAAAACATGCATTGTATTTTTTGTTACAATGATGTAGAGAGAAAAGGCCAGAAAAGAAAACACAGGAAAAAAAAAAAAACATAATGATAATCCAACTGACAGATAGTGCAATTCCATCATCCAGCAGACATAAAACTAAATAGGCACTAAATGTTTGCGACTGATGAACTCCACCTGTCCAGATCCACTTGAAACGTTACAGAATTCTAACCAGTAATAATGATAACAATAAGAACACGAAATCATGTTATTTGCTCTTGAAAATATAGAGAAATATCAATATCAGAATCATCATCATCTTGGAAATTGCAAAGATATGAGAGAGAGTGTAAAAATGGCAGCGTAGGCCTACAAATCATTCTAGAATTTATAAACAGCAATGTATGTGTATCAACTATATATAAAAAACGTGTTAAATCTTTTCAAATATTCAAGTAAAACTGGACAGAAAGCTTTAGTGAAATAGCCTTGACAGTTGTGTAGGCCGACAGAGTACGTCCACTGAGACAAAAGTAGTGCATAATAAAAGGTAATTAAATCTATAGCATGTTGAGGCAAAATTCAATGGATCATGTTACATTAACAGTATTTCTTGTTAGTGAGTATCATTCTTTGATAGGTTATTTGTAGAAAGATATACATTTCATGTACATTACGGTTTAAGACACTGGATTAGTTTGCAAGGCTTTTGAAAGATTGAACCTATGTGTTATAGTGAATAAGGGTATGTCACTTGCGAGTGAAATAATAATAATTTTAAAAAAAGACCTTGTCCGTCTTTACCTTCCTAAGCTTAACACGTCCCTTGCCAAGGGATTTAACAATTGTGTATTTGTACACAAAAAAAATATTTAAAATGACTTCATTTTTATGAGTCCGTTAATTATTTCATCCATTGGGACTAAGTGTACGTCAGTGCCAAACAAACAGTACCGCGCAAATTTTACTCAATGGCAACCAACTACAAAAACAACTACAACATGCCAACGAACGTGAGTGAAACTAATCCAGTGCCTTAAACCATGAGCTACATAAAATGTATACATTTCTACAAATACGCTATCAAAGAATTTACTAACAAGACATGTTCATGCAATATGATCCATCAAATTTTTGCCATAACATACTGTAATTACTTTCTGCAATGCACTGTTGTCTCAGTGGATTTAATCTGTCATTTTACATGGCTATGACAGCTACTTCGCTAAAGCTTTCTGCCCAGTTCTACTTCAATAGTTGAAAAGATTTAACACATTTTTTTTTACATGTACTTGGTACATACACACATATATTATTGCTGCTTATAGATTCTAGAATGATGGGTAGGCCATTTTTATATTCCCTCTTATCTTTGTATTATTCCAAGATGATGGTGATTCTGATATTGATTATATTCTCTTTATTTTCAAGAGTAAATAAGATGATTTGGTGTTCTTATTGTTATTATTGTATATTACTGGTTAGCTTTCTGCAACGTTTCAAGTGGATCTGGACAGGTTAAATTCATTATGTGAAACAATTTTAGCATGTATTTAGTTTTGTGTGAAGTATTTAATGTCTGCTGGATGATGGAATTGCACCATCTGCCAGTTCAGTTGTTAAAATGTTCGTGTTGTTTTTTCTCTATGTATTCTTTCCTGGCCTTTCTCTCTGCATCAGTGTAACTTTGTATGTAGATCTAATTGTTCCGACATATCAAGCACATTTCTGATTTTCAAAAATTAAAATAAGATTCAGATAACTTTACACTTATGAGTCTTATAATTAGTTCATACCTTGCCACTAAGTATATGTTAGTGGTGCCAAACAAAAAAATTACAATACATGTTTAACTCATGGACAACTAATTATAAAATAAACCAAAAACAATAATTATACCAACGGACACAAGTAAAATTAGTGTTAAAGTTTAATCATATCAGTTTCAATGGATTTTCAATCCTTTTGTATATCAATGCTTTTTAAGCATGTTTATTTCCTTTTAAATGAATCATAATTTACAAGAGTCAAAAATGTAGGCTTCAATATGATATCTGATGACAGTGATAATGGACAATTCAAACTAAAGGTTGAAATAAACTGCGGTCTTGACTTGTTTTTTAAAAAAAGTAAGGGGTATAATCTGGACTGGGGGGGTATAGTCTGGCCTAGCCCAAAGTAAACCCCGAGGTATAAACTGGCCTAGCCCAGAATATACCCCGGGGTATATTCTGGGCTAGGCCAGTTTAACCCCGGGTATAGTCTGGCGGGGGTATAATCTGGCCTGCTACACCTGTACCGAGGTGAGTCCCTTTCTGACATTCCACCTGTTGTTTGTTTGTAATGGAGAAAGTCAACCATGGGCACATTATTTGGTCTATGCTTTTATTACGTGGAAGATGCATACATTTTAAACGTCCAATATTATTGTTATGATTATTATTACATGTACTATTATTATTGTTATTACTAGCCTACCCGGGAAAGATATAATTATCTTACAAATTTTCCTTATATCAAGCCCAGCTCGATCTAGGTCCCATTAATGACGGCATTTGGATTCGATGCAAAGACAAATGACTAATAGATAGTTTCGTTGTACCCACAATTTCTTGCAGAATACACATAATATGTGATAAAATTTGACCTTCGGTCGGCAATGTGTAAAGAGAGGCATAGAGGGCAATTTCTGGTCAAACTTTTCCATTCTGCTCGACGAAAATGCCTCTCTGGTGAATAGATGATATTAAAGACGTAGAAATGTGTCCAAAATGGGTGTGTCTACTTAATCCACCCTCAAAAATTGAAGCAGTACACCAAGTTTCATAACTTTTGGCCACGTAGTCGCGAAGTTTTAGATGCTTGCATGTTCACCCTCTGGCTCCAGTATAGTAAGATTATTATTATTATTATTATTATAAAGAGTGATTGAAAACAAAAAATAAAAGATTGAGTCATACTGAATAAAAACTTCTGAGACACATAGACCATGAAATGTATTTATAACTATGGTACATACTCCTTTCTATAACAACACCATTATCATCTTTATACAGTACATTTTTTTTTCTTATACCAGATATGATAAATATCTGTCTTTGAGGACACTCTGGCTCTTTTAGAGGCTTGATAATCATCAAATGAATATTAAATCTCTCCATTTTTATTGCAGATCCATTTCTCCTTTACGTTTCTCCAGACAGATCGTATGACAGCCGATCTCTTTGGTTGGGGGCAAAATATTGCTTTGCACACGGACTTTCGTGGGAGGTACGGAAGCTACAAAAACTCAGTCGTACTGGGCAGTAGGGTGCATGGTAAATGGGCCGACTTTCGTAATGTGAAGTACCGTATGGTAGCAGGACAAAGGCTGGAAGTTTATCTATTACTCACAGACACCGCTATTGTCGGCCTTGTGGATGATCTACTGCTGCCTAAAATCAAATACAGGGTGCCAATTGGTAGCCTGCAGAGGATGCATTTTAGTGGGAAGGCGAAGATCCATGAAGCGAGTTTTTGATTGTGGTACTCGGATCTACATAGATCCAGAAGACGAAGTGATCCAGGAAACAATTTTATTATAAGATATAGACATGTTGAGTCGTTGTTTCCATATGGCAATATGTGGTGACCATTTGCACTGTAGGGCGACGTTGTAAACCCAGGCTGTCAGCGACAGGACATTTTGTGAGACAAAAATATCAATTAAAATTTCTTTCTATTAATGGCCGTGTTGTATTTTCAAAGCTTCATGATTTTTACCTGTATTGTAAGGGGCAATAACTGATCTTTTGGATACCTAGTTCCCCATACAAGGGACATCCGGATGTTTGACACAAAAGATCGTCGGGAAGCCCCAGGGAGGGGGGGGGGGAACAAGAGTCCAGAAAGCTCCCACAAGGTGACCCAAAAAGTCACAGGGTTGTCTAGTTCTTTTATACAGGCAAGGTTGGCCATTTCCTCAATTGTCATTGTCGATTAACGTTTTGAAATGATAGTGTTTCATCACATGGTAGAATACAAAATTTTGAGTCATGGTCCCTAAGTACATAGCTCAATTTGGTTTCCACAAACAATCAAAATGTATTTCATGACCAGCTGGATATCTTGGCTTGAATGGGGGGGGGGGGGGGGGGGAGGGGGGGTAGGGAGACAACAGTAAAATGTGAAAAGACAAAGACAAGCTTTGATCATCAAACTTTAAGTTAACTAAAATAATAGCTGCAGTTTGAAAACGGATACTAATAGACGAAAGAAACAAACCAACGAACAAAAAAGTATAGACATGCTTTTTCTGTTAAACACGGGCAAACGGTCGACCTAAACTGACCGGTCGGCCTAAAATTTTTGATGGAGAACATGCCTTTGCCATGGACTTATTTTTCAACGTATTAAATCTGCAGTACTTCAGTTTCTTGCTGAACCAGCTTCTGCTTTATTTTGTATTAAACCTTTTTTTTTTACGTTTATCAGCATCTTATTTGTTCAGTGTCTACTGTTGAAACTAGCTGAATGTGGAATTGTTCTAATGTCCCAATATTGTTAAACATTGTGCGACATGTCAGTGAACTGTAAGAAAATGTATTCAGATAAGCTTAAAAAAAGATAAAGCATATACCCATTAGCGCAATCGTTGATAGTGCAAACATTTCCCCTATGTCCCAAGGGCATTCTCGTTAACAAGGAAGGTTGCTTGTTCTTATCGGTGGGCTGTGGAATTGATTGCATTCTCGACAAACTGCGGCAACAAAAACAAGAACGTACACAATTGGCATACAAAATGTTCACAACAAGGAATTCTTTGGGGCAACGGAAGAAAAGCAAACCGAGCATTTGATTCGTGTCACGCGAACATGGTCTTCGATGGATCCAAAATCCGCTGTTTTTGTTTTGTAAAGTCTGGTTTAAAGTTGTGCTGTTGTTTTATTTTTTGTGGCTTATGTGTCAGGGCACTTTGCATAATTTAAAACTTTCGTGTTTGTTCACAATTCTTGTCCAGTGGGCGTACATGGCCGTCATTAACTTAACGAATAACACGCCTTCATTTTACAATGTTCGATGTGAGTGCAGGAGTTTCAGAATTTTTTCACATGTCGATGTGTCACAAATCCCAGACTGGGAGATGTAATAGTTTATGACAGGACGACAATCACGAACAACCAAGTTTAACACTTAACAAAACAACCCATCAGACTCACACATTTATTAAACATAATTATACATATAATAGCGCAATTACATACATTATATTATTGAAATGACTGCCGTACAACGGCCTTATTCTCACACACACTCTCCCTCGGATCCACAATCCGGTAGTTACTCCTAAAGGCACTTCGGCCTCAGCCTCTCCCCTCAGGGTCTTAACAACACATTAATAATTCACTGGCACCGCAGCCTCTCAATATCACCTTCCTATCGTCATACACCTTAGCACTCCCCTAGCACCTCAGCAGGGCAATAACACATTATTAATTCCATAGCCATCAACATGGCAACAACATAGTATCAGTTCACTAGCCCATCAACATGGCAACAATATAGTATCTCATTCACTCTCATATCTACGTCCCTGTCCGTGGCCTGACTGCCACGACTTTATGTGCCTCTACTGTCCTGCACTGACAGCCTCACTTCTGGCCTATGTGTGGCCTCCGGCCCTATGCTGGCCTATCCCCTGTGCTCATCGAGGTGGCTCTGCGGCCCGTCCCCGACACCTACAAGAATAACATTACATTGGTATAATACCCTACCATTTCTATTCACTCCACCTCTCCTTACAACCCATGAAGCGTACACACACTAGTTCACCTTTCACTCACCACACATCTTACGGTAACACACCTCCATCGGAGTACACACTACTCACTCGCGCTACAAATCCATGAACTCACTTTCATCTATCGCTCGTGGCGCACATTGCTATATCCAATATCAAGGACTTCCACACTCCTCACATATACTTATTTACATCATGGTAATAGACGAATATAATATAATACATCAATCATAATAATCAACGTTCTACATACCAGTCATTACTGGAAAGACTCTCACTAGTCTTCTCGACTGCTTCCCTTATGTCCGCCCGATGGGCTCTTATTCACAGGTCCGCTCCGTAGGACCTTCTAACTTGCAGTGATAGTAATCCAGCGCTTTCGCCTCATTCAGACTTCCACCCCACTCATACACGCACGCTTTTCCCACTTGTCTGCATGAGTTATTTTTACTCTTCCCCTTTCACGTCTTTTCCTATCCGTCTGTCGTGAGCTCTTCATATTCTACACCCGCTCTGTAGCAATCCCCTTAATTGCACTCACTCCACTCGTGACATCATCCCCCACCCCAAAAAAATTAATGCAATTAATTTCAAATCGCATCAAGATGACTGTCAACGAGTGAGCGTGAGCAATACCTACACTAAAAAAAATGACCTAGCAGTTCCCCTAGTATATAGAATACCGAAATCAGGGGAAAATATGGGGATCAATATGGCCTGCAATATGCATCTATGTGTCACATCATGAATAGCTAACTAAACACAATATCTAATACAGAATCAAAAAACCACTCAACCTATCAACCATTCTTCATATCATATTTATAATGTCAATATTTTAAAGTCGACTTATTCACACAGATCCTGTCAATGTTCCTGTCCTCCGATGTATAAGCTCCTGAAATCTTCCCCTAGGCTCGACTAAGGTAGTCGGCGATATGATTGCTGGTTCCTGGAATTGGTTGAATAACGAAGGTATACGGCTGCAAAGCCAATGCCCATCTAGACAAGCGTGGGCTGGACGAACGATTCTTCGACAAAAATGTCAGCGGCTTGTGGTCTGTCTGGATACAAAATTCTCGTCCCATGAGATAACGTCCTAGTTTCTGGACTGACCAGACAATGGCAAGACACTCACGCTCTATCACAGAATACTTTCTTTCTCTCTGCAATAACTTCCTACTGACATAACATACAGGATGGAGACATTCGTTCTTCTCCTGTAGAAGACAAGCGCCGACACCAGAGTCCGACGCATCCGTTCTGAGGATAAAATTAGATCGAAAATCGGGTAATATCAGAATGGGTGACGATGATAATGCTGTCACCAAATTATCAAATGATGTCTGACATTCAGACGTCCACTGGACCTTATCGGGTTGTCCCTTCTTAGTAAGGTCAGTAAGAGAAGATGACAAGGAGGAAAAATTTGGAATGAACTTTCTGTAATAATTTAAAATTCCCACTAAGCTTCTGACTTGTTTCTTTGTTTTAGGGATTTGCAACCCTACTAACTTGTCAATTTTTGTTTCTTCAGGTCTCTGAACACCTCTACCCACGATATGTCCTAAGAATATTATCTCTGGACATGCCAAATCCATCTTTGCGGGTTTAGCAGTTAGCCCAAACTGGCGTAATCGTTGAAAAATTACTGTTAGTGTCTGAATATGATCAGACCATGTCGACGTATGGCATGCTATATCGTCAAAGAATGACACGACATTAGGTATGTCCTTCAACACTAATCTCATTAATCGTGCAAAC
Source organism: Onchidella celtica (assembly GCA_963931925.1). Taxonomy (NCBI): domain Eukaryota; kingdom Metazoa; phylum Mollusca; class Gastropoda; order Systellommatophora; family Onchidiidae; genus Onchidella; species Onchidella celtica. Next base: position 26,022,123 of record OZ007582.1, read on the forward strand.
GTCGCTGGTGCGTTTACCAACCCAAATGGCATGACCTTAAATTGGAATAATCCAATGGGCGTTTGGAACGCCGTGTATTGTTTAGACTCCTCAGTAAGCGGGATTTCCCAATACCCTTTCGTCAAATCTATCTTGGAAAACCACGTGGACCCGGCCAATGAAGCTATTAATTCCTCCTGAAACGGAATAGGCTCCCTATCGCCTACCGTAATAGTGTTCAATCTTCGAAAATCAATACAGAACCGCACCGATCCATCAAGTTTTTTCACGAGGACGATGGGTGATGAATACGGCGATGTTGATGGTTCTATCACATCTAACTTCAACATTGACTCAACTTCCTTTATGACTCTATCTCTCGAAGAAAAAGGCAGCGGATACGGTCTAAGAAATACTGGCTTATCCGAAGTCAACTTTATTTGGTGCTGGATCACCGTAGTGCGACCCGGCAAATCCGTAACAACATCCGGAAATGACGCTAACAGGGTCTCAAGTTCCCTACTCCTTGAACTCGTAAGGTCAGGGTTAATTTTAACGTCCCTGTAGCCTTGTGTCGGAGTTAACTCCGGCAATTGAATTTGTAACTCTTCCTGCGCCTCGGTGTCGCTTACGTCACAGTCCAACTGGTCTACGACCCCCGTACAAGCAGTAGAGAAGACAGTCTCCTCTGGTCTTGTCTGTGCACACAGATACTGTGGTCTCTCATAAAATCTCTGTAGCATATTAACATGGAAAACCTTACTCGCTCCATCAATGTGGATAGCGTAATCTACCTTTGAAACAACTCGCTCAATAACATAAGGGCCTTTCCATGTCATCAATAACTTATTATGGTCCGTAGGTAACAACAGTAGGACCTTGTCTCCTGGCTTAAAAATTCTCAGTTTGGACCCTCTATCTTTATAGTCTTTTGCTCTTTTCGAAGCGATACCAGAAGCTTCTTGTGCTATAGTGCGCGCTGAAGATAGTCTTTCTCTTAAATCAACAAGGTACTGAAACACCGAAATCTGCTCATCGTCTCCCGATGATGGTGACGTCATCATGTCCCGAAGAACATCAGTTGGGCCCCTAGGACTACGACCGTACATCATTTCGAACGGCGAGAATCCCGTTGACTCCTGCCGTACCTCTCTGTACGCGAATAACACTGCAGGGATATATCTATCCCAATCTTTAGGGCGATCAGCAGCTACCTTACGCAGCATCGACTTCAACGTCGAGTTCAATCTCTCGCACATGCCATTAGCCTGCGGATGATAAGGGGTGGTAGTGATGGGTTGTATACTGAATAAGCGGAACAATTCCTTCATCATCTGCGACGTAAATTGCGCGCCCCTATCAGACAGAATTTGCTCTGGTATTCCTACCCTAGCGAAAATTGCAAACAACGCTTCCGCGACTGCCTCAGACGTTATGGTCCGCAGAGGAACCGCCTCTGGCCATCTCGTAGCATTACATATGACCGTTAAGAAAAATCGATTCCCCCTATCGGTCGCTGGGTGAATGGGGCCAACAAGGTCTATCGATACCCTTTTAAACGGTTCCGAGACCGTGGGGATCTTCTGAAGAGGAGCCTGGGGTGTACGACCCTTATGCGTCGTCTTTTGGCACGCACTGCACGTCTTACAATAGACCTGCACATCTCTGTGGATCGATGGCCAGTAAAAATTTTTAAGAACCCTTTCTTTGGTTCTAGCTATCCCCATATGACCCGCTAATGGGACATCATGTGCCAAATGCAATACTGTTGCGATCAGCAACGCTGGCACAACGACCTGCTTTAAAATGGAGGACACCGTTACATACTTACGGAACAGAATGCCCGCCTGAACAATAAAGGAGGACGACCCGTTCTTATATCTCCTCGTTTTCTCGGTTCGCGCTTCCCCAAAACATGTGTTTAATGATGGGTCCTCCCTTTGTAATCTCGCCAAGCGCTCTGGCGTGATATCTAGGTTGACCGCTGGCGTCGCCAAAGGTCTAATCTTATCTTTATCCGCTACCCGTCGACGTGTTTCGATCGCGGCGCAAAAGTCAATACCTTTTGATTGCGACCATGCTTGCACGTTCTCATCGGAAGGGGAAACTACCCGTGATACATTCCCAATGATGAGCTGGGCGCCTGGAAAACAACCAACGACTGCTTCGACTTCCCCGCTAAGGAAAGGTGTATCTATCATTATTCTTGCCATGGGTAATTTCTCAATGGCCCCCGAAAATTGGATGCACGGGACAGTCTCACCTGTAAGCTGTGAATCCCGAATGCAGTCCCTATGCACTCCCACAACGGTAGATCCTGTATCTCGTAAAACCGAGACCGGTTCGTCCCCAACAAACCCTGGATAAACCCTAAGACCACCTCCTGTATGACATGAATTTATAACGGGGATCTTTCTCCCACAAGGTAAAACACCGGAAGATAATAACTTCTCACAACTGGGACACTTAGAATACTGTCCGCCTCCGTTGTCCGATGTAACACACGCAGCCGCATGATGAAATTTATTTGGGGAACATGGACTGGAGCTACTGTCCACGTTCGCCGCTATCCTACCTGCAGGGCAGTTCACGCTGATGTGATCTGCTCTTCCGCAGTTCCAACACTTCGCGGCCCTACACTCGCGGGAAAAGTGACCCACGCGTCCGCAAGTCCAACACTCCGCTCCCTGTGCTGCCCTAGGCCTGGGTCCCCGTGACCCCTCGCGACCGGAACTAGAGTCCCTATGCCGTCGGTCATCGGCAAAGGTCACAACTCGCCCCCGGCCATTACCGCGACCTAGCCCTCCTGCTCGGTCAAACTTACCGGATCCATATGCCGGTGATTGGTGATAGCCCCTACGCTGCCCCTGGGCTTGCCCGCTATAGGCACCACGCTGACGCGACCTGTCCCCAAGTCCTGCCGGCGACCCTTCAACAACGGCGACGTACCCAGCATCTTGGACGTACGCCCTGGCGACTGGTTTGGACGGATGTGCCGTACGGTATGCTTCCGCCAACTTAGACGCCTCCTGCACCGTCGCGGGTTCGTTCTCTTTCAGGAAAGCCACCAGATCTTTGTGGCACGACGCGTACAGCTGGTCACGGATCATTAAGTCTTTCAGTTTAGCAAAATCCGTGCCCACATGCGCCAAGTCTACCCAGTTCGCGAAATACTCCGTTAGTCTCGCGACGAAGGCAGCAAAGTCCTCCCTGGTATCTGCACGTGCCCGCCTAAACTGCTCCCGGAAATATTCCTCGGTACGCGCAAATCGGCGAAGCAGCAAAGCCTTCAGCTTATCGTAATCTTGCACGTCTTCGCGCTGTAGCTCTTTAAAGTAGGTTAACGCTCGCCCCTGCAATAGCGATGCCAGGTACGTGGCCCATAATTCCTTATCTTCCCCCCATTGCAATTGTGCGTTCAGTTCGAACCTGTAAAGGAAGGCGTCTATGTCGTCCTTCCGGTCGTCGAACGTAGGGAGCTTAATCCTAACGCCACCTTTATTGTGTACCTGCCGCTCAACTGTTTCTGTTGGCGTATTCTTTTTGATTTCCAACTCCGCGATTCTTATTCGCGCCTCTCTCTCATGCTGCTTATCTTCTAACTCTTTTAACTTAAACTCCCTTTCCTGCTCCTTATCCTGTCTCTCCTGCTCCTCTCGCTCTCTATCCTTAGCACGCTCATCGCGCATTTCTGCCTGCTGTTCTTTAATCCAGCCGCGTAGCTCGTCTCCCTCCAGGCCAAGTTCCTTACCCAACTTCATTAGTTGTTGGAGTTCCGCCATTTCACAGATTTATGGTTATGGTATCTATTATGCGAACGACCAACCTGTCGGTATGATCGTATCGACCAGAGACCTGAGATCACACCAGATATAACAATACCCAGTTGTCTCAATTACAATTCAGAAATTTACCTTTACAGCACAACTAATTCTATATCTATAAAATGTATAGCACTATTAATTATAAAAGAAAATAGAACGACAAGAATGAAGAAATACAGTAGAAGGACCACAAGTACGTCAAGGACAACGAACCAGACTAGGACAAAGCTTCTACAAAAAAAACAACAAAAAAAAAACTATAATGGAAAAAAAATGCAACCTACTACGCCGATTACACAACACGGTACGAACAAGAACAGAGTCTGAAAAAAAAGAACGTATCTACAGATAGGGAGGAGAAGGACAAGAGAAACGTCTTCCTAAAACAACGAGGAAGATAGAACGCTACAATCTAAACAAAAATACAGGTCCCTATAGAACTGTTCGCTGTGATGAACGAAGTTCCTAGATTAGCCCACCTCCCGAAGAGGACAAACTACGCTCACCACAGCAAACCCGCGCCACCGCCCGTATAATCAATTACAACGAAAACAGAAAAACAGCAGGAAAAGACAGAAGAAAAGACAGCCCTCAATCCAGGGCACAAAATTTTCACTTAACTTCCAATTTTGAGTTTAACTCCTCCCCTTAATCGGAGCTCTGGCTGCTTGTCTCCTCAGGCTGCACGCACACTCTGCAGAAATTTAAGTACACATTAATACATATTCATCAAAATACATGTATCGCTACATATTCATAAATATACATAAATCATATCATGAAAATTCCATTCATCCCACGAACAAAGACAACAGCATGAATTCCTAGCACAACAGAAAAACAACTAGATATAACGAATACACAATGTCAAAATGACCACAGGTAAACAGGACGAGCCCCCAGTGTCACAAATCCCAGACTGGGAGATGTAATAGTTTATGACAGGACGACAATCACGAACAACCAAGTTTAACACTTAACAAAACAACCCATCAGACTCACACATTTATTAAACATAATTATACATATAATAGCGCAATTACATACATTATATTATTGAAATGACTGCCGTACAACGGCCTTATTCTCACACACACTCTCCCTCGGATCCACAATCCGGTAGTTACTCCTAAAGGCACTTCGGCCTCAGCCTCTCCCCTCAGGGTCTTAACAACACATTAATAATTCACTGGCACCGCAGCCTCTCAATATCACCTTCCTATCGTCATACACCTTAGCACTCCCCTAGCACCTCAGCAGGGCAATAACACATTATTAATTCCATAGCCATCAACATGGCAACAACATAGTATCAGTTCACTAGCCCATCAACATGGCAACAATATAGTATCTCATTCACTCTCATATCTACGTCCCTGTCCGTGGCCTGACTGCCACGACTTTATGTGCCTCTACTGTCCTGCACTGACAGCCTCACTTCTGGCCTATGTGTGGCCTCCGGCCCTATGCTGGCCTATCCCCTGTGCTCATCGAGGTGGCTCTGCGGCCCGTCCCCGACACCTACAAGAATAACATTACATTGGTATAATACCCTACCATTTCTATTCACTCCACCTCTCCTTACAACCCATGAAGCGTACACACACTAGTTCACCTTTCACTCACCACACATCTTACGGTAACACACCTCCATCGGAGTACACACTACTCACTCGCGCTACAAATCCATGAACTCACTTTCATCTATCGCTCGTGGCGCACATTGCTATATCCAATATCAAGGACTTCCACACTCCTCACATATACTTATTTACATCATGGTAATAGACGAATATAATATAATACATCAATCATAATAATCAACGTTCTACATACCAGTCATTACTGGAAAGACTCTCACTAGTCTTCTCGACTGCTTCCCTTATGTCCGCCCGATGGGCTCTTATTCACAGGTCCGCTCCGTAGGACCTTCTAACTTGCAGTGATAGTAATCCAGCGCTTTCGCCTCATTCAGACTTCCACCCCACTCATACACGCACGCTTTTCCCACTTGTCTGCATGAGTTATTTTTACTCTTCCCCTTTCACGTCTTTTCCTATCCGTCTGTCGTGAGCTCTTCTTATTCTACACCCGCTCTGTAGCAATCCCCTTAATTGCACTCACTCCACTCGTGACACGATGTATCCACACTCGCAGTTCGATAGCAGACATCAGATTCAGATTTCATTTTTCAATCGTTGTTGAATGAGAAGCTCGCATTGAACAGAGTGACTAACAATATATCGTCATGGTGCTAACCTTTTGGCCTAAGTCAGACTTAGGCCAAAACAAAATGTACCTGTTACGACATTGCCCTATCCATGGTGCATCTATTAATGTAAAAATCATTCAAAAGTGCCAAGCCATTATCCTGAAAATAAAACTTTCTGTAATGGCCTCTCATTCACAGACGTAGGCCTTTTTGGTTCTGGGGTTGTTTCAGCCAACGTTGATGATGGCCACTTTTACCTAGAGTCATTTTGGCCTAAGTCTGACTGCATTGCAAAAGAATACATAAGTTTTTCTTTTGGCATTTTCTCAGAAGTGCAAAAAATGACTTTAGGCCAAAAAGGTCAGCACCATGACGATATTTGGACAAAAGCACATTTTGTTTGCACATGCACTATGAATTTTTCGGAAAGTTTCGGAATAGATTTGAAATTCTTGTGGCTAGTGTTGGCTAAAGTAATCGTAAAATGGTCACGATGTTTTCGGAAATACTGGCCAGAGTACGGTCGTTACAAATGAGTATTTTCGGCTACATGGCCTAAATAGCCTTGCACTATTATTAACCAATATATTTCGCAAGATGTTTGTTTTACAAGATTTGCGCACACACACGTGTAAAACAAACATGATGCGAATCTACGCATCTACACCACAGCAAAGCTGAAAACCGCGTAATTACCTATATTTTAACCTCATTACAAACAAGCTCGTACAAATTTTTATTGTTTTGCATAAGTTCTTAATACATGTATCACCACAACTAATGACGATTTCAGTTTTATACCAAGTATGCACGTTGTTATGAGCACAAAATGGTAATATGCAAATGTGAAAACGAATCCAAAGTTGCATGCGAACTATTGCACAAAAATGATTTAATACATGTAACGGGTTAGGGAGAAATCAGTGAAATGCGAGGGCATTATTACACATTAACTTTTTTTTTATTTGTAGGGACTCCATTACAATATCATGTAGGTACATATAGATCTAGTTTGATTTCATTTTACTGTGCATCATCCTTCCGATGTTACACCCTCATTTCTTGCCTGCTGCGTGATTACATTGGATACATGTGTGTAACAGCTGAGGTTGTTCTAGCACGTTATAGTAGGGGGGGGGGGTTAGTTGATCTAACTACAACCCTTTGCTGTAAAATAAATAAACACGAGATCCGACGATCGAATAAATAATACTCAAGTTTAATAACTGTATCTTAACAATAAAATACTAGGAAGGTACCAACGAGCAAGTAGGGCCTAAATATTCTACGGCACAGAGAAGAAAAACCCACTGACTCACCGACCAACCACTCACATGGGTCCATATATATATAGACATTTCTACAGAAAGTTCCCGAAATAAACGCAACCTTTGCCCTCGCCCGAACACACAAACTAACCAGCCACGTATCCATACGTCACCAGTGGCCGTATGCATAATCAGTGCGTGAACTAAAGTAAATACGTTGACTGGTGTTAACGCAAGAAATGAATACAATTTCTCGTGTTAACACCAATTAACGTATTTACTTTAGTTTACGCATTGATTATGCATACGGCCACAGGTCACATCACTCAAGGCCAAATCTGGCGTAAACAGCCATATCCACAACGTTATCGAACGTTCAGGAACATACTAATATTTACGATCACCCAACAACTACTCACTAGGAAGGGAGGGTAAGGTCACGGAGTACACTCTGGCGAACGTCAACAATTAAAGAAAAAAAGAAGTGAGCACATGCTCAGTCACCAGTATAGCAAGAAAAACGGGGGAGGGCAAAGGGTAGCTTGCAGATGCTACAATGTGACACTGACAGTACACATTGAGTCTGAGCACTTTCAGGGGTTCTTGTCGTTGATTATTTGGAGTTTTAGTTTTCATTGATAGGCTCTTCAGACTTCAACACAAGATTGAAATGTCACCAAAAAGCACAAGAGGTTTATGCAGGCTGATCAATATACATGTATTTTACAGCAAAGGAAAAATTGCAGTAGATGTAATTTTTGTTAGTGAAATTAAAAGTGCAACAATAATGTACTTTGCAAAGCTCTACGTTCAAAAAACAAAAACAACCCATCCCCCCCCCCCCAATAAATAAAAATCGATACATTTTGTATTTATTTTGGGGGGGGGCGGAGGGGGGGTGTTTTGTTTTGTGAACGTAGAGCTTTGCAAAGTACATTGTTGTTGTTGTTGTCGTTGCCACATTATGGCTTTGTACAATGCACCAAGATCTGGCCTTATGCCATCCCACAGTTCTTCCATGGCATTTTCGGTACCTCCAGTGAGAGATGTGAAAGATCATTTATCCAATTTCTGCTGACGCCAACGAACAAGTTTTTACTGGTGAGTTATAGGAAACATGTCTTTGGTATCTGGTTATAATTTCTCTTCTCATCAGTGCAGATTTTGTACAGGACAAACTCAGAGCCGCGAGCCACCATGCTTTGATGGAAGAGATGTGTTCCCACAACTCTCAAACGATAAGTATCAGCAGTTCTGTATTTGTTTTATGTTTAATTTTGTAGTTACAGTTTTTTTTCTGAACAAGTTCTGTAAACCGAAAGCTTGATTTTGTCTGCCCTTTCCTTTAATATTCATGTATCGTTTCGGAAACACTTTTTTTTACCGAGGCTTTACAGCATACATTATTTTCATTTTTGCCAGATTTTGACTTCGCTTCAGAAATTACCGCCATCCGACAGATTTTCTGGTGTTTTTTTTAAATAATATTTTGTCAAACTCCATCCATGTAGATTTGCGTTTTGATCAATTTCTCCTTCTGTGCTTTCCTGTCACTGTCACATTTCACATGTAGGCTACAACTTTTGGAAAAATAAGGTGGGTGGGGGGGGGGGGGGGAGGGGGGGTGAGTCTGTACATAAAACGGCAAAACAGATTTTGTCCAAGATATAAATGAATGTAAATCATTGACGAGAAATGACAATCTAAAATCCGAGTGATTTGCAACTTTTTACAACATAAAAACTCCAGACGTCATCACAGTGTCATGTGACTTCGGTAAATGTATTGACCTTTGTGTACCTGAGGTTATGGTCAGTCACTCTGAAACTAAAGACACATTTATTATTTCTTCTTTTCTTGTTTCTGTTCAACTTTCCCATCTTCTCTGTATCAGACCTGCAAAATGAGTACTTCAATAAAGGACGTCAATGATTTACATTCATTTATATCTTGGACAAATTAGCTATGCCTTATAACGGTATTGATTAGTTATGATTTCTTACGAAAAGAGAACACAATATTTAGCCAAATGTTGTAATGTACTCTTTGCATATATTAATACACGTACGATACATGTTTGTAATGGCCGTATTGGCGCCTCTGCCTTGCACTTTACTTGGATTGGCTTTTATACTCAAACCAAGCAGCTGTTTTGTTTTTTTTACAACAAAGCAAACAATGACTTCCTTCCTGACACCCTAATTTAGAGCCAGTGCTATAAAATCAGGGACAGTTGGCACGAATGCTTGTCTATACATGCATGAGTATCCTGCACTGTTGAGTTCACAAGTGATGGTTGAAGTTTCATGTGCTCTTAGCGTTTCTAAAGTGATACGACTTTTTTCTTTTTAGTATTACTTACAAATTACACACCGAATCCGCTGGATACTTTGACATACAAAGGAGATGCCCCGTAGACGTAATGTGTAGTGTGTAACTCAGTTCAGCCAAAAAGTAGATGTAGAGCCTTGTCATTCTAAGGGGACGAAATGTAACAAGCAAAATATATCTGCTATTAGAGAAATGCAATGAGTATTTATTAAGGATTGAAATTAACGAAATTAATCACAAACATTACTTCCATCTGTCCGCAACAAGACAGAACTAAATCCCAAACATTCATCACAGAATCAACAAACAAATAAAACACAGAATCAAACAAAACAAACAAAATATTATAGACAAACTTCTGATTTGATGAAAGTCTTCTTGTACAATGTATATGTGAGAGGATGAACGACTTTTTATTTTTAATGTGCTTTCATGGTAACTCTGGTGCGTGAGTGAGGGACGGCCACTCATAGTAGTTTATGGACACTTGGCCGAGTACCATTAATTGGATTATTTCCCTTGTAATACTAGCGCGGGACCCGTTATTCACATCACGGTGAAAAGCGCGCATTTTGATTGGTCAGTTGGAAATGTTGACCACCGGGCTTCCAACTCTTATATCATGGCTTTGAGTTTCTTACAACTCGCTCCTTCGTTGTTATCCACCGACAGAAAGACGGGAACCCGAATTCATTTTTGAGAGTAGACAATACCCTATCGGTACAAAATAGGTACTCATGATAACGTTTGTTATCAATGGAGATACGTCGTATTAATGGACGAAAGTATCCCGCACAAAATTGTCGAACGTTGTTAGTCCTGACACTTTGAAAATTTATATTAAAACTATTACCGGGTTTCTGGTATAAGTAGTCAGTTAGAATTTTAGCAGCAAGTTTCTACTTTATAATGGTACTAATTTCGTTGTACTTTGATGCACATATCCTATTGAAATAATTAATAAGAGGGTCTTGGATTTAAAGTAAACTATGAGTTAGACGCATGTTATCCCCGATAAATCCAACCTGGGTCAAGTTTATTCAATTATTGCTGGAGGGGACGTTAGAGTAATTTCTGCAGTTTACTGGGATACCTAATTGACTTTTGTGTGCACCCTTTTAACCGTACTGTAAATTCGATTGTGTTAGGACCCTAACCGGTTATGTTGTTCGGCTGGACTCAATGTCCGAGCCTTTCACTTGTGCAACACGGGCTACGTAATAGCTCTCTCGGACGTCCGCGCTGGCTCATAGATAGGATGCCGGTTCGAGTGGTCAGTACACTCCATCAAAGACGCAGAGACAAGACCCGACAGCACAGTGAACCCAGCCCAGCAACCCGGGCCCGTAGCAGCTCAGAGGCCTGCCGACGCTTGCCATCGCCACCCCGCCCCATAAGGCATGTGGCGGTAGCGCAGGACCCGGAGAGACTTTGGCTTATGGCTGGTTGGGCTTCTTTTGTTGGGCTTCTTTTTCTTGGCTTCTTTTTCCTTTTTTTTGTTTGGTAGTGATACCGTTGTTAGGCTTTTTGAATAAATAAGATTGCCAGCAGAACCCTGTGTTTGTTAATCCTGTGTATCCTTAAGGGAGTTACTATTGAACCCACGCAGTAACCACATTACCCACTCGTAGTTCACCCAACATTTTCTGGTGTCGAAGGTGGGATACACAGAAGGGTTAGTTTGTAGTGTAGAAAACCCAGCCGTGGAAATTTTTAGTTTGAAGCCCAGCCGGCCAGCCAACCCCTGCCCCACCCCATAGGAACCATGGAGCCACGAAGACCAACGCCCTCCAACATCAACTCAAGATTCAGGACTTGTATCCCAGTCCTGTGTACACCACCCATCCCACTGCAGTCAACAGGGACCCGTTGCGGGTATTTCATCCCGCAATCTACACGTATCCGCAACATCCGCCCCCACAGCCTGCGTCGACCAGTGTCTGGTACTCCCAGCCCACCACCCTTGCCAGCCACCTGCAGCCCGACCGGACCCTCAACCTGGGATGACAACTTCCCAGCGCCTACCTCCTGTGCGAAGGTCCAGCCGCCCACACAGACAACCCCAGAGATTGGACCTCTGACTCTTATTAGTGATTAACATTAGACATTGACTGTGAGTGCAGAAAGAGCAGGGGAGCGCACCCATCAAGACCCCCCCCCCGAGTTTCCATCAGGCCAGATGATAGACCACCGAATTCAAGTGAGCTCGCCTCAAGATTTTAAGTTATGGAGTAGGCTCATGTTAGCTTTCTCCACAGCTTAGTTACAATGACTTTTAATGCCTATGTTGACCTTACCTTTTTCATTGCACTAGTGCCCTTATAGCATATTGTCTTTTTTTGTACTGTTCGATCCTACGTTAACCCTGATAGTGGTCTGGGACCACCGTTTCAGGTCTGGGACCTGTTGTTTTGTCCATATGATGTAACTTGCTACAGCCAGAGCTGAGACTGTTGTGTACATCTTCAGGATGCCAGTAGTAACTTAGCCGGTTCACGCCACCTGTTAGTAGTTATAAAGAGGATGGACCATTGTTGTACTTCGGTTCACTGCGTGTAATTTGCAATTGTTCTACTCTAAGTGATGGTATCATAGCCCCTTAGAGTTTGATTATACCTTCAGTGGTCTTTTGTAAACCTTTGAATTGATGTATGTGTCACGTAAGGGACTACGTGACTTAGCAGGGGAGAATGTGAGAGGATGAACGACTTTTTATTTTTAATGTGCTTTCATGGTAACTCTGGTGCGTGAGTGAGGGACGGCCACTCATAGTAGTTTATGGACACTTGGCCGAGTACCATTAATTGGATTATTTCCCTTGTAATACTAGCGCGGGACCCGTTATTCACATCACGGTGAAAAGCGCGCATTTTGATTGGTCAGTTGGAAATGTTGACCACCGGGCTTCCAACTCTTATATCATGGCTTTAAGTTTCTTACAACTCGCTCCTTCGTTGTTATCCACCGACAGAAAGACGGGAACCCGAATTCATTTTTGAGAGTAGACAATACCCTATCGGTACAAAATAGGTACTCATGATAACGTTTGTTATCAATGGAGATACGTCGTATTAATGGACGAAAGTATCCCGCACAAAATTGTCGAACGTTGTTAGTCCTGACACTTTGAAAATTTATATTAAAACTATCACCGGGTTTCTGGTATAAGTAGTCAGTTAGAATTTTAGCAGCAAGTTTCTACTTTATAATGGTACTAATTTCGTTGTACTTTGATGCACATATCCTATTGAAATAATTAATAAGAGGGTCTTGGATTTAAAGTAAACTATGAGTTAGACGCATGTTATCCCCGATAAATCCAACCTGGGTCAAGTTTATTCAATTATTGCTGGAGGGGACGTTAGAGTAATTTCTGCAGTTTACTGGGATACCTAATTGACTTTTGTGTGCACCCTTTTAACCGTACTGTAAATTCGATTGTGTTAGGACCCTAACCGGTTATGTTGTTCGGCTGGACTCAATGTCCGAGCCTTTCACTTGTGCAACACGGGCTACGTAATAGCTCTCTCGGACGTCCGCGCTGGCTCATAGATAGGATGCCGGTTCGAGTGGTCAGTACACTCTATCAAAGACGCAGAGACAAGACCCGACAGCACAGTGAACCCAGCCCAGCAACCCGGGCCCGTAGCAGCTCAGAGGCCTGCCGACGCTTGCCATCGCCACCCCGTCCCATAAGGCATGTGGCGGTAGCGCAGGACCCGGAGAGACTTTGGCTTATGGCTGGTTGGGCTTCTTTTGTTGGGCTTCTTTTTCTTGGCTTCTTTTTCCTTTTTTTTGTTTGGTAGTGATACCGTTGTTAGGCTTTTTGAATAAATAAGATTGCCAGCAGAACCCTGTGTTTGTTAATCCTGTGTATCCTTAAGGGAGTTACTATTGAACCCACGCAGTAACCACATTACCCACTCGTAGTTCACCCAACATATACATGAATTTATTTGTATGGTTCAGCAGCTTCTAAAATGGCAATTCACCAGAGTTAAATTGGAATACTAGCAAAATGCGACTTACGAAACCTCAACCAGAGCATACGTGTAAATATACATGTGGTAACGACTGCAGCTACATGTTAGTTAAACAAAGTACTATTTCAGTTGTGAAATATCTAATTTCGATGGGAACATCTTCAAACCTAGCAATGGACAGTGCATCACAAAGACGCCTGAAAAACCACAGACTAATAAATTTACCAGGCTGGAAACACGAACTTCGGGCTGTGTCGGTTTTTACGGAATTTCCCGAGCGGTGACCGTATAACCAACATGGCCGCCACTCGGGAAATTCCAATTCTAGTTCTATCTGCAGTAGAACCCATTTTTGGGTTATAAAAGGTCGTAGGGTAGCATACTTACTCCGACAGTGTGATGACATTAAAAACAAGAAGGCAGGATATTTGTTAGCAGTTGACTACAGTAAGTGCATCGATAGAGTATCACATGATTATCTTTTTTTTATGCGTTAAAGATCTTTGGTTTCAAGGAAACTTACATGTTATGGATTAAAGTTCTCACGCATGCTGCAAAATGCTGTGTTAATAATGGAGGCTGGCTAACCGATTTCTTTAACTTAGAACAAGGCATCAGACAAGGCTGCCCATGTCGCTCTTGACCTACCTCCTGATAACAGAGTTGCTGGCACTCAACATCAAGTAGACAAAGGAAATAAAAGGACTCCCAATTCCAGGCAGTCATGGGCCAATAAAAATTTTACGATGATACATGTACTACCCTTTACTGAAGTATGAAATAGATTTTATGGAAGTCTTTGGCAAAAATAAAAACTTTCTCAAGCTTTCCAGGATTAATTCTAAATCTGTATATATCAAGCAGTGTGCCTTTAAGTAGCACTAGTGTCCTAAAATTTAACACCTAAGGTATTCAGACAGCACGACAAGTTAAAATATTGGGAATTACATTCCGGACCGGCGCTTCAGCCCGTGACGTAGAAGAAAATTGGAAAAACATAATTGACAAGATTGATAGACAGATACACATGTGGTCAAAAAGAGACTTATCTATCCAGGGCAAAATACTTATTCCCAAAACCTTTCTCATATCACAATGTGTCTATGCAATGCAAGGAATCGGAACACCCGACACTGTTCTCAGTCAACTTAATCGAAAAATCTTCAGCAAATACATGGGGGAAGAAGTATACAAACAAGAGAGCATTTGAAAAGATAAAACCAAACACAATGTGCGGCACGGAAGATAAAAGGGGTGTGAAAATGCTAAATCTGAAAAACGGGCAAGACAGTTTCTTAATTGAATGGGCAATACACCTCGGCAAAGATGGGTGTGCAGCTTGGAAAGATCTTCCCGCTTTTCTCTTAACGAAGCTGGATGGTATTAATATTTTTAGAGCAAATATCAAATCCCAGAAAGACGTGGACAAGCCGGACAATAAATCATCTAATTTTTGGAAAAGAATGGTTAAAACTTGGTTAATGCACAAGAATACTAAAAATGTAGACAGAGAGGATTTTAGCACATATTTTGGCACAATCGAGACTTGATGTTTAAATCTAAAGTTTTATTTTTCATTATCTGGCCATCAGCAGGAATCAGATACGTAGATGACCTATTAGACAATGGAACGTTCCCCACATTTGAGCAGATACAAGAAAAACTTGGGAAGAGCGGTTCATTACTTTCCGAATATAATGCTCTAAAGCACGTATATCCGCAATTTACAGTTAAATTACTGAAAAAAAAAACCACCGCGCATGATACTCTCATCTTTAAAGGTATAGATATAAGCAGCACAACAATAAGACCACAGTACATACGAAAACTTATTGTAGAAGAAGAATACACACTACCACACAAGTTATAGCTTTTTGGAAAAAGAAACTCCATTTAGGTGTCAAACAACAGCACTGGACAATCCCGAAAAAGCTGTGCTCAGAAACCCGATTAAAAGTTCAATGATGGAAAATACTATATCACATGTACATAACATCCCACTTCTATATTTCTCCATAAAAAGAATCTTGGAGATAGCGAGATATGCTCACACTGTAACTGTAATGAGAAAGACTATGTCGAACACTTTTGCGTGTCCCGCTACATGGTCATGCCCATCTGGCAAGAAGGTGTGTGTAAGATTGATGAATGGCCAGGAAAAAATATACAACACAATAAAAGACATTGCCAGGCACAACAAAGCAGGAACAAGATCTAGACCAAACAATGCTAGACAAGATGAATCATCTTATTTTAATTTCAAAAACGTGAATAAGTAAATTCAAATACGGAAAAAGCCAAGACTTTATGCCTACGTTATATTTTCAATGTCATTTGAGAAAAATTATTTAAGAAGACATGTGCATATACTGCACACATTAAGAGCACTGCGAATGCTCAAAGCAATAGCAGTCGATAAAATAAACAACTAAACAAGGTTCACTTTAAGCCGCCAGTGAGAGAGAGACAGAATGAGATTAAAACAAATGTAAGTGGACCTGAAAGGAAAATCAAATATTCTGCTTAAAAAAAAAAAATTTAAAATCAAAGAAGGGCAATGACGAAAGATGAAAAATCGATGTGGTATCCCAGGGTGAATGAACTGAAGTAATTGCATAATATTCTACCGTCTTTACTGCACTATTGTTGTGTTTATTGTTCGCTGATAATTTTATTTTTTTTTGGTCGCATCTTGCGGCTTATTAATAGTGGAAAATACAAAGATGAATATTCTAAGTCTTGCGTCTACCTAAATGGTGCTGCTCTGAAACTCTGGTGGTTATCAAATCTGTCTGACATGTACACAATGGCGACTATAATTGTTTTTATGACATGTGCAATGATACCACAGTCCAAAACGAGAAGTCTCATGAAAGTTGTCCCAATAAATGCACAGACACATCTTCGTTCCATGAAATTTCACCAAGAAAGTTTACTGATTATACAGGTTTGATGAGAAGGAAATTATAGCTTAAAATTCTTGTTCTCGCTGAAGCCCCCAGGTATTGAACTCATTCTCTCATTCTGAAACAATCCACTTGACAGTGCAATTATTTATAACTTCATTTTTGTTTACACGAGTCTCTTGTTCTCTGGGGCTGTGATGTCTGGAAATGAAGTAACGACGCGAGTTATAAATTAATAATTATTTCTGATCAGTTACTGTTCTATACGGCTGTGTGGTGTTGGCAATATGCTTAAAAAAATCGCATGATAACGTATATAAAGGTACCTGTTTTATTTAATCATGATCTTTTTCTGTCTTTCTGTGTCTCTGCTCTTGTTGTTGTTACACTGACTCTCCCACCGACTTGACCAACCATTCAACTGAATGGTAAAGATATTTACTACTGCACTAGACCAGCACAAAAGTGGGTAATAGGTTGACCTTATGTGACCTAATAATAGACAACCGACAGGCTTGAGTGCCAAGCACAATCAGTATGGCGGTGTCGATGCCAGTTGGCCTGAGACAATACTGTTGTATATAATAATTTGAAAGTGGTTGACTGCCACATCATAATGATTTGTGCCAGGGAGTACTCATTACAGTATTATGACCTACTCTGGCCGTTCATATAAGGACCATAAGTTCACAGGACAGACCAGTGCACTGGCTGATAACCTCGGAATATTAATCTGGCCGTCGTTTCAATGGACTACACCAATGCATTTATTCAGGAATGAAGGAATAAAGATTTGAATCCCTTCAAACTGTTCAAAGTATCCGCCCATTAAAGATAATGAAAATCACTATTCGATAGTGGTGGGCGATGATTCGTCTCTTGGCGATTCGATTCGATTCGAGCCAGTGGGTTGAGTGATTCTCTCTCTACAGTGTGGTTGATAACTGTGTGTGAAAGAGTATGGGTGTTGAACACAATAAATACATTATTTAAGAAATAAAAATATTCCTCCCGTTTCTATTGATCCCAAAACTTCAGTTAACACAAAACGACTAGTACATATGTAAAAGAAGAGAGGAAGGAAGAGTTTAAAGAAATGAAAGACGAGAAACAGAAAAGAATAAGAGAAATAAGAAAAAAAAACACAATGAAGAATGAAGTCCAGAAGTGAATACATTAGAACGAAAATAAAACTGGAAACTGGGGAGCGGGGGTGGGGTGGAAAGATGAAAAACCAATCCCAGACAGTAATGTACGTCCCTTCATGGCCACGCCCCTGTCATAGTTCTTTATTCCCACTAGACAAAACAGCAAATGCCAAGTGAGCCAGCACTGAGTTCCACTTTCACTCAGGCGGCACGAGACAGAACAGCTCTCTCTTGGTGGGTTTGTTGGATTTTTCATCTTGATTGTGATTGGTCAAAGCTGGTCCGCTCCATGAAATCTGTAAAGTGAACAGTTCGTGTTTCATAGAAATTGAAATTATGTTATGGGCCGTGTAACAAAGTTGTCATCTTCTTGATTTGGTCCAACTTTCTCTGTATCATGAACTGAGCGGGGCTCCGGTACATGAAATATTGGTGGAAAAGTTAACTTGCAAACAGATCAGGGGAGACAAGTTTAGAGCAACTAATTTAAATCAGTGAACAAACTTCCAAAAATCTTTCACCGACACTTTGGTAAAGTTCCACTCATGTGACAATCCCTTTCGTGAGAAGAAGAATCAGACAGTGTGTGACAGCATTTTAAAAATCGGAGACAACACAATACAAACAATGAAACAAAGCAAGTTTTTTGTTGTTCTGTGGCAAAGTTTCTGTTTACTGATGAATCTGGCTGCTTCTGAATACCGAGATTTCGTCAAACTGCCAGTCGGTCCTGAAGGATGTGGTGAAATAGCTGGCTACGAGAATGTGATGTCGTGTGCTGCTCGGTGTCAGTCTAATTGTTCGGCCTTTCAGTTCCTGGAAAACACCAAAACGTGTGCTGTTTGCTACCGTTTTGAGTTACAAGGTCTGGCGGGAAGCAGAAAGGACTTTTATGTGGAGGGAACAGCATCATATCGGAACATACCAGTAACAAACCCAGCCATCAGCAAGACTACGTTTAGGTTTCACTTTAAACAGCCTATTCGCCCGGGTGTTCTGGTGAGTAGTATTTTATAATCTATATAAATAAGAGCAAATGACAAAACGTACGTCAAGAACCCCGAAATAAAACCCAGAAAGATACGGTTTTCACGTAACTTCATTCTTAGACATGCCGTTTCCGATGGACAAATGACCTATTCGTGTTATGCTCAGTGAGGACAGTTTTCGAAGTTGCGTTCTACTTTCCCCATGTTGCGTTTTATTGTCTAACATTCCTAGCTCTCCTTGGCCATGTTTTGTATAAACTGTTGCTGCCGGTACTTTCGGTGTTATCTTTCCCTAGTTTCACGGCACTACTTTCCGTTTGCAGCATTAAACTATCTCTACCCAATCAGAATCCCCACGTGAATCTAACGTAGAATTGTATAGGATTTCCATGGGATAGATAGAGTTACTGTAAGGGTGGTTTCCCTACATCGAAATGACATCCCCTGATGTCACAACAGCATATCTACGTAGGAACGACGTCATTCCTCCGAACAAAGCTGACCTCAATCCTACGTGTTGGATTTCCGTAGGGTGACTGGCTAGGTATATAAAAAAAAATGAGAATCAGAAGTCGGGGACAGGTTGTTCTACCGGGTGCAGGCTGAGCTATTCTGTTTGTTGATACAGCATTCTAGGCTATCCTAAATTAAAATATCCAAATAATGTAATTCCTGCACAGGCCCGCCCATTCATTGGAGCTAAAATACAGATCAGTTGATGTCATAAAGGACACGATTTCTGCAAATCTACAGTGAACGACCGACATAATCATCAAAAGTTTTTCCAACCATTAGTGATTTATTTGTGTTCGATCCATTCTACATCAAAATGATTATCATAGCTTGGTTTTCTGGGCTTCAGTCATACACAAAGAATTTACAAAAGGACTTATGGCTGTAGAGACTTGCCTCATGTTTTGGTGTGTCAACTTGCAACAATGACAAGACCACCGATTTAAGACAATTTGACTAGTTGCACCAAACTGGACCCCACATATGAAACGCTCTAGGGCGCTTGTCTTGACAACACAATATGCACCTACCACCGCATTGCATGTTTTACAGCGGAGAATGACGATTATGATCACTGGGCAAACGCATCTCCGGAGGCTGGAAAAAAGATTTCACTCGGGATGAAGTTCACATTCAATCCAATTCATTATTTATGGCCTAGATTTAGGTCCTTTCATAAACTACGCCACACTGTAGGTTCAGTGAACAGTCAGTTGCAGATTTTGTTTCTATCATAAAGAAAGCAACACTGCGTCTTCAATGAACATCCATTTTGTAGATTTTGTGTCTGTCAGAAAGACTACAGCGATGTGTGTTTAGTGAATATACAAGTCTAAATTTTGTTTTTTATCATAAAGCAAACCGAGCCATGTGTTAAGTGAACATTCAAGTGTAGATTTCATTTCTATCAGAAGAAAACAACAATGGGTATACAGCTAACATTCTGGTCTAGATTTTGCTTCCGCGAGAAAGAAAAAAGCACTGTGTGGCTCTGAGAACACATTCAAGTCCAGATTTTGTTTTTTTATCATAAAGAAAACAGTACCGCGTGTTCAGTGAACATTCAAGTGTGAATTTTGTTTCTAACACAAAGAAAATGACAGCGTATATATATAGTTAACATTCAAGTCTAGATTTTGTTTCAGTGAGAAAAGGAACAGCGCTGTGTGTTCAGTCAACATTAACGTTCCGGTATCTGATTCAGTCTAGAGATATTGGAAACTATACGTTTTTCAATGATGCAATTTGTTTACAATAGAAAAAGTCAACATTATTTCGACTATGGTTTTGTTACATAGAAGACATGCTCATTTTAAACGTCATCCAATATGTTATTATTGTTGTCATTATGATTATTATTATGTATGATTATTATTATTATTACTGATAATATATTGATATTATTATTTTGAGGAATGTTTGGAAACAAAAACAAGAATATTGAGCCATATTGAATAAAAACTTCTGAGGGTCGAGACATTTACCAGGCATGATGACGAAGATATATTTTGTATCTGTTGTTGAGGATACTTTGGCTCCATTAGAGGTTTGATAATCATTAAAATAATTTTATTTCTCTCCATTTTTATTGCAGATCCATTTCTCTTTTACATTCCTCCATAAAGATCGTATGACAGCCGATCTCCTTGGTGGGGGGCAAAACATTGCTTTACACATGGACTTTCGTGGGAGGTACGGAAGCTACACAAACAAAATCATACTGGCCAGTAGGGTGCGTGGTAAATGGGCCAACTATGATCCTGTGAAGTACCGTATGGTAGCAGGACAAAGGCTGGAAGTTTATCTATTACTCACAGACACCGTTATTGTCGGCCTTCTGGATGATCGTCTGCTGCCTAAAATCAAATACAGAGTGCCAGTTGGTAGCCTGAAGGGGATGTATTTTAGTGGGAAGGTGAAGATCCATGAAGTGAGGTTTTGATTGTGGTACGCTGACCTACATGGATCCTGAAAACGAAGTGATCCAGGAACCAACTTTAATATAAAATATAGACGTGTAGGAGTCGTTGTTTCCATATGACACTATTATGGTGGCCATTTGCACTAAAGGGCGACGTTATAATCCCAGGCTCTCAGCGACAGGACCTTTTGTGAGATCAAATGTCAGTAAAGTTTTCTTTGTATTAAAGTCCGTGTTGTATTTTCAAAGCTTCATCAAAGTCAAAATTGGGCAAAAAGAAAAGGTTGTATGTTGCGAAATCCCGCGTGAGAAATAAAACCCAAACAATACAAAACAAACTAAAGAGAAGACAGAAAATACACAAAATGTTCGGCTTTCGCCTTTTTGAAGTGAAAAAAAACCGAACAATAAAAGACTTCAACAGGAACGAAGCGAAACAGTTTACTTAGCTGCGAGTTCTTGCTTCGTTAGCAGCACCAAAGCACGTCCGTCCGCCAAATGCATGGGAGCTCGGAGTGACGCATTTGGTTAGTAACCAAGACCAAACTTGATCATCGAACAGTAAGTTTACAAAAATAACAGCTGCAGTTTGAACGCGGACACTAATAGGCAAAAGCAAATAAGCAAATGAACAAAAAAGTATAGACATGCTTTTTCTGTAAAACACGGGCAAACGGTGGGCTTAAACTGACTTAAATAATATTTTTGATAGAGAACATGCGTTTGCCATGGACTTATTTTTTATCGTAGTTACAGCTGCAGTACTTCAATGTCTTCATGAACCAGCATCTTCTATTTTATTTTGTACTGACCCCTTTTTTACGTCTATCATCATCTTATTTGTTGAAACTGGCTGAATGCTGAATTGTTCTAATGTCTAATATTGATAAATACAGGGTGACCCCCCCCCCCCAAAAAAAAGAACAGAACCCACAAATCTGAGAAAGTTTTCGGCATCACTGGGATGACGCAGAAGGCTAGATCGAGATGAGCAGTGATTCCAGCAAGACAGCCCCCCCCCCACATACACACACACACATCAAATGATTCCCTGGCCTGGCTGAGAGAGCGATTTCAGGAAAGACTGATCAGCCGGAAGTGTGACGGTGAGTGGACACTTGAGTGGGTATTCATCGGACTTGAACCCCCCAGATTTGTATCTTTGTGGAGTATCTCATGGATAATGTATATGAGAACAACCCTCAAACGACTGGTGAACTGAAGGCAGCGATCACAGCAAAAATCAGAGAAATCCCCAAAGAGGAATGTGTTCGAGTAATTGACAATTTTACGCGACATATGCAAGTTTGCCTCCGACGCCATTTGGAACATAGTTTGGAAAGACTAAGACTTTCATGCAAAGCAACCAAGATAGCTGAAACTTTGGAGAATGAATGTAGACAGAGTGACGTTTGTAGGATTTAATAAAAAAAATGTTATGGGTTCAGTTTTTGTTGGTTTTTTTTTTTGGGGGGGGGGGGGGTCACCCCATGTTGGCGACATGTCAGTGAACTGTGAAAAAGTGTGCACACATAAACTAAAAAACGATAATGCACGTACCTATTGGCCCAAGCGTTGGTGGTACAAACATTTTCCCATGCCCTAGGGGCATTCTCTTTAACAAAGAAGGTTGCTTGTTTATATATCGGTGGGCTGTGGAATTGATTGCATTCTCGACAAATATCAGCAATAAAGACAAGAACGTGCACAGTTGGCATACGAAATGAATACATTGGGCCAACGGAAGGAAAGCAAACCAAGCATTTGATTCCTGTCATATTCTTCGATGGATTCCAATTCTGTTGTTTTTGTTTTGTTAAGTCTGATTTAAGGTTGAGGTTTTTGTTTTTGTTTTTTCTGTTTCTTATAAGGCGGGGCAATTTGCATAATTTATACCATTCGTGTTTGTTCACGATTCTTGTCCAGTGGGCCTTCACTGGCCGTCACTAACTTAACGAACAACACGCCTACATTTTACGATATTTGATATCAATGCAGGAGTTTCATAATTTTTTCTCATGTCGATGTAACCATACTTGCAACTCGATAGAAGTCATCAGATTTACATTTCATTTTTCAGTCCTCTTTGAATGAAAAACTCGCAATTAACAGAGTGACTAACGATAATATATTTGGCCAAAATTATATTTTGTTTGCGGAAAGTTTTAGGATAGGTTTAAAATTCTAACGGCTAGTTTAGGCTAAAGTAAAATAGTCACGATGTTTTGGGAAATACTGGCCACAAAATGAGCGTTAAAAATATGAGTATTTTGGCCACATGACCCAAAATAGCCCTGCACTGTTACTAACCAATATATTTCGCAACATGTTTGTTTTACCGGGTTTGCGTAGGCTACATACATGTGTAAAACAAACATTTTACAAATCTACACGTCTACACCACAGTAAAGCTGAAAAGCAGGTAAACTCTTGTATTTCGACCTCATTACGAACAAGCTTGTACAATTTCAACAATTTATTGTTCTGTATAAATTTCTGTATACATGTATCACCAAAACCAGCGTCCGTTTCAGTTTCATTCCAAGCATGCACGTTGTTAAGAGCACAAAATGGTCATATGTAAACGTCAAAACAAATCCAAAGTTGCATGCAAATTATTACATAATAATGGAGCGGGTTAGGGAGAAATCAATGAAATGCGAGGGCCTATATATTAACTTTGGGGGGGGGGGGGGGTTATAATATCATGTAGGTACATACAAATCTAGTTTGATTTGAGCATATTGGCGCCACTGTTTCGCACTTTACTTAGAGTGGCTTTTATACTCAAACCAGGCATTTTTTTTTTTACAACAAAGCAACAATGACTTCTTTCCTGACACCTTTATAATTTCGAGCCAGACCTATCAAATCAGGGGCAGTTGGCACGAATGCTAGTATATACATGCGTGAGTATCCTGCGCTGTTGAGTTCACAAATCGTCCCCTTTGAATGGCAAAGTTCTAATCTCCTTCCATAAAAGTGATGGTTGAAGTTTCATGTGCTCTTAGCGTTTCTAAAGTGATGCGACTTTTTTCTTTTTAGTATTACTTACAAATTACACAACGAATGCACTCGATACTTTGACATACAATGAAGATGCCCCGTAGAAGTAGTGTGTAGTGTGTAACTCAGTTCAGCCAAAAAGTGGATTTAGAGCCTTGTCACTCTAAGAGGACGAAACGTAACAAAGCAAAATATATCTGTTGTGAGAGAAATGCGGTAATTTTCATGATGGATTAAAATAGGAAAAGTAATCACGAACAGGACATCCATCGTTCCCCTATAAAGAGATAAATCAAGACAGAACAAAATTCCAGACATTCATCCCAGAATCAACCAACAAATAAAACACAGAAACAAATATACGTGTAGTAACGTCTACAATTCCATGTCAGTCAGATAGAGTGCCATTTTCAGTTGTGAAATATCTAGTTTCTATGGGAACATCTTCAAAAGCAACAATGGACAGTGCAGGACAAAGACATGTGAAAAACCGACCAATCACATTTAGATTATTCTGACAAATATCATTTGCATTCAGGCATCAACCAATCACAGCAAGACGGACCACATAATGATACCACGTAACCTAAAATGATAAACACAAGTACACAGTATAGTTTTCTGGTTTCACAAATTAAAGATAGGTCTACAACATGCTGCACCATGAATGGCGTGGACTGATACTAGCTGGGGCCTTCAGAGAGGGTTTCAGTACCCCCCGATGTTTGTACATATAACAATAGCAACAAAAACAACAACAGATTCGTCTTAAATACAAAACATTTTTTAAAAAGCCGTTCTGGCCTGTCACATGAAATTCATTCCTCGTTTTAAGAAGGCACCATCTCTCACATTAGAGTATTCTGCTCAAACAAATTGTTCTAGCCCTGATGTTTGTTCATGTGAAAACTATAAAATAGCTGACTGCCGACCCGGGACTGCAATTACTATTTATGTGGACAGTACAGCAAAATGTTTCAGACAGTATGAGCATTTTTTTTTCCAATAGAAAAAACATTAAAACACTCATCAGGATACATCCAGACTCCTCATAAAAGTGCACAAACTTGGCATGTTGTTTTATAATAACATGTAAATGCATTTTCTGTCCTCTCTTTGTCTTTGTGACATGCTATTTCTTCATCAAATCCACTTCAATATCATTAACCGCAGCAGCATCATCACCGTCCTGATTTGATTCAGCAGGCTTGGGTTTCAGTACGAAGAACAATCAAGTTCAAACAGTAGTTGAAATCACGAAAGCTGATTTTGGATTAAGTGGCAAAATAAAACTATCAATCAACCATTCAATTTGATAGTAAAAGCCGTCAACTGACACTGCACTCGTCATTAAACTGCAATGCTGTCTCTGTTTTCTATTCACGCAATGTTAGGAAACGTCCACGAACTGAATCAAGGACAAATCACCAACTTTTGATGCCAACACTCGATCAACATAAACTTAATTATTTCAGTATGAATTTCGGTTTGCCAGCCTATCAGCTACGTAACGGTTATAATTATACAGTGCCCTACAAGGTTTATCAAGAAGTAAAGTCGTTATAAAAGTATACTGCCGCCCATTTAAGATATGAAAGAAACGCATATACAATTGGGAACAAATTACACCAAAAGAGACAAAAGAATATAATATTTGACACAGATCATGATCTCTACCTTCTCCTTTGCAACTTCCTGATGGATGGGAAAAATCCCGTGCTAATGAACAATATGAATAGATCATAAGGGCCGGTGGGTGTTAGCCGCGACACAGGTGTTAACCTCACTCTCTCATTCCAAAACAATCCACTTGAAGCATTGCCATCATCTGTAGCTCCACTTATGTTTACACGAGTTTCTTACTGTCCAGGATTGTGATGTCTGAAAATGAAGTAACGACGTGAGTTATAAATCAATAATTATATCTGATCAATTACTGTTTTCATTTACCGTCCTCCACATCACGTGATTTGCAAACAAAATGGCGGCGTGCCCCACTTGTAGGGCGGAAGCGGTGGACAACAGTCGAACGATGCCATCCTTTATGCCTGAAACTTGGGTAATACAGCCTATAACTGCAAGCAAATGAAGTGGCCAGTCATCTTCTCTCTCTGTCGTACAAACGCCACCATGATAAATGCAGTCTCAGTCAGGCAGTTTACTCATGATGGTGTTGTTCGCTGACATTTTTTTTTTATCGCTTCGAACATGGCAGAGGTTTGCCAGCGTGTGCACCCTGGTCGAAATGCTGGTCTCAAGAAATCCTCAGCCACTAATTTCAGTACCCAGGTCGTTGTAAGTTGGTCAGCTAGTTCATCGTCAGCTAAAATTGTGCCTCTCTCAGTATTCCCCATGTTGCAATCGTATCGGGCGCTCATGTCCTAGGGAGTATAAATATTCAAAAATGATGTTCTGGCGTCATAATAGGCAATGTCAAAGGATCGCTGGCTAGACTCAGTATTGAGAGTGGCCAGTATCGGCGCCGACTACGGCTTTGCTCAGCTCTTGGTATTGAACATCTCCGCCTCCTATAAAAAAAAATGCTCAGCTGGCATCACGTTGCCTCAAACGGAATTTAAAGTCAGTGACCATCTAAGTACTAAAATCAGCATTAAATTTTTCGTATATGTACTGAAACAAGGGCTGGACACCCTTATGTAGAAATCTCGCTTGGACAATTTTGGCAATTAGTTTTGAAATTGAACGAAACTGGCCTGATGAGGACACGGCTATGTCACTTATAACATAATATGTTGTTGTAATCTCGATCCTGTGCTTCCAAGGAAGAGAAAATACGGATGTTGGCAGCCATCTTGGATTTTGCCGCCATGTTGAATTTTTTTCGTGGCTAACACATTATTCTTAAACACTACCATAAGGAGAATGTTTGCGCCAAGTTTCATGTTTCTATCATTTTTTGAACGATTGTTCCAGTTATATAAATCAACATTCTCGTCCTTACCAACAACGTGAGCGATTAAGGGGGGAAGGGTGGAGGGGGGTCAAGACAGTGTAGCGAATGTAAAAAACTATGCTTGAGTGATGTGTCTTCACTTAAGCATATTGATATCAACTCAGCGTGGGTGGTCTAGGGGAAGGAAGTGGTGACATCACTGGCTCATGGGTACGTGAAGTATTGTTACAAAGCCAATTAATAATAGAAAAAATACTTAGTTGTGTTCACAGTTCAGCTACCGCTTTCTATGTCACCCTCACAATAGGAAATAACACAGTATCGATACAATCAAAGGAAAGAAAAATCAAGCATTCGGTATAATTTACCTTCGTCAGCAGTGTTCTTTTTAAAATAATTTTGTCAGTTTCACGTATCCAATGTTTCAAATGACTTCATGTATTCGCTATCACTTCTTGCATCTGACGATACAATGACAGCTTGCCTTACAACAGTAATGTCTTCTTAACTCCAGTAGGGGGCCTACTTAGTTGCTTTCCTTGGCTGTAAAGTCCTTAGGTTCCATTATGTTTCCCTTTCAGCCCACCTTGATTTACAGAAAAGAATGGCACCCCGGGATTCCGACTAAAGTCATAAATTTTGTCATTTACAATTAATAGTTTATTCCAACATGGATACATTCAAGGGGAAATAACACTTACTGAGGTATTACGATTTGAGAAATTACAAAAAACAAAAAACAAAGTTTCAAAGCAATCAGAGATGTCTTAATTTTAAATGCCAGCAAATGCATAGTAATCAGTTACTGACACTTGCATGTACATTGAAAAAAAAAGGGGAAATTTTTCAAAAAAAGTTTATTGCTTCACTGGGTTTGATGCAAAGTAGAAAAACAATAAATTAAAGTGCTTGTTTTTTTACTTAGTACAGGCACATGGCAAAACATCATTTTGCAGTGTGTATCCAGTGTGAGAATTACTAACAATCAATTTAATTTAAAGACATTGGTCCTCCCACCGAGGCCTGACCTGGGCTACTTACTTACGCTGATTCAGGCACTGGAACCTGTCTCATTATACATGGCCTCTGGTGATGCACAATAGCGCCCGGTGAATGGAATCTGATTTTTAGGTTGAACCGGGGGGATATTTCATAATCCGGGGGATAAACTAGGATATCCTAGGATATCCTGGGGATTAAAATAGGAAGGGGGATATTCCAGGATGTCACACCGGAAATTGCAACAGCTAGTTCAATAGGTTTGTCAATTTTTAATGGAGTAGACCTACCGTTTTGAAATATCGAACCGAAAGTCCTAGCGGAACTCTGTCTTAGAAAAAAGGAAAATAAAGCACACATCAAAGGCAAACTATGCAGTAAAGAACACAATACATTATAAATGCCGATGCTGTGTTGGGCCTTCTTTTGTTGTTTGTTTGTTGTTGTTGTTGTGGGTTGTTTTTTGTTTTTAGACCATGAGAGCAAACAATGCAGCGGTGTACTGGATGTGGGCCTAATCTCAACTTTAGTGTGTTTGGGTGATTGGCCAGTCAGATGGGGTGAATGGGATAGTTCTATGTAAAGCGTATCATTGCCTTTCTCACCCTGGATCAGGGTATAGGCCACCAACAAACACCTTCCATCCCTCTCTATCATGGGCCAGCCTCTTTACATTATTCCAAGTCTTTCCGCTTCGTTGCACATCATTTTCTCTGGCTCTTCTCCACGTTCCGCGCGGCCTTCCTCTTGATCTCTTGCCCTGGGGATTCCAGTCCAATACCTTCTTCGTGATGCTGTTTCCTGGCCTCCTGAGAGTGTGGCCGATCCATCTCCATCGCCTCCTACCAATTTCCTCTCTGACTGGGTTCTGTCTTGTTCTTTTCCATACAATTTCATTGCTGACCTTGTCTGTCCATCTGATCTTAAGTAGCTTCCTCAAACATCTGTTGATGAAAACTTGGATTCTCTTTATGCAGGCCTGGGACGCATTCCAAGTCTCACATCCATACAACAGGACTGACTTCACGTTCGAGTTGAATATCCTCAGCTTTGTTTTTAGAGATATATCCTTGGTTCTCCAAATCTTGCTTAAGGATGTGAAAGCTGCCTGTGCCTTTCCAATTCGTGCTTTGACTTCTGCCTCTGTTCCTCCCTTATTGTCAATGATACTACCAAGATAGCAGAAGGACTCTACATCTTCCAGTGGTTGATCTCCTACTGTGACTTGTTCGCTTAGGGGTGCAACAATTTTTAGGACCTTCGACTTCGCGGGATGTATCCTCAATCCAATAGATTCTGAAATTTTGTTTAGAGCTGCAGTCTTTGCTTGCATCTGGTCGTGTGTGTGCGACAATAGTGCCAAGTCATCTGCAAAATCTAGATCGTCCAGCTGTGTCCATGGGGTCCATTGTATGCCATTTCTTCCTCCACTGGTGGTTTCTTTCATAAGCCAATCAATCACCAGGATAAACAGAAATGGGGACAGCAAACAACCCTGCCTAACACCAGTCTTGATATCAAAGCTGTCAGTAAGCTCACCATCATGTACGACTCTGCAACTTGTCCCCTCGTACATGCTCTTGATAAGATTCACCATCTTCTCTGGGATTCCATAATGTCTCAATATTCTCCACAGTGTTTCTCTATCGATGCTATCAAAGGCCTTCTCGTAGTCAAGGAAGTTCACTATCAGTTGGGAGTTCCACTCTAGCGACTGCTCTACTATGATTCTCAGCGTGGCGATCTGGTCGGTGGTTGATCGATTACTCCTGAAACCAGCTTGCTCCTCGCGAAGTTTTTGGTCTGTTGCATTCTGTATTCGCTTGAGAATAATCCGATTGAAAACCTTTCCTGGGATGGAGAGAAGTGTGATTCCTCTGTAGTTACTACAATTGCTGAGGTCCCCTTTTTTTGGGAGCTTCACGAGGTGTCCTTCCTTCCAGTCCTTTGGAAACTTGCCTCCGATCCAAATCCTCGAGAATAGTGAGTGCAGACCCTCTGCAGCCCCAGCAGCATCTGCCTTCAGCGCCTCTGGTGGGATCTGGTCTGGTCCAGCTGCCTTGCCTCGCTTTAACTGCTTTATGGCATCATTAATCTCTGCTTTAGTCGGGGGGTCGCAACTGATCAGTAAATCATTTCTTGCGGGTAGAATGTCGGGTGGGTTGCTTGGTGGAGGTCTGTTCAAGAGGCTGTTAAAATGTTCTATCCATCTTTTTGCCTGAGCTTCCTTTCCAAAAATAGCCTTCCTGTTGTAATCCTTGACAGGAACTTCAGGTTTTCCATATTTTCCAGCAAGAGTCTTTGTAGTCTGGTAGAGGATCCTCATGTGTCCTCCTGTTGCTGCCTTCTCTGCTTTCTCTGCTAACATTCCTATGAACTCCTCTTTGTCTTTTTTAATTGATTTTTTGACCTCTTTAGCTGATGCTCGGTACTCTTCCTGGTTACCAACTCTTGAGCTTCTTGTACGACTTGCATTTACCTGTTCTTTTTGGTCTCTTCTTATCCTTATCAAGTCCAGTGATTTTTGGCTGATCCATTCCTTGTGTTCCACTTTCTTTTCCCCAATAACATCCTGACATGTCGATGTAAATACTCCTTTTACCTTAGCCCAGTTAGTCTCCAAATCTACTGTCTCTTCGAGGTCAACAAGGGGTTTGAATCTATTCCTCAGTGTCAGCTGGAACTCTTCCTTCTTGTCTCCATCCAGAAGGCTCACTTGAAACTTTCTCCTCTTTGTTCCTGCTCTGGTACCTTGTTTCTTGAGGCGGAGTTTGAGTCTTGCCAGCAGCATGTGATGGTCAGATCCAACATCTGCTCCTCTCTGTACTATGACATCCTCTAGTGAGCGTCTGAATCGTCGGGTGATGCAAAAGTGGTCAATCTGATTTTCAGTTACTCCATCCGGTGAAATCCAAGTGGCCTTATGGATCCTCTTGTGTGGGAATACTGAACCTCCAATCACATAGCTGTTAAATGCGCAGAAACTTGCAAACCGCTCTCCATTCTCATTCATTTGTCCTAAACCATTGCACCCCATAATGTCCTCATACCCTGTATTGTCCTGTCCTATCTTGGCATTGGCGTCTCCCATTATAATGTTCACATCTTTTCTTGGCAATGTATCAACTATTTCCTGAAGCTGGTTGTAGAAGTCGTCCTTGTCCTCATCGGTTGCTTCATTTGTTGGGGCGTATATCTGCACAATGTTCATGTTGATGTTCTTGTTCTTAGTAGTAAATGATGCCAATATAATTCTCCTTCCATAGGGTTCCCATCCCCTCAGTGACCTCTGGGCGTGCTTGCTCAAGATGATCGCTACTCCTTCTGTATGCTTTTTGTCCTCCCTTCCAGAATACAAAATCTTTTCCCCAGTATTAAGTTGTTTCAGTCCGGACTGTATCCAGCGGGTCTCGCTAACTCCAAGTATGTGCAGTCTGTATCGCCTCATCTCCATTGTAACCTGGGCACTCTTTCCTGCTTCATACATGGAGCGGACATTCCACGACGCAATCCGGAGTGACTTGCTTGATGAAGGAGCAGTCGGGCCAGTGGCGTCCTTTCGGCTTTGTCCATTGTCCTTCATTGAATCTACAGGTGCAGATGCTCCCCCTTCTCCCAAGATAAAAGACTGATTTGAAGTATTTGCTTGTGTTTCTGTAACTGGTTTATTTTTACAGGTTGGGTAGTTGGCCCACCGCCAACTGGCTCTTCTCGGGAGACCAGGACCTTTGCACCTTTAGTCGCCTCTTACGACACGCAGTATCACGTCAGATGTATTCTCTGCTGTCCCTCTTCTACAAGAGAGCCCCGCATCTGCACGGGCGATGTAAAGCGTATAGGGCCTATATAAGTATGTATCTAATTCGACATAAATCTACGAACAACCTGTCAGTTTGCATCAGGAAGGGTCAATGACCAAAGTTGTACATGTAACTGCACGTCTTCAAAATAGGGAACGATTCCAATACTACCTGTTGTTCTAGGACGTGGGTGTGTCTGTGTTAAGGGTTGAATTTCGTAGCGCAGTCCCCTTATGAATAAAATTGGCATTTGGTTAAATAATTCCGATGGATGATATTTCTCGATCCTGTGGTGCGGTGTACCATCAGATTTCCACTGTAAAAGGTGTGTTGTGGCCTAAATCCATGAGCCAATATTATTAGAGAAGTCGTAATGGACACATTCATAATGTACTGCAAACCTCCTTGCACGTGCAAGCGCGT
Source organism: Onchidella celtica (assembly GCA_963931925.1). Lineage (NCBI taxonomy): Eukaryota > Metazoa > Mollusca > Gastropoda > Systellommatophora > Onchidiidae > Onchidella > Onchidella celtica. The sequence goes on from OZ007582.1 coordinate 26,054,339, forward strand.
ACAATACTATCACTTGAAAATCTGCTGGTTTTCTCATGAACAGTACAAAACACCATCAAAGTCATTATAGGACTCAAAGATGACGAAAAAAATCGATCAACTAGTTTGTTTTGGGGCATTAGGGGGGGGGGGGCTCAGATTGAAATACGATTTGGAATGTATTCATTCAAAGCATGACTCGGTGATTATAGATAATTGAATAGATAACTCATAATTCAAAGAAGAGTATAAAAAGTAGATAGATGTTTATATGTACATGTATAAGTAAATGGATTTAAAGTATATAAATGGATAGAAAAAAGAAAATAATCAGATGGGCTGAAAAAAAAAAAACTCTATAGAAAAAGATAGAAAAGATGGGTAGAGAATAAAAAAAAGAAAAATAGAAATACTTATATAAACAAGAAATACTTATATAAACAAGAAATACTTATATAAACAAGTAAATAAGTTCATTGCTGTCGATAAGGCCTTAAGGACTATCCTGGGGATCGGACCCAATAGAAGTCTTTTATTGTCAACTACTGAATTCTGCATTCTCGGCTGTCTTCGGGCAGCTTTGGTCTTTTCATCATCAGCTGACAGGATTTTACAGTTCAGTTTGAGCAGCTGGGATATATTCTGTATTTCACATGATAATAAATCATCCAGTGGCGGCACGATATGCTCCATTATGAATAAATTAAAAAGAGTCAATATCTTCTCAACAATAATGATATATTATGAACAGTATCACTAGTAATAGAATAATAATGGCAGTAATAGTAAAACACGTGTGAGGAATAAACTTACTTCATGCACCTAATGATACTAATTTTCGCAAGTTTCGCCATTCTTCATTGCCTATTGTTGTTGTTGTTTTTTTTCCACTTTCCACTTCCGCTTCCAGTTTTATTCTTGTTTCACTCTTTCCTTCTCACACATTTCGTTCATTCATATAGGCTGTGTTTTTTTTTGTTGTTGTTGTTGTTGTTGTTTATCCATGACGTAGTTTTAAGATACTTTTCTTTTGTTTTCATTTCTGTCTGAAATGCAAATTTGAGGTTAACTGATTTGCCATATTTGACTTTACTGATACACATTTTAGCGATAAATATGATATTATTATTTATATTATCAATGGTATTTTGGTTTGCAGCATTCTCTAAATCGTTATGTGCTATTCCAAATAGCGCAATTTTCTCATTTATTTCAATTCTTTTCCCAGTTTTACTTAAAATATACTGGGCACCAATAATCTCTCAGTTCGTTGCAATGGAAAAAAAAATACTCGATAAAATCATGTGTTTTACGTAGTGCTCGCATTTATCATTTTCCTTTATTTTCACTTTATGTAAGAGAATATTTATTGGATAAATATTATGCAGGATTTTAAAGTGTAAGAGCCTCGATCTGGATTCTTTACAAGCTCTAAAATCAATACTAAAATACTGGTGGGTGTCAACATCATATTTTTGTTTCCAGAATCCTATGTTACAGACCGTTGAGTTTTTGTTATTTATTCATTTCTTTCTGATTTCTTTGTTCGTCAGCCTAAAGATACATTTAAGATGTTCGTCTATTTTATCTTCTGTATCCAACGCCATTCTGTCTAGTACAGTTAAAAAAGTTTACAGCAGATTATTATCAGCCATAGAAAACAACCCAAGTACAATTAACTGGGCTTCACTGTTAAAGAAAATGCTGGAGAAATCTGGGTTTGGATACATCTGGGAAAGCCAAAAGATAGATCAGATTTCGTTGTTTCTATCTGAATTTGAACAAAGTCTACGTGACAATTTTCAATAAACATGCCGCAGTGATATAGAGCATTTAAGTGAGAATCGGCTAAATAGACATTTAGCTGTTGAATTTTACTGCGAAAATTATTTACATCAAGTAAAGCAGAAACATTTAAGGATAGCCATAGCAAAGATACAATTGGGCTGTCACAACTTCATGGTGGAGAGGGGAAGGTGGCAGAGGCCTACACTGGAGTATGTTATGAGATTGTGTGAGACCTGTAATGAATTGGAGGACGAATTTCACGTGCTACTAGCTTGCAAAAAAATTCAAAGATATAAGGAAACAGTTTTTATCGTCTTAGCTACTTGTTAGACCAAGCTAAATTTTCTGTCGTCGATGCTCGATAGAGAACAACATTCGTTTGCACTATTTTGCCATAAAGTTCTAAACGAATACAAAAATGTCGCTTTGTGACTTCTCCTGGCGAAGTCTGAAAACTGAATTCATCTTCGTGTGAAAAAATAAATTATAGTGATATCTTCAATTGTAGTAAATTCACAACAGATCGGTTGTGTGTGTGTGGGGGGGGGGGCGGGGGGAGGGGATTGAAAAATGATGACTGTTGGTGGCAATTACAAGTTGTATTTTATAGTTGTATAGGCCTACTATAGTAGGTAAGTGTATAAATGCTGCAGGCAGCAGGGAGAGGAGAGAGTGAATGGCCGTGCATTTTGTCTGTTTGTTTGTTTGTTTTTAATGTTTTCAAAGATTGTTTACATGATCTGTGTATTTTGAATTGGCCGCCAGGCCTACAATAAACTGAACTTGAACTTGAACTTGTCTTCTCTTATAGTCTTAACAAAAACTTTCCCTCCATTCTCTTTTCACTGCATTTGTAACTGCCCAGTAGACGTACTGAATTACAGGATAATGTCCGATTGTCTCTGTTATATCTAGCAGGGTTTTCCAGTTGTTTTCATTAAGCATTTGATACATATATTGAATCTCCCCCCTAACCCATTTTTCTACCCACAGTGCCTTATTTTTATATCTAACATTATTGTTATTGAATAAAGGTTGTTTGCCTATGTAATTTGCATCATTTACATCTTCGCAATCTCTCTTTTCTAGTTTCGACGAAATTTAAATTACATTCTGCCAAAAAAAAAAAAACAACCCATACTTTATTGACCTTATTGAATTTAATTCTTTTGCTTTAATATTTGATTTCAGTAAATAAGATAAGCTTACCAAATTTTTGGCAGAAATGACTGGCTAGTTTTACTCTTGTTTGTAGATATGACTTTTCTAAACATATTTCTTTGAGCCATTTTATAAGAAACACATTTTGCTGAGCCTTTACACTGATTACTCCTAAGCCTCCCTCATTTGGTTCCCTACATAAAGTGCTGCTCTTAACTTTTCAAAAGCTCTTTTATTTGAAACCTTTTTTTTTTGCCAAAGAGAATTCGATCTACTTCCGTCAGTGTTTCCTGTGGCAAAGATAGGGCTTGGATGATGTATGTTTGGGTTCGTATTGTATTGATTTAGTGAACCAGACCATCAGGTACAAGACAATGTTAATTCAACACAACAGACTCCACGTGTAGCCATTTCATAACTTCCTGTATTCTCTTCTGTCGCTCTTTTTCAATGAAGTCACAGACAGTCATATTAATAATAATCTAGAGTAAGTCTAAAATCCTAAACAATGTATTTAATATGATACCAGAACATCTCCTTTCTTTTAGAGATTTAAAAGATTTTAAATTAAAGTGTCCTTTCAACTTATGTTGTAATAGTCCAACTTATGTTTCCATCAACGTTCTAGATGCAAATGCTATGGGCTGAAGTTTGCTTCCTTTCATCTGTATTAACACTGCTCCCAACCCAAAACTGCTGCTGTCTGCACTGACAATTGTTTCACAGTTAATGTCAAAGAATCCCAAGGTTGTAGCTTCTGCTATTTTCTTCTTTGCAAGGTTGAATGCATTTTTCTGCTCTGCTCCCCACTGATATTTTTCTGACTTTTTCATCAAATCAGTCAAAGGTTTCAAAATTGTAGCTAGTGATGGAACAAATTTACTCATGTAATTGAGTAACCCACACACAGTGCGTAGCTCTGTCAATGATGTTGGCGGCTGTAGTTTCTGTATGGCCTCCACCTTTTCAGGATTTGGTTTTATTCCCTCCTTGTTTATGAGATGTCCAAAGTATTTCACCTCTTTCTGTCTGAAACAACATTTTTCTTTATTTAATTTCAGTCCTGATTGTTCTATTCTCTCCAAAACAGCTTCTAGTTTTCTGTCGTGATCCTCTATGTCTTTCCCATAGATGATGGTATCATCCATAATGACTTCACAACCTGGCAGGCCTTTTAAAGTCTCTTTCATTTTTGATTGGAATACTTCAGGACCTAATGATATTCCCATGGGTACTCTCTGGAAACAGTATTTTCCAAACGGTGTGATGAAAGTTGTGAGCATGCTGCTGTCTTCCTCGAGGGGAATTTGGAAGAAACCAGAGGTTGCGTCTAGTGTAGAAAAGACTGTTGCGCCATTGAATTTGGGAGCGATATCCTCTAAGTTTGGAAGCATGCAGTAGTTTCTTTTCACTGAAAGATTTAACTTCTTGAAATCCACACAGATCCGAACTTGCTTGTTTGGTTTTACTACTGGGACCATTGGGGCACACCATTCTGTAGGTTCATTAACTTTTCTTATTACCCCATTTCTTTCCATCCTTTCCAGTTCTTCTTTTACTTTACTTTCTAAAGGGAATGGTACTCTTCTTGCTGTTGCAACATTATATGGTTCAGCATCTTTGTTTAATGTTATTTTTACTGGTTCAGTTTTCAACAGTCCGGCAGCACCAAAAACTTGTTTTCTTAGTTCAGGTTTTAATTTTTCTGTGCGTTCTATGTCTTCTATGTGCCTGATTAAGCCTAGAGCTTCGGCCACATTTCTGCTGAGTAAATTGCTACCTTCTTTGTTGTTTAAGACCACAACTCTGAATTCAAAGGTCTTTTCCTTTCTCTTTGTCTTCGCTGTGAACTCTCCTTTCACTTGAATATTTCCTCCTGGTGAGGTTAGATTCAGTTTACATTGATGCAATGTCGGTTTGGTTCTCAACCTTTGAAATGTTTTCTGAGTAATACAAGTAATGTCAGCTCCTGTGTCCACTTTGAAAGGAACATTTGTATTCTGAATGTTGAGCATCGTGCTCCATGGTGGAGATTTGTCTGAAATGACTGTATCTATTGAAAATGTTTGTTCAAATTCTTCAGTCACCTCTCTAATGTTTGACCTGCACATTTTGGCAAAATGATTTGCTTTATGACACTTGTGGCAGGTTCTCCCTTTTGCTGGGCATTGGTCACGTGGGTGACCTTTCCCACACCTGCGACAATTTTGATACTGAACACTGGTAGGTCTGTGATGATTATGATTATAAGGTTTCTTATGTGGTTTGTGACCTTGTTGTGGTGCTGTTGCCCCTTTGTAATGCTTTTCATTCTTTTTAAATCCACCTGATTTTACTCTACTCATCTGAGTTTGCTGTGGCTGTGCTGTGTTATTTGTCAGCTTTTTTAAGAATTCTTCAGTCATTTCCAGACTTCTCGCGAACTGTAACAATCCTGCTACGTCAAGCGTTGATGTAGTGAGTCCTTTTTCTCTCACTTTCTTCGATGAGCAACCTGATATGAGTTGCGATTTTATTTCATCCTCCGCATTCGGAAAATTGCACTGAGACGCAAGTTGGCGAAGTTCGGAGTAAAAATCGTCAATTCGTTGAAATTCTTTCTGCCGCTTGTGTCTGAATTCATATTTCAGGATCTCCAAATTTGATCTTGGATTAAAATGATCTGTTAGAGCCTTAATGAGGTCCTTATAAGATTCATCTGAGGCTTGTATGGTATTGATAGTGGGTAATGATTCTGCAATATCATTTAGATCTGGACCACCATAAGTGAGGGTAAGAGCGTATCTTCGTTTGCTGCTAGCTATCTCGTATCCATCAAAGATGTGCTCCAGCCTGCGGACCCATCTAGGCCATCGAACTGCGGCACCTTCAGTGTGGCAATCGAATTGTTCATACGGTGGGAGATTCATGATGGACTCTGTGGTGTAGATCTAGTAGATTTGGCTCAGGTCTGAACTCATAGACTCTGCACTGTGTCGATCTATTCTTGCTGTCAGGTCTGATCTCATAGACTCTGCTCTATCGATAATAGGTCTTGGTTCATGGGCTTGGCTTAGGGGCCTTTTTTTTTTTTTTTTTCCAGATACGTCTAGATTCTAGATCTGGTAATGCCAGCTACTTTAACTGACAACATGTTTGTCAGATCCCACTTCTGACACCATGTTTGGGTTCGTATTGTATTGATTTAGTGAACCAGACCATCAGGTACAAGACAATGTTAATTCAACACAACAGACTCCACGTGTAGCCATTTCATAACTTCCTGTATTCTCTTCTGTCGCTCTTTTTCAATGAAGTCACAGACAGTCATATTAATAATAATCTAGAGTAAGTCTAAAATCCTAAACAATGTATTTAATATGATACCAGAACAATGTAATTGAATTTTGATAGTAAAAACGTCTTTGCCATTACAATCTTTCCATACAGCGACAGATTTCTTTTGGACCATCAACCTTTTAAGACTGTTTATTTTTTCTATTCAATTTTGTGGGATTTTAGAAGCTTCGATTGCCTCGTTTAAGTATGTACACTGTTGTTTTTTTTTATATCACCTCCCTTTTCTATCCAAGCTATTCCTTCCCCACTTTCCTCCCTTTGGTTACTTCTTCCTACCCACATTCCCACTGTTTCTTTCTACAAAGCTTTAGCCCTGATAGACCTGGAAACTGTCCATTTACTTTCAGTGCCTTACAGAGATAGTTTTATCTTTTAAGAGTCGAGTCATATCACCCGCATATTGCAAGACTTTTAGCGTATCTGTTACATCTCCTTCACTCATAATCCCCATACCTCTTCATGATTCCTGAGTTTATTGCTAGCATCTCTACAATTAAGATAAAAGGCAGAGGACTAACACAACATCCCTGCCGGACGCCTCAATCTAAATTAAACCATTTGGACCATTAAACCATTCTTAACCGAACTCTTTGTGAATGTATGAGCTACCAATATTGTTTACTTATCCACTGTGACGAAGGCTTTTTGGTAGTCCAATGATACAACCAGACCTATCTATCAACCAGTAATGTAATGCCATGTGAATGAGTAAACGAATCTGCCTTCAAATTATACCCACTCGGCCAAGCCTGTTATTATAAATTATGAATTGCAATACCCATGCATGTCAACCGTATTATTAAAGAAATGCTTTTTCTTCCTGGGTCTGGAAATACATTTAGTACTAATACGTGGCTATTTTCACGATATGTCGTGGAAATTTTTCTTCGCGAGTTTTCCATGACATATCCAATAAATGTCACTAGTTTTGCGGACACTTTTATCAATAGGACGGGTTTTATAAATGAATATATGTTCTGTCCAGGGTGGCGGGGGGGGGGGCAATAGAGAGATGAGAGAGAGAGAGAGAGAAAGAGAAAGAGAAAGAGAGAGAAGTGTTGTAGAAGATCCAGTACTCTATCATAACGGTGTGCCCGTATCATCTTCTAGACATTTACGTAGACAAAAATGAATCACTCTTAGTTCAGTGATGAGTTAATCCAAGATTCCACTGAAATTCTTTTTTTTTTTATGCAAGGAGTTTAATACACAGTACTAATTCGCAGACATCATAGTTAAAAGCATTTAAAGACGAATTCGTTGACATCAAACCGTGAAGTTTAGACTAGCCTCTACTAAAATTCACCAAATACGCAGAACATAAATTGACCAAACAAACAAATTGAAAAGATGACATTTTTAGCTAGCTCTAAAAAAATCACGACATAACTTTCTCAGTGCAAATAGATCATTAGTCTATCCCTTTTGTGCCTCTGAACAATGTTCTCTCTTCCTCTTTCTCTATCAGTTTCTTATCTTCCACGGCTACCACCACCATCCTGTCATTTTTTTTGCTTCCTTCGCCACCATCAATCTCTCCTCTTCTCTCATCTCAGTCAACAGCTTCTTCTTCTATTCCACTGCCACCATCAATCTCCTGTCTTCTTCCACTACCATCAATATCTCCTCTTCCCCCATCATAATCAATAAATTTTTCTCTTCCCCTATCATAATCAATAAACTCTTCTCTTCCAACTGCCAAATACGAACATCTCATTACCAGTCAAATCAGTATCGTCCACCACGGAGGCCGCCATTTCGGTACTGCCCGGGAAAGAAAAAGGTTCATTCTGATTGGATAAAAATTCCGTGGTGGAAACATTTTGTAAAGCCATTTCCACGACATTGTCCTCCCTCGCCCTCTCCCCTCAAATCGTTGATCTACCGTCTGCCGATGGCGTTGTTTCTTCTTTTATATCAAAGCCAGAGGAGCGACCTGAATGATAAAATGTAACTATCCAAGAGTATGAAATCACACACTGCCTTAGACAAAACAGGAGTCCTGGTGGTTAGAGAACTAACACAGAATGAAGGGAGAACCGTATGACCTAATGATCGCAGAACGATTTACTGTTTAAAGACACAAAGTGATATTTTTCTTTTATTTTGACTGTTTTCACCAGCGCGTGCATGGAAACACAACATTTTATTTCCACACTTTGCAGACTCTGCTGTTTCCGTACGTGTATCACCAACACATTGAAGTAGGCCTACCGTACTGCAAACCTAATTACGGTGAAAAATAGGTCCGTTGCAAACACAGCCAAGACGTTAAAAGAAAAGCAAACCGGGCATTTGATTTGTGTCACGCAAACATAATATCTATAATATTTATATATAATTAGGTAAAATTAGACGGTTGTGCTCTATAGCTGAAAAAACCACTGAAACGTAGAGCCATGAAAAAATTACTGAAAGTAGTTCAAAGACTGAGCAAGGTTTGTATCAATTCATTTTAATGATGCAACAACCTAAAAAATTTAGAAAAATAGAAAACAAAATGGGCCGTTCGAGGTTTTCCGATTCGTCATATCACACCACTCCTGAAAGAATTGCATTGGCTCCCCGTGAAGCAAAGGATAATTTTTAAAATCTGCATCCTGTGTTTCAAATGTCTGAATGACTCGGCTCCTTCTTATTTACAAGATTTGAGAAAACTGTATACACCAGGGAGAAGTTTAAGATCCTCCACTGATTCCACCATGCTAGTGACACCTGTGAAATCATACAGATGTTATGGTGAACGATCATTCACATATATTGGCCCCTTAATGCGGAACAAGTTACCTATGGAACTGAGACAAACAAAATCGTTAGTAAGTTTCAAAAGGCAGCTAAAGCATTTTTTGTTCCAGCAGGCTTATTTTTCTTGACTTACCTGAGGGGAGAGAGCATGTGATAGAAGGAGTGAGAATGTGATGGGAAGAGAGAGAGAGGGGGGTGGGAGAGAGAGGAATGAGTTTTTATTACTTGTAAAGCGCATTGAGCATTTATTGGAAATGCGCTATGTAAATGTAATTTATTATTATTATTATTATTACAGCTCAGACAGGGCCGAGTGTCGTAAGATATTTTGGTAACTCGAAACTTTGGTCACCTAAGGCTCAGGAACCCCATCACACTCAGGCTTCAAACTTTGCACAACAGCATATTATCAATGCGAAATTAACATGGGCTATATTAGAAATTATGAAATATTCAGGCTTCTACGTTTCATTTTTCATTGTTTCGGCATCATTTAGATCTATTTCGAGTCACGGTTCGCCATTTTAAGGTTTCGTTATCACTTCCTGCGATGTGTTCACTATCAAACACTAACCCGTGCGCAAATCATGCTATTGTACGGGACGCGCAGGGTGTCAACTCACAAAGGTAGAGCAGTAAGACTTAATTAAAAACAAACAAACAAACAAAAATAAAGTAAACAAATAGGAACAGGCAAGATGAAGCAGGTCCATAAAAACCACCCAGAACTGAAACTAATATTCAAACCGAAATATCCCGGGCAGGGCCGGGGACCTCAGCTAGTCTTTGATAAATCCAAATGCCGTTGCTTTTGTTTTTTTAAATCTGGTTTATTTAAAGTTTTTTTGTTTTTTTTTTCTGTAGCTTACAAGGCCAGGTGTAGCAGGCCAGATTATACCTCCGCCAGACTATATCCGGGGTTAAACTGGCCTAGCGTAGAATATACCCTGGGGTATATTTGAACTTTAGTTTGAATTGTTCATTATCACTGTCATCAGGTATCATATTGAAGCATACATTTTTGACTCTTGTATATTATCATATATTTAAGAGGAAATACATATGCATTAAAAAGCATTGATATACAAAAGGATTGAAAATCCATTCAAATTGATATGATTAGACTTTATTAACACAAATTTTTTTTGTGTAAGTTGATATTATTATTATTATAATTTTTTTTTTAATAATTAGTTGTCCATGAATTAAACATGTATTGTATTTTTTTGTTTGACACCACTGATAGGTATGAAATAATCATAAGACTCATTAGTGTAAAGTCATCTGAATGTTATTTTAATTTTTGAAAATCAGAAATGTGCTAGATATGTCATAACAATTAGATCTACATACAAAGTTACACTGATGCAGGGAGAAAAGGCCGGGAAAGAACACCAAGAGAAAAAAACATTTTAATAACCCAACTGACAGATGGTGCAATTCCCTCATCCAGCAGATATTAAATACTTCACACAAAACTAAATACATACTAAAATTGTTTCACATGATGAACTTAACCTGTCCAGAACCACTTCAAACATTACAGAATGCTAGCCAGTAATAACTAATATACAATAATAACAATACAAACACCAAATCATCTTATTTACTCTTGAAATCATCATCCGGGCATAATACAAAGATAAGAGAGAATACAAAAATTACCTACCCATCATTGTAGAATCTATAAGGAGCAGTAATATATGTGAGTACCAACTACATGTAAAAAAAATGTGTTAAATCTTTTCAACTATTCAAGTAGAACTGGACAGAAAACTTTAGTGAAGTAGTTTTGATAGTGGTGTAAACTGACTGATTAAATCTACCGAGACAACAGTGCATTGTAGAAAGTAATTACAATTTGTTATGGCAAAAATTCGATCATGTTGTGTTAACATTTCTTGTTAGTAAATTCTTTGATAGCTTATTTGTAGAAAGGTATACATGTCATGTAGCTCATGGTTTAACGCACTGGACTCATAAAAATGAAGTCATTTTAAAGATCTTTGTGTGCAAACACACAGGTGTTAAATCCCTTGGCAAGGGACGTCTCAGGCCTAGGAAGGTAAAGGCGGACAAGGTTGTTTTTTGTTTTTTTATTTCACTCGCGAGTGAAATACCCTTATTCACTATAACATGTAAGTTCAATCTTTCAAAAGCCTTGCAAACTAATCCAGTGTCTTAAACCATAAGGTACATGAAATGTATATATCTTTCTACAAATTAACCCATCAAAGAATAATAGTCACTAACAAGAAATACTGTTAAGGCAACAAGATCCATCGAATTTTGCCTCAACATGCTCTAGATCTAATTACCTTTTACTACTTTTGTCTCAGTGGACTTACTCTGTCGGCCTACACAACTGTCAAGGCTAGTTCACTAAAGCTTTCTGTCCAGTTTTACTAGAATATTTGAAAGGATTTAACAGGTTTTTTTAAAGTATAGTTGATACACATATATATTGCTGCTTATAGATTCTAGAATGATTTGTAGGCCTACACTGCCATTTTTACACTCCCTCTCATATCTTTGAAATTTCCAAAATGATGATGATGATTCTGATAATGATATTGATATTTCTCTATATTTTCGAGTAAGACGATTTCGCGTTCTTATTGTTATTATTGTATATTACTGGTTAGCATTCTGCAACGTTTCAAGTGGATCTGGACAGGTGGAGTTCATCAGGTGAAAAACTTTTGTGCCTATTTAGTTTTAAGCTTGCTGGATGATGGAAAAAATTTTGCACCGTCTGTCAGTTGAGTAATTATGTTGTTGTTTTTTTCTATGTGTGTTCTTTTCTGGCCTTTTCTCTCTGCATCACTGTCACAAAAAATACAATGATGTTTTACTCAAGGCCAACCAATTATCATGATAATAATAATAACAATAATAATAATAATATCAACACACAAGAGTGAAATTAATGCTGAAGTCTAATCATTTCAGTTTGAATGGATACTCAACCCTTTTGTATATTTATATATGAATGCCTTTTAACGCATGTTTGTTTCCTTTAAAATGTATCATGATTTACAGGAGTCAAGAATGTATGTATGGACACCAATGTAAACTAAGGCTGAAATAAACTGTTATTATTATTTCAACTGTATTATGATTTATGGGTGTCAAGAATGTGTTCATGTACGTATTAATATACCATCTGATAACAGTGATAAAGAACAGGCTGAAATAAACTGTGGTCTTGACTTGTTTTTTAAAAAAAAGTAGGGGGTATAATCTGGACTGGGGGGGGGGGGTATAGTCTGGCCTAGCCCAAAGTATACCCGGGGTATAAACTGGCCTAGCCCAGAATATACCCTGGGGTATATTCTGGGCTAGGCCAGTTTAACCCCAGGTATAGTCTGAGCGGGGGTATATTCTGGCCTGTTAAACCGGCACTTTGCATAATTTATACGCCTTCTGTTTGTTCGGTTCACAATTCTCGCCCAGTGGGCCACCACTGCCCGTCATTAACTTAACAAACAACAGGCCCACATTTTACAATATTCGATGTCTGTGCAGGAGTTTTATAATTTTTTTCCATGTTGATGTATCCATATTTGCAGTTCGGTATTTAATTACTCATAGTCATTAGATTTTGATTTCATTTTTCAGCCCAGATTGAATGAGAAACTCGCAATAAACTGGGTGACTAACATAGTAACAATATAATATTTGGCTAAATTTAGGTTCTGTTTGCACATGCACAGTGAATTTTTCGAAAAGTTTTGGGACATGTTTAAAATTCTAATGGCCAGTGCTGGGTGAAGTAAACTGGTCATGTTTTTTGGAAATATTGATCATAGAACGCTTGTTAAATATATGAGTATTTTGGCCACATGGTCCAAATACCTCTGCACTGTTCTTAACCAATATGCACATGTATTTAAATATATATATATGTAATATATGCATTTCGCAACACGTCTGTTTTTCATTCAGAGTTTGCCTAGACATAGTGTAATTGTAAAGCAAACATTACAGCGAATCCATAAATCTTCACCACAGCAGAGCTGAAAACCACAAACATGTAATACATACTTTGACCTCATGACCAGAACCAGCTTGTACAGATTTTATTGTTTAGTACAATTGTCATCTGAATATCACCAAAACCAACAAAGGTTTCAGTTTCATTCCAAGTAAGCACATTATTATGACCATAAAATAGTAAAATAGAAATATGAAAACGCATCAAAAGTTCCATGAAAACTACCGGTGCATTACAGCAACAAAAGCGACAACAGATTCATCTTAAATATTGGTAAAGAAGCTGTTACGGCCTGTCAGTGCCACATGAACACATGAACTTCATTCCGTTTTCAGACGGGTCAGCCTCTTGTATCAAAGTGTTCTGCTCAAACAAATTGCTTTAGCCCTGCCTGCTGTTTGTGTCTCCGAAAAATTATAGAATGGTAGTCTGCCGCTCTGGAACTGCAATTATTTTTGAGGACAGGAAGTAACAACAAAATTTTAAAGAAAGTATGGGCAATTTTTTATTTTCCAATCCAAGACACAAAAATATTCACCACCATACATCCAGACTCCTCACAGTCATAATAGTGCCCAGACTTGGCATGTTGTTTTATGAAAAAAAAAAAATACACAGTAATCTTAATATCTCAACATTAGTGGGACCTTTGGAATCATGTTGAATAAAGAGAAGACTGAAAGAACAGAATAGTGGTAGAAGAGAGAGAATAAGCAGAGAAAATGAAAACAAATATTACCACCATGGGAATAGTGTCCAGTAAATAACGCAATTATTTCCATTATTTCATTTACTGGGCAGTATGCTGTCACATTTCTCTTAATTTCACTGCTGTGACAAGCAGTTGCATAGCAAACTGCAAATATCGGTAAACTGAAGTAGCTTTCACGTCAAATGCTCAGTTATTAGTTTTTCTTTACCACAACCTGGCTGTTTCTTCAGAAAGAGTAATGATATTGATACATGTGTGCAGCAAAATAACCAAGAGGTAGGCCTATAAGTCAACACCTAGAAAGTACTATCTTCCCATGAATGCTTATTGAAAAAGAGAAAGTACATGTATGTCTGTGCTTTCATTCCCCTATCTTATGCATCATGCTCCACACTTGCTTTATTTAAGTCATCCTCTTTTTAGTCCACCCATCCCCTCTCCTCCCAGGATTGCGAAGAGAAAGACGTCAATGTGGAAGGAGTATGAGCGTTATCATGACAAAACAGCAGATCTAATGCACTTGCTATGCTCTGGTCGGGAGAAATATATCAATATGAGATGAAAGAATGGAATGACACATCAAATTGTGAGGGAACATTTAGTACAATTAAAGAAGGAACAGACTGGCATTTTAAAATTGTGTTGAGTTACACAGAATATTGACAGAAGTCATGTCAAGATATGTGGATTGGGCTGTGAATGGATTCTTCTGTCCTCCATTTATTGCTACGACAAGCTATTTCTTCCTCTAATCCTCTTCACTGTCATCAACCACAGCCTTCCTTTTTTTCATGATTTTCCTCAGGGAAATGTGATCATCATTTTCACTGTCTTGCATTTGAGTCAGCAAAGTAGCAGGAAAGGAGTCTGCAGATAATTTATAAGAACGAATTAAAAAAGGTTGATTTGAAAATGTGTAGACAAAGTTCAGTACAAAAAATGATCAAGTTCAAAAAGTACTTAAAACCAGGAAAACTGATGTTGTCTCTCAGATACTGGATTTAAATGGTCAAAATCAAAAATTGTCTATCAAACTGTTGAACTAGATGTCTCCATCGAATTTTAATCCATGGAGAGAAAATCTCAGTTTCATTCGATTAATTTACAAGATCAGGCACAATTTACTAAGATGTGAAAGCAATTAACTGACACAGCAACTGACATTAAACTGCAGTGCTATATGTTTCCTGTAAAATCTCAACTACACTGAGATAGTCATTCAGTATGTGGAAATGACCTCCGATAGTGGTAACAGCAGATCACAAATTAATAGGTCTTTCATATTATAATAAAAACTTTCACAGGCTGCCCATTTCTGCATGAAGGAAAGAGTAATAATAATTACATGTATATACAGGGTTTCTTCCCGTTAACAACCAGGCCCCAAGTGCATTATGCAAACACACATTTGAAACTTTTTTTTAAATTTTTGGTTACAAGACAAAAAGAACACAGAAAATGAAGAAGAAAATCCTATTAATTTACACAATGTTGCAGCACCACCCTAAATATTTTTCTATTACATCGACAGAATCTTCCTAATCTTCTCAAGTTTGACTTGTATAGGATCAGATCACCTGTGGCTGTTCTTTCCTTGGTTGTCTCTTCCCAATGCTTCTCTTGGCTCCCTATAACAATGACAGATATAAAACATACATGAAAGTTTTGGACAATCAATCTTCAATTTCTAAAAGAAATTTGTGTCATTTTTAAAAAACAAATCCAATAAAGTTGCTGATTACCATCACTGAGACAATCACTGCTTTGGACTGAACAAATATCTTTCTGATAGGACATTGTTATTTTTCATGTACTGGTGATTCTCTGACTCACCCCGAACTGGTCACTCCGTACTGGTCATTTTCCCACCATGCATTTTACGAAAAATTCCCGTTCATCTAAAGATAAAGCTACACATTTGCATGCAATTGGTATCATTTCTGTTCTGTCTGGGACTCTTTGCAGAATTTTTAAAAATCTGAAACCATAAACCCTTCCCCCATCACTGGCTGCTTTTGGGTGGGTGTGAAATTTTATACCATACCACTCTAAATTTATACAAACCCAGAAAACTTTCAGTGTAAAAGATCCAACAAATGAAACAGGTCAAGTCACTAAAATTAAATCCACCAATAAATTAGGTCGCACAAACTAGAATTCTTCTTCCTATCCAGTTGGAAAAAAGATTAAAAGACTGACTCACAGAACAATAATTAATCATAATTTTACTGTCACACTAGTAAAATATTTAACAACCAGTCCCAATCCTGTATGACATCACAGCTCAGTTGGCATACCAACAACACTCAAAACCAGGTTCACAGAATTAACCAGGCACAGATAAGACAAGAAGACAAAACATTCTTTTGTAATGAAACCATATTTCAGAATGGAGTTGCTTGGATTCTCAGTCCCAGTGGTCATGTGACAGGTGGCTGAGGTGGTATGAAAATCTGAGAAACTTAAAGATACCAATATTCCCGGCACCTTTGAAAACTATTCTTGTAATGACTTGAAAACATTTATTAACCCTCACCCTGCGAGGGGTGGCAATGTCGGTATTTACTCGCAAGCGCTCACGCCGCACGGGCAGCAAAAGTCGGGAAGGTCAAGCTGACCACGCCACGCGTAAGCCATATTTTCACGCATCAGGTCACTGACCTTTTTGAGACGTAACCACCGTGTTATTTGTTCACTGTATCTCTTCTAAATCAAACGCATTGTGACATGGACATGTTAACCAGTGAACCACTGGTCGGAATCACAATGACTAAGCTTTCAAAGGCTCTCCCCACACTTTCAAAAGATGTAACATCGACATGCGAACTGTTGCTCAACAAATTTGCAATATTATCTCATTTTCTCACAAGCTGACCACCATCTGGAGTTGTCTGTATCTAAGAACCAATCAGAACCAAGCTCTGAAATAATCTTTGCCCCAAATGCCCAAATCGGTTTATTAGTATGTGTCAATCAGGATGAAACCATTTGTGTAGGGCTTGGGAGGGCGTGGCTAGTTATCATGCTTCGTTCTCACGAAAACTACAGCTGTCAGTTTGGAATCATAAAGGCCTGTTTACACTGGTAGGTTTTAGGAATAGAAAAAAGGAAAGGAAATCTAGCGGAAAGCCCGTCGCGTTTACACTGTTCCGAAATCGGAATGGAATCCGACCCTTTCCTATTTCCTTTCCGATTTCCCCCTGAAACGCTGGAATAGGACCATTCCTATTTTCATTCCGATTTCGGAAAGGTTATGCGTCACGTGACTACCGCCTCGGTGTAAAATGGCGTTCGGTAGACCTATCGAAGAAACTTTCACCCAAACATTCTTGAGAGCGAGAGCTGTCTATGGGATACTAAATCGCCCACATGGCATAACAAGCAGACGAGAACTAAAGCCCTTGGAATTTTAGTGAGTGATAAAAGCCTTGAAAGATCAGATTAATTTCACATTCATACATTGAAATGCTGAACCGAACATTTCCTTCGCTCGACGAGTGAGAGGTCAGTGGCCGCCACGCGAGCGTCCATCCCAGTCACTTACAGTCACATGACCAAAACAAACGATGCGCATCGCTTCTCATTCAGAAAACGGACTAGTGTAAACAAGCCGCGTTTCGAGGGGGAAATCGGAAAGCAAAAATCGGAAAGCTAGGAGAGTCCTTCCCCCACGGCCTCGATTCCGTTTTTCTATTCCTAAAACCTACCAGTGTAAACAGGCCTTAAGTCAGATCATTGGTTGGAGATTGACAGACTAAGGTTTTGCTGGTTAATTCATTATCAAGCATGATAAGGCATAGCAGCGAATGTTTTCATACCGATCAGTAAAAACCGAACCACGTGGACAGCGTTTGTGGTCATCACATAGCGGCACGGGTCACTGACCCCAGATAAGATTCTCCGTGAGTAAGGTCACTGACTGTGCAGCGTGCTTTACGGGTAGCGCGCGGGGTATGGGTTAACACCACTTGTCACATGACTCTGAAGGCAGAGTTTCCGAGCGACTTTATTCCAAGTATATCAACCATGAATAAAAGCTATCTTTCACCTGCAGCAATAAGTTCAGACTTCCCACTTTCTTCTCCCTCCCTGTCATCATCTCCACCACTATCAGAAAGCCGAAGTCGCAAACTTTCTCCAAGCTGACTTTGAGAATTCTGCCCTGAAATGACCAAGATCCAGAGCTTACATGACTGATAAAACTCATTCTTACACTGGCTCAAAAACAGAAAAAAAGGTCAAATTATCAATTGCACTATCCAAAACACTGTCATATGCTACTAATGTACCAGTAAGCTTGTAACAAAATCTCAAGAGTACAGAAATAACAAAGTGACTTTTAAACTAAAGTTTTATGTCTGACAATGACCATGAAAAAATTATTTCATGACTAAGATGATTTGTTGTTTTGTTTTTATTTAGTATGAGGTGGCAGAGAGAAAATGCTTTTGAATTTTGAAACTTGGACCACTAATTTTGGAGTTATGAATTTTAAAACCATTTTTTCCGGTGAAAATTTTTCTTATACACGTATGAAATTATCCATTTCTTGGAAGGCTAGATCTAGGTATATTTGGGCTGAATATGGCCTAAATAGCACAAAAACGCTGGTTCCGGGTCATTTGGGCCGAGACTAAAAGTATCGGCTTAAATAGCACAGACTCTAATTAACATACAGACAATTTCAAGCAGTAGACTATTAAGTTTAAGTCAATATTCCAACTCAAGATAAAAAGTCCTTCAAGAAGACGAAGCACAAGACATGTCCTTCTCAAATCTAACTGTCTTGAAGAAATCAAGTCGCGGCAACAGATGCGTCGATTAAGGAGAGATCTTTTTTGGAATAAAATACCTTCGGCCCAAATAGCACAGCACCGGAAATGCGGGTTGTACAGGTCGTATTCAGCCTAAATATACACTTTCAACTGGGCTCCCAGAGATCTGGGTTGTATAGGCCGACTTTAGCCTAAATATACGCTTCCTTCTTGGAAAGTGTAATCTCAACGTTGCATGGTTAAAGTCTTAACGCTTTGGAATGGATTAATGAAAGTAATTGAAATTTTCAACATTTATTTATATATTTAACCCCTTTGCTACGGCGCGTTTTGCATTCCTGTGTACGACAGTTTTTTTTTTAGCTATTTTGGTTAGCCCTTACGACAGCGTGCTAGTGGTTGTTAAGATTATGTTTTAAAATTGACTGTGATCAGTTTATTTGTAGTTATCCCCACAAAAGTATACATTTTCTGAAAGGAAATGGAATGTAGTTTCTAAATATGCCTTGTTTTTTCATCTCAAGCAATATACAAGGTCACAAAGTTACAACAGTGATAAGATGAACACAACTGATCGATGATTATTTGCTCTGATGAAGCGCTGGCAGTAAAGAAATTTCCAAAAACTGGAATCGAGTATGTGTAAAATTCAATGCTGATTCAGAATTTCGCCCGTACTCGCCCATAGCTTTGAATACTGAAGCATTTGTAGAGCAATTTTAGTATGCTGTACCTGGTACGTCTACATGGTATTGGGGAAGCCAGAGTATTGCAACTTCCGTGACGTACTTGGTACGGCACACCGGCAATAATTGCACAATTTTGTGAAATACCAAGTACGTCACTATGGGGTCGTTCATTCCTTTTGTATACAAATGTACGACACTACCAATGCACCTACATTTATATAGTTGAAAAGTACCTTTACTCAGCTTCCGTGTTTTAAAATTGCTTCTCAGCTTCCATCAATATATGTTTACATTAAATTGGTGAAGAAGTAAGAACGCACAAACAATTTTTGCCAGGAGTGTGTTAATTTTGTCCCAGAATCATGTTTCAAGCTTCGTTTAAGCATTGTTAATGAATGTTCTCAGCCAAACATTTTCTTTCGATCAACAATGCATTACATGAAAAATCATTTCCAGAAGAATTGGTGTAGTACAAGTTTGTTTTCTGAACATGGTTCCCTCTTCTTTAAATTTATCAATAAACCGAAGTTCATATGTACAGAAACAAAAGATTACAGCACTCTGTAAGGCACATGGACATTCGAGTTGACAAACAAGGAAATGTAGTGTTTGTTATCACCACATGTAGATACTGTACCATTGTCTGCCACAAGCCCAGAATTCTTCAGCCCATTGTCATCTTTCTCAGCCCTGTCATCTTCTTCATCACTACTTCCAAAATGAAGTTTGAAACTCTCATCCTGCTGTGTCTGTGAATGATTTCCTGGCAGAGAAAAATATATAATTTTTTTTCAAAATACTCTTACAAAACACTATCAGTTTTCAATGGCACACTACAAACAAATAGTGCACGATATACATAAAAACCTTCAAAGTAGCTTCCTTTAAATTCAATGCCCAACTAGTGCTTAAAGCAAAAAAAATCAAGATTATTGGCAATCGTGTGTCCACCATACAGGCCAAGAAAACATCTTTGAGCACCATTGTGGCTCACATTCACTACAAACATCTTGTCAAACTATTTCAAAATTTACCCTTTATCACTACAGACTGCTCTTATACTGCTGGGGTTAATTTGGCAAGATTTTCTTTTTTTTTTTTTCACATTTGAGGCCCAGCATGCATAATCTTTTTTGTTGTGTGGATGTCATTCATAAATGGAACCAACGGGACAGTGGATACACCAATTCAAATTTTGAAAGCGTGGCTTCCCTAAAAGACCACTACATGCCCGTCTGCATGTGTGTATTAAGGAGTTGGGGAAAGGACACAGAGCCAATGTTTACAGTGGTTACCCTACCCAGACCTCTTCAGCTCTCTTTTACTACTGACCACTCTTACATGTCTGCACTCATAACAGGCTGTGCCAACCATCAACTACAGTTGTAGACTTCTGGACAAGTAATTATATTATAAATATATACAATCAATGGAGAGTTTACCAACAAGGACACAAAGAGAAGACAAATTGTCTTTGTATGGTGCAAACTGAACGAGTCTCAGCTCATTGAAAACACATCAACATTCTTTGAAATAAAATGGTGACCTCACTACCTCCTTCAAAGACACACGCACACACACAATGTTTACCACCATCATCATCATCATCCAAGCTCATATTTTCTTTGTCACTGCAGCCAATCTTCCTTGCATGCCCATCGTTGTCATCACTTTCACTATCTGAAGCAAGAAAACGGATCCTTTTGCCTCTTTTTGGCCTCTGTGTCTTGCTCTTGTCTTCCACCTCTGTCTGCTTCACTCTTGTGCTATCGCTATGAAAATATTCATAATGAAACTTTCCAACATCTTTAATGTTACAAAAATTGTGCTTCTTCCCAGAAATGCAATTCCAACCTCCCCCTACTAGTCTTGAAAGACGAGTTAACATTCAATAGTTCTTCAGTTAATCCTCCTGAATTTACAATACAGACTGTGCCTTAAATCTTAAATTTCATGGTGTGTAAGTATTCTGCTGCACTATAGAGGTATATAATATATACCTCTCAATAAGTGTATGAGACAAACTCTGCTGAGGGCACACATTATGTCTGCCAGATAGGAAAATACAGATTTAACCACAAACTCATGTATAATCTACAGAATGAAGATCTTCCCATAAAAATTATTGGTCTATTTCAGTCTTCACTAATCAATCTTTCCAGGAATATTGATATATGTACTTTGTCATGAGGTTGCCTGCACTGTCTGCATAGTTAAGCACAGGTGGTGAGTAAAGATCACCATGTGCATACTGACGAGCAGCAAATGAAACAAATATATTACCAGAAGAATATGTCAGACCCATTACCTTAAAATAAACATTGGTATATATAATATATACCAGGAATCGGAACTGAAAGATATTTTTTAACCTAATCAGAACAAGACATGACAATGCTAATTTCATAACAAGACAGTGAAAACAAGAACAGCAAATGTTAAAAAAAAAAACCATGGCACCACCAACATGCCAACAGCATTTTCACCCACCCTCACCCTCTGTCCCCACCAAGACTCACTGTCAGTCACACATTAACATTTGCCAACCTGTCACTGTCTGTATCAAGTGCTCTCTTCTGAGATCTTCCTGAATATGATGGGGATTCTGAGCTCTCATTCAATATTTTCTCTGATTTCTTGCTTCCGCCCTCATCATTTGCTGAACGTTGGGTAGATACATTATCTAGGTCCCTATAAAAATAAAAATGGAAATGAGCACTTTTTTATTTTCATCTACCACAAAACATGTAATTCTCCAACAAAGTAAAACTGTGGGGGAAATTCCAAGGCAAATACTGTCTCTATGTCAATTTATCGTCACTAGTTTGGGGGTTTTCCCCCTATTTCTAACATGACAGTGGTAAGCAAATTGTGTATTATGGACATATGCTGACCCAACTATATAAACAGCCTTGAAAATGTATTTTTCTACCTTCTGGCAATTTAAAACCAAATATAGCCTTTTTGGGGTGATGACAAGAATCATAAATATACAAGACAGATTTATCCTCTGAGTTGTACGCCTCACATCATACCCACAAAATTGTCAGGTTGATGGGATGCCCAGACCTCCCAACTAGTACAAGCCGGATATGGGGAGATTTGATTAAAAAACTGGGGAGATTTCACAAAAACCGGGGATGGTTACCGCAAGCTTTAGAAACTCAACAGATACACACACAAAGAATAACTACCATATCTATTTAACCCCCCACCCCTTTTTTTTTCAAAAAATGTGCTGGCGTCTCCAATACAAATAGTGTCTGGCCCAGGTAAGCAGATGGTCTCTCTCTCCACACACATACACACATGGGTGAAGCCAGACTTCAAGCAACATCTCTGGTGGAGGTCAAAGTGAGTAGTCCAACACTTCTGTAGACATACTGGTGCCGATCAGTCTCTACACTGTTCCTGTGGGAAAATAATGGGCATTGGGCCACTGTCCCCCTCCACGTTAGTTCCTACCCAACCCTCCCTGCCCAAGTGGGGACTGTCCAAGCTCCTGTCTCTGATACATCATTCTCTGAGTCAGTTAGTATCATTTCTTTCTTTGTTACAACAAATCACAATATGCACACACACACTTCCCAAATCTGCACACAAAAATGACATTTCCCCCACCTCCCCTCTCAAATCCTGACAAGCACTATTGGTCCCTTCTGTTGCACAAAACAATGATTGCAGCTCTCCAACTTCAGGTTTCTAGCAAAAACACACAATACAAAAAAGGGATTTAATGTCTTCTTGAATTATCAAAGTGTGGTGGGGTGGGAATGTTGGAAAGTTCATTGAATATCACCCAAAGAACTGCTGCAAATATGAGCATTTGTGTTTGTGTGTGCACGAGTATGAGAGAGAGGTTCTTTTTTTAACTGACTATCAAACCAAGAACTGTTAGCCAGTGAGTTAGTTCCCTCTAGGTTTATCTCTCATTGCCACCAATCACAGAAACCTGAAACATTCTAAATGTACAAGTTTCATCTAAGTGTTTCCTACAGCTGCTACTTGATGACACAGCTCAGCTACATTATTTACCAATCTAAAGTTTTGCTTGTCATGGTCTGTATTTCTTTTCTTCTGTCTTCCATGACAGTGTCCTGCAAACCTAGAGGTGCAGAGTCATCTCCCTCTTCTTCCTCAGAGTTCGTATTCTCCATTTCCTGATTACGTTTTTCCTTTCTGGTTGAAGTTTCGACATTGTGGCTGATAAGAACAAAAAAAGGAAAACACAAACATGCTTGTCAAAAAGAAAACAAATTTTACCACAAAATTTGCATTCCGAGTGATAAAAATGATACTAAGAGTACGTATTATATTACTTATTTCCCAATGCTCATTTGGCTAAATCTTCAATAACAACAGAGACACAAGGACATTAAAAATTTACCAAACTTAACTCAACTTCCAACAGACTTGGAGACTTCATAACCCTGCGGTAATACCAGTAGTCAGAAACTGACAAGACACTGAACTTTACCTTCTCTTCAGTTTTCTGCCTTTTCTCTTGTGTTTTTCATTCCTTCTCTCAATCATCTGCTTGAGGGCATTCTTCCTGTCTTCCTTATTGACTTTTTCAGATTTGTCTTTCCCCTGTTTCTCTTTCCAAATTTTTTCCTGTTCCTTAGCTTCAATCTCTGGATCCAAACCTGAGTCACTGGTGTCACTGTCCTTGACTCCCTTGGCAATCACAGGAACAAATGTTCTTTCCTGACTATTTCTGTCACGATCACTCTCCTCATCACTAGATGATGTAGGATCATCCTCAATCTCTGCATCCATTTCATCTTCTCCACTTCCCACATTTCTGCCTTTTGATTTTCTGCTTTTCTTTTCCTTTCCTTGTCCCCTGCCTTTTTTACCCTTTACACTTTTCTTGACTTTTCTGTGCTTTTTATCTCTTGATTTTGCTGAAGTGGAGGAAATGTTTGGGAAAACTCTGGTCACCACTTCTTGAATTTTGGCAGCATCTTTGGCTTCCTGGTACTCGGTAAGTTCCAGTCCATCAACAATTGTTAGGAGATCACTGGATGAAAATTCAGCTGGTATTCTCCAAAACAGTTCCTGTAAAATAGGCATGTTCAAAGTTCAGAAGTATTCTCAAGCCAGACACAGATCAACACTATGTTTGCACAGACAACTGAAATACATAAGGTAAATTACAAAAAAGCTAAAACAAAGTTAGCAGCCTGCCAGTCCTTGGCTTATTAATGCTTAGTATGGCCCACAGATAGCTCAGTTATATAACTGTCCATGCACGACTGACTATGAATATTATTCAGTTATTTGCATTAAGCTGGGTTTTCATGTGTATGGAAATGGAAAATGTAATGGAAACATCAAAAACCCGTCAAGTAGTGAAATAGAAAAGCATATTTTCATGTGTCTGGAAATGCTGTTTCCGTACACATTGAAACACTCTTTCTTTTTACCACTTGATGGATTTTTGACATTTCCGTTGCCGTTACTGTACACATGAAAATACCACTTAACAGTCTTTGCAAAATATCAAAACTTAAAAACAACTACATGCCTTTGTATTAGAATTCCATATAATTGTGCATGACAATTACATACACAAACCTGTTCTGTAGCAGGAGCTGAGAAACCCAGAGATCTTAGGAAAATCAAGAAAATTTCATCCTCCATAGCTGTCTCGTTCTCCTCTGTCAGTGGCACGATAGGAGTGGGGACTTGAACTGAAACATGCAGGGAAAGACATGAAATCAAGATATTTTTTTTTTAGTACTAAATTCTCTTGACCTACACAAGTAGAACTAAAAGTGACCAGAGGAATGTTTGACTGTTTTTCAAATTACGTAAAACAGAATAGAAGAGCCATATTCGTTGCCCTTTTGCTTTATGTTGCTAGGACAACCAGGAGATCTATACTTTGAACTACAAAAATTGCAACAACTTCTTGGTCTATGCAAAAGTTTGCTTGTGATTCATCCAAATCTGAATCAACAGAGTTCAAAATGAAGAATTAGATGAACAGTTTTTAAAAAAATAAAATCTTTTTTACTTTTTTTTCAGTGAGGAAAGGATATACCCGGTATAGATAAAACCTGACACTGAAAGAAATGGTATGTATTACTTACTTCCCTCCTGTCTGTCTTCAGCACAATTTCGTAACCCCCTCTGTATCCAAGGAACCTGTTCACTGTAACCTGCATCAAACGGAACATGAGGTAAAACAAAATCATAAGCCAAACTATTACACAGTAGACAACAGTTAAACCGAAATCAGCAGGACCTCGGGTTTGTTTTCAGTTTAGACAGAGTTTTGGTTTAGCGATAGGAGGTTTGAAAAATGCCAGTTTCAAGAGAGGCAGCCCAAATCACTATCACAGAGGACAATTTAATAATGTAAGTGAATAGCTAAACAAACTCATCACGTACTCGCTTGCTCTGTGTTTTTAACTGAGAATGAGGATGGACGATTGCTCAGGCCTAGGCACACTTGAAGCATGGATATGCCGGCAAATGTGGGCTAACTCTCAGAACAGGGAGCCATGCATGTGGACGGACTGTACAGAACTGCCATCCTGCCGAATCTCATTACCGTTACCGAGCACGATTCCATGAAATGTGCTGTCCGCGATAACTAGTGTTGTCTTTCTGATGCCATACATTTTACATGAAAGGTCACTTGCGATGCACCATCACATAGGCCTACACTACCGGGCAAAACGAAGCATACTCAGCTTTTATTTTTTGGGGTGGTGGTGGCGGTGGTGCAGTGTGGTGATACAGTGACTTGACTCGATCTATGACAAATTACAGTGGACTGGCCACTGAATCCAGCAATTTTCTTTTCGGTTTAACCATAGGGTTATTTCTGTTTAGCGCTAGTTTGTTAACAAAGATAAAGTGGAAGAAAATTAGGGATTCTTATTTTCCTTCGGTTCAGTGCTAGTTTCGGTGTAGCCACTTTCAGTTTAAGAGTTCTCCACTATATAAAAGATCTTCACTTATCCTACAGAATAATCTGAGAGAAGAGCAACCCCCCCCCCCCCCCCCCCCCCCCCCACTGCCTCATGATTTATAGCAACAATTACAAGATTAACTTCACAAACAATGGCTTTACTGGAGTTTCAATTCATAATGTCTATTTTTTGTGACAGTCAGAAGTGGGTGGTGATGTAAGTTTTTAATATAAAGTTATAAGCTGACAAATTTTACTGGGTCCAAATGAAAATAACTTTACCAGTCTCTACCAAACGCCGCACATGATCTCCCACTGTGTATGCAGTTTGTTGTGCTACCAATGACACATCTCCATCATCATCCTCACTATCACCATTGCCATTTGAGCTGTAGTCATCACTGCTACCTCTGCGTTTCCTTCTTCTGTCTTCAAAATTAAACAATTATAACAGATTGATTATTTAAGTGGTAATTCCAACAAATATCTTTGATCACACACACATAAAAACTGAATTTTTTTTTCATATCAACTGCATGTCACAGATCAGATACAGATATCATCAACATGCTGAACTTGTAGAAGATTTTATGGGAGACGAAACATCTGATTTTTCATATGTGACAAAGAAATGGGAGCCTGAATGCACTGAATGAAGGCCTGGAAAAGGAAAGAGAACAAGGGGACACCCAGAGAGACGATGGAGAGATGATATTGTGCGGACAGGCATGGACTGGATGGACATAAAACAGAGAAGAGCAGAGATCACTGGTGGAGGATATGGACTAGGCCTAATATGAATAAGAACAAGGACAAGGCTGAAAAAACACCCTGCCACTTTTTGCCTCCCCAATTTTATTTTGTCTCACACCCGAAGATTAAGTAGTTGTCGGATAAAACATACATGTTAATTCATTCAGGCCTAAACTTTTCCCACCATTTGATGATTTTCCCCAAATCGCTACATGATACAGAAATGTGTAATGTTTGAAAATTGTTAGTATCTTATTTGGTAGACAAATCACACAAATTACAACAGTTTGAAAGTACCTGGAGGTAAATTGAACAAAAAAGATATATGACCAGAGAAAGTCATTGTAAAAGATCAGAACAAAACATTTTGTCACAGGAAATCTATCATATGCGAGTGATGTCATAAAGCCTCACATCCAGTCATGGTTATCTCTCGTGCCACCAGTTCAGAATACAAATTTTTTTTTACCATTTTATAAAGGAAACATAACACTGGTGCATTCCTAATGTTACACAGTCACAGACGATATTGAGGATGGTCTTAATTTATTTTTAGCAATCCCCTATAAAAAAATGACCCAATTACAATCAAAAAGAGGAACATATACTGCTTGTTGAAAGTGAATTTATGCCCTCTCCACCTGACAAAGCAAGTGCTCTCATTATTCTTTGTCACATAGTACATTGTTCTTATTGCTTCATACACTCTAAGAAAGAGAGTGATTGTGTGTGGTAGACGTCGTCAATTTGTGTTATCTCTATGCAGGTGAGGATAGCTTTTGTTATATATCCATATGTAATCAAGGGAAATTACGCATACATGTAATTACTTAGTTACTGCCCTTGGTTAGACCTACACTTAACACTCACCCTGCGCGCTACCCGTAAAGCCCGCTGCCCGGTCAGTGACCTTACTCCCGCAGAATCTTATCTGGGGTCACTGACCCGTGCCGCTGGACGATGACCACATACGCTGTCCACGTGCTTCGGTTTTTATTGATCGGTATGAAAACATTCGCTGCTATGCCTTATCACGCTTGATAATGAATTAACCAGCAAAACCTTAGTCTGTCAGTCTCTAACCAATGATCTGACTTATGATTCCAAACTGACAGCTGTAGTTTTCGTGAGAACGAAGCATGATAACTAGCCACGCCCTCCCAAGCCCTACACAAATGGTTTCATCCTGATTGACACATACTAATAAACCGATGTGGGCATTTGGGGCAAAGATTATTTCAGAGCTTGTTTCTGATTGGTTCTTAGATACAGACAACTCCAGATGGTGGTCTGCTTGTCAGAAAATGAGATAATATTGCAAATTTGTTGAGCAACAGTTCGCATGTCGATGTTACATCTTTTGAAAGTGTGGGGAGAGCCTTTGAAAGCTTAGTCTTTGTGATTCCGACCAGTGGTTCACTGGTTAATATGTCCATGTCACAATGCGTTTGATTTAGAAGAGATACAGTGAACAATAACACTGTGGTTACGTCTCAAAAAGGTCAGTGACCCGATGCCTGAAAATAGGGCTTGCGCGTGGCGCGGTCAGCTTGACCTGGGCGACTTTTGCCGCCCGTGCGGCGTGAGCGCTTGCAAGTGAATATCGACTATTGGCGCCCCGCGCAGGGTGAGGGTTAATTGCGTAGTAAGGGAAATAATTTACCTCTTATTCATTGTGTGATTAATTAACACCACCACTTTACCTACACTACTTTTCATGTTGCATTACTCTCAGTAAGTTGGTAATACATTAGGTCACCTATTATAAAGTATGAAAGTGTGTGAATGACTTTATCTTTATTGATATTTGGTGACACTCATTACTCTATGCATTATTGTGTATATCTACTACGATACTGTATATAACTGATGACCTGTAAATATTACCACAATAAAGTTGCTTATCTTCCCGGCTACAACTGACTTCTCTTTGTTTGTTATCACCACATAACAGCTTTAATGGACACTATAGTGACTGCCTTTCTCTCCATATCTGACTGCATGGTAACATTAGTTACCACAGCATTCCCTGGATTAGTAAATCTCCAGTGTGCTAGGTGTGGTAACTTTGCTCCCACAGCATATGGCTAGGAGTTTCAAAAAGTAAAACTTAACAAAACTGAAACAAGAGACATGTGATTTAATAGTATTAGATGTATTCTTTAGTGAAAGCTGTTGTTTTTTTCTCTAATTTTGAAGAGGGCTATGGTTACATTTGTTACCATCTTCTACAAAAATGGTTACAGAAAAAAAAAGCCACAAAAACCGAACTCTTTTCATACAAACCCACCTTGCGTAAGTAAAGAAGAAGATGTCAGTTTTCACACAGAAAAGTTAATATTTGAATCAAAACTGTCAGTGCCTTGAAAGAGCTAATGTGCCTACCTCTTCCATGTATATCAGAGAACAGCCTCTCTCCCTCTTCACTGTCCTCCTCATCCTCTTCCCTTCTCCTCCTCCTGCTACCCTTGCCCCTCCTCTGCTTCAGCAAACATTTCCTGTCATCCACCACTCCAAGCTCCAACAATTTGGCAATCACTGCATTCTTGGACTTGATGCTGTTGGTGGTTTTCATAATTTCTGCAATGGGGTCTAGAAAGCACAACATACAAGACAATTACTTTCAGTGCCCAATACTTGTCTCTCTTCTGTATATTTTCAGGAGTTTTCATGCATTCACATACTGAAGGTTTGAGTTTGAGTTTAACGGCGCGCCTGCTCGATAACGGCCACTTTGTGCCTCTCATGGTTTTTCCGTTCTTTCTCTTTGGGCTAGCTTTCAGCCCTCAGATGCCTATAGGTAAGTTCACACGAAATATCATAAAAACCACAGAAAAACTGTGGGGTCGCAGCAAGGCTACAAGTTCTGTTGAAGTCTTTTATTGTTCGTTGTTTTTACTTGAAAAAGGCGAAAGCCGAAAATTTTGTGTATTTTCTGTCTTCTTGTTAGTTTGCTTTGTATTGTTTGGGTTTTATTTCTCACGCTGGGTTTTGCAACATACAACCTTTTCTTTTTGCCCAATTTTGACTGATGTAAGCTATTCACAAACTTGAACATCTTGTATTTCTCCATTAATAAAGTTGGTAACCACAACTTTTCATTTCTACTGGAGGACAGTCAATAAATTCATTATGATTTTACAGTTCTCTAACTCAATAATTATCTACGTATGACTGTTAATAAATAATGGTTTACAAAGAGTTTTCCATTCCTTGTGAAAGAAATATTTCATTAATTTAACTGACTCACAGCTATAAGCTGCTCTGAGCGACTTATCCGAAAGGCACTGGGTTTGTACAGTTCGTGAAAATAACACTAAGAAATAACTTCTTTTGTTAAATTTCCAATAATCTGGCATTTTTCTACATTTTTTAACGCTCCCACACAGCTAAACTGATCAATGTCTTTCAGAGAGGGCAGTATGAAAAAATCTTGTTGTCTGACAGAAACTATCTGAAAGCCAGTCAGTTCATCTCTCACTTTTCCAGAAATGGGACAACCACAATTTTTAATGATAAATATTTTAAAATGAACTTCCTCACAACACACCTCCAGTGTGTTTCATTGCTCAGCATTTTATCCATACTTGAAACTTCAATCTTCCTATTGTCAAGTCTAGACAGATCATGCCATTGCTGGAAACGATGAAAAGGTCTAGATACAGTTAACCCTCGTCCCGCGTTGAGTGAACTCGTCCACGTAACGCCCCGTGCGGGGATAGCCAGCGACCAGTCAGCCGACTGTTCGCATGTTGCCGATAACCTCGGCGGTCGGGTCAATCGGGTCCTTGTGAACACGTGTATCGCGTTTACTTCAGGATACAATAACAACAATAGTGGTGGATAAATCGTAAGGGACCCCTATGATATTTGGATAAAGTACTTGTGATGATATGCAGTAGGTTTTATTGTGAAATGGAAGGCCCCAAATCAAGAATTTTCTGCATTTGCATGCCGTATAACACACGTTTTATCATTTTCCCAAGACCTCTCCGCTTTTTCTGTCCCTATGTCAGGCCATTCAGGCGAACAAATTATTTTTTAAGCCATTCGCTTAATTTACTAACCACATGTATCATGACATTGCCTTCTCCCTCCTCTACTATGTAAAGCGTCCACTTACTATAATGTTACATGTAGTTTTAGCGAGAGATTTGATTTCCAGTTCCATGTCGTAGAGCACATGTATACATGTACTGAAAAGCGGTTTAATCAAAGGAACACAATATCTCTCCAATTACCACATCAAATAAAGACAACGACCAACAACAAAGTCGGTCATTTTCTCCCAGTTTTCCCTGATGAAAAACCTACTGACAGATGCCCTTATGCAGCATGCCCTAATATTACATCGGAATTCATAATTACAGACGTAGAACGGCGTCTCAAATACGCACATGGCCCCTTTCTTCTCAGTTCACATGAAGACGACAACCAGCATCAAAGTAAAAGTTTCCCCAAGATTTTCCCCAGTTCAAACTTCAGACCGTCAGTACTATTACACGAGTATGACGAATAGTTACAAATAGTTGCATTGTAATAAACGTAATCGGACGATACCATTTTGTTAGATATAGTAGGGGTGACAGGATAGATAAACACGTGAAAATTGTGTGGAAAAAAAACGTGAAAAAACAACAACGACAGCCTTGGCAACCGAATAAACAAAGCGCGAGGCGCACCGTTGCTATACAAAAATGTGGCCTCCCGCAGGACCCGCGGTTAAGCGTGTCGGACAAAATAATGGCCTCGCGTGTTGCGCGGGGAGGCCGCAGGACTAGGGTTAATAAAACTAATAAAACATTCAAACTTACAATCAGAGTCCTTGTGTAGATCAAATGTATCTCTCAGAACTTGAATTTCTTCCTCTGTCCACTCTCTGGCTCTGTGATGGTAAAGAAAAGCAGTACAAATTACATTCTGGAAACAATTTGGGGTTGACTGGACCCAAAACAGTTGTCTCCATTTCAAACAAAATACACCAACAATGAATGCATTTCTAAAATAATGTCTAGTTCAAATCAAATCTGCTTTCTAAATGTCTTTACAAATAAACATAAGCAGGATATAGGATAGAACGAAGGAAAAAAAGCTACAGATCATGGAAATCACCAGCAAAAATGGGAAATCCTTTCATTTTCATATTTGTCATTGCAACAGAAAAATTAGATTGAGAGATGTCTGCCCCGCAATGGTGCACTATTTAACCCTCACCCTGCGCGGGGCGCCAATAGTCGGTATTGACTTGCAAGCGCTCACGCCGCACGGGCGGCAAAAGTCGCCCAGGTCAAGCTGGCCGCACCACGCGCAAGCCATATTTTCACGCGTCGGGTCACTGACCTTTTTGAGACGTAACCACAGTGTTATTGTTCACTGTATCTCTTCTAAATCAAACGCATTGTGACATGGACATGTTAACCAGTGAACCACTGGTCGGAATCACAAAGACTAAGCTTTCAAAGGCTCTCCCCACACTTTCAAAAGATGTAACATTGACATGCGAACTGTTGCTCAACAAATTTGCAATATTATCTCATTTTCTCACAAGCTGACCACCATCTGGAGTTGTCTGTATCTAAGAACCAATCAGAACCAAGCTCTGAAATAATCTTTGCCCCAAATGTCCACATTGGTTTATTAGTATGTGTCAATCAGGATGAAACCATTTGTGTAGGGCTTGGGAGGGCGTGGCTTGTTATGTGGTCATCGCATAGCGGCACGGGTCAGTGACCCCAGATAAGATTCTCCGTGAGTAAGGTCACTGACCATGCAGCGGGCTTTACGGGTAGCGCGCGGGGTATGGGTTAAGTTAAATTCTGCTACCTGGTGATCTCTGCTTTTACAACAGTCTGGTACAGAGAGATATGTATCATCCATACCTAGGGTGGGAGGATTGCTTGCTATCTATCATACATTAATGTTTTAAGATGCCTTTAGGTGGGTTTCATTTCCAAAGCTTTTCTATACATAACAATGAGAGAATATCTGCTTATTTTTGTAGGGTTAAGAACAAAGTAAAGAGGTTTTGATTTATTACTTGGCTGTCATCACAAACTAGCAAATCCTTGATTCTCCGACCACACAATACATTGTAGTTATTAGCTAGTGGCGAAAAAAACCCAACAACAAACAATATGTTCCAATGTCAGAACAATTTGAGTGTCCGTATCTGGGGTAAAAGCTGCTAAATCTGCATGTCACTGTTGTCCTTACCGTGGTCCTTTAACTCGGATGTCCCTGGCACTGGTGATCAGACCCAGTTTCTTCAACTCCCGCAGCACCTGCATCCTGGTGTGGTTGGAAGTCAGTTCTCCTAGGATTAGGTCAACCGCATCCAGTTCTGATTGAAAAAAAAAAAAAAATTTTTTCTTTCAACTTCATTATCTGAGTTGTACATGTTTAAATAAACGTTACTTGAACAGGGCTGCTCAAAGTCTACAGCAGCATGCACCCACTTCAGTCTAACAGGCAGTTCGTCTATTTTCTACTTTGAACAATCAGTCCAAGGTAAAGCAGTACTGAACTCTGCTCGTACAACAATCAGATGTGGTCTGAGAACATTTGCGAGAAAATTTATCAAACAGCTAAACCTGTGTGCTCTAAGTTCACCACAGAAAAATTTATAAGTCATACTAGCCTTCCAGGGCTTCCATAAGACAAGAACCTTTAAGGCAAGATTATCTTAAGATGGGAATGTACAGTTGGTGGGGACTGAAGAAAGTCCCATAGACCAGAAACTTGTTCTTTTCTGAGTTCATCATGGTTTTCATGCAACACTTAGTTTGGCTGCAATCATTCATTCCAGTAGGGCTCTGCAAAACATCTTTTTTTTTATCTTTTGCCCCACTCCAATAATGATTGTCATAAAACTTAACACTGGTAGATTCTGGTAATTTGATATTTCAACAAGTAATCATTTTCAGCCTAATGAAGGTGGATGTGAAAATGAGAAGCAAACATGAACTGTCTTGTTCACACTGATGTTTTCCAACCTACCTGGATGTTTGGCATCTCTGTGTTTTTCATACAAATTCACCAATTCATCCTCCTGCTGCTCTGTCCATAATACCTTAGCTTTGCTGTCAACCAAAATGATGGAAAAAAAAAAAAACCCAGAAAATTACATGGATGAGAATTTGTGTAATATTACCTCAGAACAGTACCAGAATACCCGTCATTTTGTTAAAGAAATTTTAGCATAGGACCATGCTTGATTTGAAACACAAATTTCACTGATGAAAATTTTACCCCACTAGAGTACAAATATCAGACAGGAATACAGAAGTGAAAAATGTGTCCACTCCACTTTTCTGTAAAACAATAGGTTATGAATGAAAAATGTTTCAAAATGAAATTGTAGCATCTGAATTGAAATCCAGACTGCCATGGAAATTAATACCTCCTCAAAATTGCTGACCTTTTTTTTCTGTCTTTCGCTAGACCTTGGCAAATGTTGTAAAGAGACAGACTTTAGGGCAGTTTTTTTTTTTAAGGTATTGATAGGGAAGAAAGATTTTATCTCATGAAAAGACAGACGAGGTGAAGACAATAAATCCATAATTTTTTTTTTTTTTTTTTTTGGAAAGTGTATGTCTCCTGACAATAATGGCCGTAAGAACAGGTTTTAATGCAACGCACCTTTTCTTTTGAAAGTCATAGTCACCAGTGATAGCCAGAGCTTCGTTCTTGGACTTCCAGAACAACAAATCCACATAAACCTTCTTGTTGTTATTGGCAATGGCCGCGAAGTTTCGTACAACATAGCAGGCAAATTTGGATAATTCCTGAAGGTGGGAGACCATAAAACAATGTATAGCTCACAAAAAGCCTATCTTCCACATACATCTATATAATGAGCTGCAAAACTTAGATCAAGAATTCTAAGACAAGCACTAAACATGGAGACACAATATTTTCATTCAATTCCTTAAAAAGAAAAAAGGTAGTTGATGATGGATGAATAAAAGTGTATGTGGGTATGGGATATTTGTATGCTCAGCAAGGACAGAGTTTTGAAGTTGTCCCTCCTCTCTTTTTCACACCACATTTTATAGTCAAACATTCCCCGCTTTTCTTGTCCATGCTTTGTGAAATAATTTACTTCTCCCAGTCCCATCTTCTGGCGTTTTGTTCTGTCTTCCATGGCGACATCAAATTACCATAGTACATAAAATAATGTGAACATAAAACTTTCCAACTGTCAGGTACTCTTTCATGTGCATACAA
The DNA here is from genome assembly GCA_963931925.1 of Onchidella celtica. Classification (NCBI taxonomy): domain Eukaryota; kingdom Metazoa; phylum Mollusca; class Gastropoda; order Systellommatophora; family Onchidiidae; genus Onchidella; species Onchidella celtica. The sequence goes on from OZ007582.1 coordinate 26,089,428, forward strand.
CATGCATGTCAATGACAAATTGATGCTTTCATTCAAGTTCATAATGATCCCCAATTATGACCTCCTCTGTGATCAGAGTGTAACAGTGGGGGTGAAAAAGAAAACCATAAATCTGTGACAAGATTTGAACCCAGTAGCTTCCATACTGTAAGTGGGCTCCATACTTCCTCAACCATAATGTTCCCAGATTAGTTTTCGCCTACTCACTTTGTATCTGGGCAAAGAGGCATAAGGTCCACTTAGCAGAGAGTTAAAGCTCCTGAAGACTGAGGCCTGGAACAGCATGCCCACATATCCCAAGTCGTGAGACAATCGATGCAACATCTTGACCACACAGTGGTTGACAGAGTCAGAATTGCTGGCAAACTCAGACAAAAGGATGCCATAGTTCTTGATCACATCTTGGTGGGCAAAACTGTAGAGGAAAAAGTTTTAAGTTTCGCTGATCACTTTTGTGAGTAACTTTTTCATTTACGGCCATACTCTCCTATCTTAATAATTCCCATAGACAGAAGCTGCTCCTTGATGGGGTACTGGAAACAAGGTGGTCAAGAAATTGTGTGAACAAATTTCTGTGAAATCATGTGAGATTCTACAAACTGTGCTGTCTTACTTTCTACCAGGCATGGGAAAATCCTTGCAGCTGATAAAACCATATTTTACAGCACTCACTCGCTTAGAAAGAGCTGATTGATATATGACTATAAACTGAAATCAATGTGCCAATTCAAACTCACTCGCTGATGAAAATTTTGAAGTCAAATTCTGTCTCACATCTTCTTGTCTGTTCCATTTCTTCTTCCTCAACCTCATTCTCATCATTTCCTTCATCTGCTACCTCCCCCTCATCCTCCTCCTGTCTCTGGGATTGGGGTCCTGGATGGAAATAACACAAATGTTGATGAAAGTAATAGTGGCCAATGGAGACAACAACAATGTAAATGCAGTGGTTTGGAAAAGGGGTGGGGTGAGGTGTATATACATATCTAGACATCCAGACCTTTAAATAATTAAATAATGTACACTGCGTGTATTTCGTCACAGTACTGGGTTGTTTTTGGGTTTTTTGTTATAGACTGTGCACGATTATTTTCACTGACAATTACCTCAATCTTTGTAACTTTACTGGGATTGAGCCATCAATGTTGTTAGGCTATGGTTTTTTGTTGTTGTTTTTTTAAAAAATAAACTGGTTGGATTATTGTGGGGGAAATAAAGGTATGAGACATGAATGTAGGAGAAGAGATGGGTGTCAAAAGGTTTAGAATGGCTTGTGGAGCCAAACAGATGTTATTTGTTCCAATAATTTGGCTTTGACAGAGAAACCTTGCTTTTCATCTACCACCCACTGATTCAACTTAGTTCTATCTATATCAACCTCTTGTACACAACTTGAGAACAAAGACATGCAAACAAAACACAAAATCTTAGCAACAAGGACCCATGTGAAAACATATGTACGCTTGACCTATACTATGTATGCATTTCATTCAACTGTTGTGTCCCAATCAAATATTCACTGCCAGATAAACTGGTTTACATATACATGTATATGACTTTACAGTGTTGTTGTTGTTTTTCTTAACAAGGTCATGTTTCAGGTTAAAAATGAACCAAAAGGCATTTCTGGATTGAAAATTTTTAAAATCTTGAAAAACTGGCAAGTAGTGACTGGTGTAGATTTTCTGAGCAAGAATTCAATATTTAGGATACAATAGTATTACAAAGCACATTTTACTTAATGAATGGGAATTCTCAAATTGTACAGAAAAGGACTGTTATATTTGAGAGATTTCAGACACATTTGTACTTATTACACAGAAATCATTTTTGTGCCCAGCAATGTTCATAAATAAACTGTGAATCACTGCAAATTGCAAAATATGCTGGGAAACTGAAAACTTTCAAATTTCAACATCTGGTCAGCAATGCCGAAGTGGCAAATACAAGCCAATCAATACTGTGGGTGACTGTTGTAATATGTACTGCATGCTCCAACAGTAATCTTCAATAGGAAATTGTAATGGTGAGATAGACAGTACATGGGGACACGTTGGTCAAGAGGCAAGATTATCCCCTCTCGTGTCGAAGGTACCAGTTTTGATCCCCGTCAGTGCAGGTATGTTGGAATTGTTTTGGGGGGAAATTCCTGTCCCTGATCCTATAGTAGGTAGGATCAAGCACCTAGTCTTTTTGGAAAAGGACGAAAAACTCTGAAGGCCCATGTGCACGTTGCACTTGTTAAAGATACCTTGGCAATTGAAAGTAGAGAAGAGCAGGCCGAACAAGGCCGCTGCCCGGGCAAAATTCTAAAAAAAACTAATCCCTACCACAAAAACACACAGAAACAAGAACAAAACAATTTAAAAAACATGAAAAGTGAGGTGTAAATACCAAGGGCAGTAACCTCGTAAAATAAAAACCTAAACACAGAGATAGACAGTGACAGTCACTGTATCATGCCAAAAACAGATTTTCAGCTCATCTTGTCCTCTCACATAAACAACTCCAAACTTCCGTGATGCTCCCTGCATATCACCAAATGACCCAACCTTCACATATTTGTCAACAACATGAAAACAAAAATCCAAAGAACAACTTAACCCACTTTTGACAACTTCAAACACTTACCTTAAGAAAAAAATACTGCTGGGCAATTACCATCCAGTATCGCAAGCAACATTATTATAAAGTTTCAATTCTAAAACAACTATTCCCAAGTTCCATTAATGAAGGAGAGTTCCGTGCCGGGGCAGCAAATGTTATAATGATGCAGCAATGTTGTTCACATGGTCCCTGTGTGTTTCATTTGTACAAAGTTACAATTACAAAGTAACTCAATAAATGAAATTCTTTTCCCGGTCAGTATGAAAAAAATTGTCCATGATTTTGACAGGACATTGTGGAAGGTTGAGCAGCATGGACATGTAGAGTGATGCAGCATTTGATTCATTGAGGGTTACAGCAATCGATAAAGATGTTGCCCAGTGTGTCTAAGTGCTTAACTTCTTCATTACAGACAGCCTTGATCTGCCAAACACAAGTACATTGCATGTATGTAAATGACAACTTCACCACTGTTATTTGTTGTGAATTTGTCTCTAAAGTCCATCCAATAGTGTCACTGTGAGCAGGTCAGGCTGACTTGACTGGAGTTGAAATGCTTTATTTATATAAATATAAGAGATCAGGGGATTGGTTTGAATAAATCTGGGTTTATTTGAGTCTTATATTTTTTCTGATAGTTATGCAATACTCTGTTGAGTGTTGGTCGGGCATACGAAAAAACAAATGAAAACAACTCGCTGCAGAAGATTGCCTACCTTCTGAGGCCATTATCATAATATCTGTGGTGTTGTGGAACATGGATGTAAATTATTACAGCTTTGCTGATAAGGAAAATAAGTGATACCAAATTATTAAGTTTTCACTACCAAAAGTATCTGCCATAAATTAAATATCAACATCCAGCTGTGTCAGACTATGTTTTGTTGTTTTTAAAAATTTCGAAATTGAGGCAAAAATCTCTGGTTTTAACTTATAAGCTATATAATATGTGAAATTTCAAACTTGAAAGCTTTTTACTTAATACACATTTTTGTAAAATCAATCAATGTATAGCACAGTAATGCAGTAACTCAAATCTGACAGGAAAGGCAAATTAAATAAAAAAACTGAAATATATCTGTGGAAGGAACCGAATTGACACTTCGCCTCCCCAACCTTTCCAAAACATTTTCTACAACCTATATAATGACAGACCAAACAATATGTGAATAGTAAGGAAGGACTTTCTAAACTCTCAAATTTGGGTCCAAAAATCTATGACCACTCAAATTATGAATTTCTTCAGAAATGTTAAAGAATGACAATCTCCATCAGTACAAGACTGAGATTGTGTGAATGAAAGATTAGGATGCAGGGAAGGTGTGTTTGAATTTAAGTTTTAAAGCCTGCCAGCATAACAATCAGAATAGATGTTCCCAATATGTTCTGCAGATAGAATATTGTTGTTAAAATATGAAATAGGACACTTCAAAGTTCAAAGATAATGCATAATTATTGAACTTGCAAATTCACATGCTTTGTAAGCTAGCTCTATCATTATATCAGTGGGGATGGGGGAAAGCAAAATAAAACAAAATTATGCAATGGTTCAAAAAGAGTGAAACAGGGGAATTGTCAATGTTTAGATATTATTAAGAGCTGAATTTTCACTGAGTTCTACTAGTTCTGCAAAGGGCAAAGAGTTTTCTCATGGATCTGCGACTTTCAGATATACAGACCTATATGTCACACACTCCACAGTCAAACATAGATGATGTATGTAATCATGGGAACAGGTGAATGGGTTAGCATATGAGGGGGAGGTGAGGATGAAAAGAGAAAAAGAAAGAAAAACGTGATTTTCAGCCTCACCAGAACACAGCATGACTGACAGTGTCAAAAATTTAGGTCAACAAATCCTCTAGACTAAATAATGGACTCTTGGCCTCTAGTCCAAACTCTTGTTTAGTGCAGCAATTCATATGATTTAAGTGCAGATCTTCAGGTAGACAAAGAAGTGTTACAAAAGAGGAGGAAAAAATTCTGTTCACTCAACTGGTTTGGGTTTGTTGTGACAAAGGCTTTAATACATTAAAAAGAAAGTCTTACACAGAGCAGAGACAACGGAAGTTTGGGTCTTCCTGAAACATGCTTATGTTTTACTTGAGTCTTTTCTTCATATACAGAATCAAAGTCAGGGTCAAAAGCTGTACTTTAACCTTGTGTTTACCACCACAAGTGGAGATCTCCTCCATGCAAAAAACAAACATCACCTTAGCCCCTGTCAGAACGAAATCAAGCTATCTGCACACACAGGACAATGAAGAAAAGACAAACCTCCCACCAAACAGTTATCACAATGGAATCCGTATTTCTCTTTGGAGCGCCAGTATGACCTCAACATCCTCTACACAAAGGTTTTCGTTGCTGCTATAATCAACCTTTACCATCTTTTAGTCTGTTGACCTCATTGTGAGCTTGCAGCAAATCAGATTATTACTGTAAAACTCATACTATCTCTTCACGTTTGGAAAATTTGCAAATTTCAAAGGCCCAAGGCATCAGTCATACTGCCATCATTTGCAAATGGCATTTATCTTTTTTTTTTTTTTTTAAGTCAGCTCACCCTGTTCCACTCCGACTCACCTAACAAAAAGAAGTCTTGAAAATGAAATTTTAAACAAAAATGGAAAATTCTGTGACGCTCTCTAAGGAATTTCAATTTCAGCAAAGTAAGCAGAAGATGGAGAATACTGTGAGAATGCCAGTTCAAAAAATTAATTCTCACAACTTCTGCTGTACAAATTTCTGTCCAACCCTAATCAAATCAAATAACATTTACTAAGACAACCAGAGAAAACAGCTAAATCATAGAGAAAAACAAATAAGTTTAACAGAAAACCTATTGATGAGCATCAAACTATACTGATGAAAAAAGCTACTGCAGTGTTTTTGCTAAGAATAAAAAATCTGGGGAGAGCTGCCTATCAGGTAAGGGATACCAAATTCACAAGTCATAATTATGGATACAGACTGAGCCAGGCTGCACACTGACAATTATCTGACAGAAATAATAACAATGGCAAAAGCAACAAAAAAGAATTAACTTGGAGTATATGTTTACAGCAATTACATTCATCAAGTAAATATAAGTGTTGACCATCAGGAAGAGAGTTCAAGCACCCCAACTCCTGCTATCAGAAAATCTCAATGACATTAGATGTCTCCCCAGATCACCAACCCTTTTACCATCTCAAGTACAAGTCTCTACTGGCGACATCAGCGGAAGTAAACAAATTTTCTAAATCTGTTGCTTTTACATCTCCATGTACATTCCCACTCTCATCCTACACATCTTTTCCTCTTTCTTTCTTCCCCCTGTCTTAAGTCCAGCAACCAGACATATAATATACCAATAAAGGATATATCTGTAATCCCACATCTCCTTTAATAAATTTATACTGACTTACAACACCACCTCCTCCCACTGTATTCAGTTTTTCCTTCTCTTTTTCCTGCCAACCCCTTCATTTATAATTCTTCTTCCTATCATCTTTTCTCTTGGCAAATATCAATGTTTTACTGCTGTGGACATCAGTCTCAAATAATCCATGTGGATACAAATCGGTAGTTACTTTCTTTCCTTGTGAGAACAGGGGCCAAAAAAGGGAGGGAGGGGGAGGGGAGGGAAGAGAGAGAGAAAGCAGAGAGAGATGGAGAAAAACTGAAGTGGACACCAGTGCTAAATGTACTCATGGAGCAGAGCAACGACAGCACAGGTCCCTCTCCATGCAGGCTGCAAGCCCAGAAGCCCTGAATGATCAAGGATTTGTTCACTCTTTGTGGACAGGAAACACTTCAGACTTGTAGCTTACCAATAGTAGATGTGAATTTGCCCTGTAAGAAACTCATCTGAAGGGAAATGGTGAGTATTTAACCTCTTTCCTGTCACCAGTAAGTAATGCCATGTGCCGGGGAGAAAAACAGCATTTTGGTGCTGATACCAAGTAATGCCTTGCGCTGGAGACTCTTCAAATACATGTATTACACTTTCTACAGTTATTGTAATAATTACTTTCTCATTTTGTCAAAGAACTAGCTTTTTCAAAGCCCTAGAAATTCTCCAAACTGAGGGTGTGTGTGTGTTGTTGTTGTTGTTTGGGGGGAGGGGGGGGGGGGAGGAGGAGAAGGAGGGATTGTAAATAATGGGTGTGAAAATCATCTCTAGTGATTCAACTATCAGTCAATGCCATGAGCTCCTTCGTGGTGAGAAGATGGGACATGGGAGAAATACTCTGTGTGAACCTCTACTGGCTAACATAGAGGGAATGTTTGTGGATCATGCTTGCTGTTTGGACATAGCTATCTTATGACATTCAGATCATAAGTGTTTTCATAACCAATACACCTTTGGAGTTCTGCATCTGAGTATGATGTGAACTGCTTTGGTTTTGATAATTGATGATGATGCATAATTTAATAAACAACTGCAATGTAGGATTTAACAAGTAACTACTGTGTAATTTTTTTTTAACTCCAGTGTAAGATCTGACAAGTGCCTGTGATGTATGATTCACAAGTAACTACGATTATTCTTTGACAAGCATCTATGGTGTAGGCCTAATATTTGACAAGCAACTACAAGTAAGATTTGATGCAACTACATTGTATCACTTGGCAAGTGTTAGGTTTGACAAGTAACTACAATGTAAGACTTGACAAGTAACTACAATTTCAGATTTGGCAAGAAACTGTAATGTTAAGATCTGACGAGTAACTACAATGAAATATTTGACAAGTGGTATGTAATGAAAAGTTTGCTGCCTTACAATACAGGAGTTAGATCTACAGAAATTTTAAGTATTAAATATTTACCTATCTACAATGAATGACCAACATGAGACATCTTATACTAAACAAAATCACTGCAAAAAAGCTGCACTTTAAGAAACAGTTTATAAACACAACAAAAACTTGACATTGTTTCCCTAAGCTGGTACAGGGACAATACCTAACAGCCCAGTGGGAGTGAAAAAGAAATATCTACACCAATATCCTTTAATTGGATGGAGTGCTTTTGCACTGAGATATCAAGTACTGGACTTTGGTTCAAGGAGCACAAAACTGGTAAGTGAAGTGTGCAGCAAGAGGTGTGAGGTACTTATGTGAGGATTTGTGTCACAGCCTACGCAACTCTCATCAGGCAAGCCTTGCTGGTATAAATGAAATATCCTACGCTGTTGATGACAGTTGCGTGGGCCTGGCTCCGATAATGAGCAGAGGCAGTCAGTGGTGATGTATGATGTGCCGCCTCCTCCTCAGGAGGATTTCTGAGCAGGATTTTATGGTAAGACACAGTCATGAGTAACAATTTCAAGCTTTTAGAATTCTTAAAAAGCACTCATTAATATTTGAAAATGAATTTTCAAACCTGGTCATAATACTCAATTTTTTACCAGTGGATTCTGAAACTGTTTAATTAATTACCTGTAAACTTCTAACATTTGAGGTAAAATTTTCTGCAAAATTTATATGATTATGATCCAAGGAATTACAAGTCCAATGTCTAAGTCAAAATGTGGCAAAAGCAAAAGGTTGCATTTGGTTTTTGTACTTTTTCTTTTGTAAATTCTCAATATCTGAACAATCTGTTTACAATAACATAAAAAGCACAACATATTACTCTTTATGTCATTCATATATGAATCATGATCATGGAATTTCATTAAATGTGACCACTAGTAATTTTACTGCGATCACATTTTTTTCTGATTGTTTCCCAAATTGGACAAATTTCAAAGATTCACAATTGAGCTTAAGCAAGGTCCTGCTCAACTGACATTGGGATAATTGGACAAAAGTTTTAAGACAAAATTTTACTCAGAAAGGAAAGCAATTGTTTCTGGTTTTATGTACTATGTGAAAACAACACATACTTCAATCTGATGTTTCCGTAACTGTTGTATCATAAGATGTTCCAATAAGTTTTATTTTTATACTGACATTCCAGCTTCCGTCTTCCTGTGTGTACATTCACTGGTCTCTTCAAGCAACATGTGCCAGTAGCTCCTGATGATCTTACTTAAGTAACATCAGCAATGTCAGACTGTGAAGTCTCCACAACAACACAGATATCTGATTGCTAGACCTGATCGGCTTCTTTATATAGTCATCAGAAGACAATATTTGGGTCCCTGTGGTTGTACAACCAAGTGGATTGATAATGGATAGAACAGTGTATTTATTGTTCATCTTAACTGCCATCGTAACAGTTACCTCCCAGGAACTGTCCTGTCCAGACGTTTGTGCCTGCTCTGGCCCAATCGCTGACTGTTATGGGAGAGAACTGACACAAATTCCAGAGGGATTACCTCCCAGTGTGCAGCACCTTGATCTTCAGGATAACCTGATTGCAGAAGTCAACAACAGCCTGCTAACACAGCTTCCTAACTTGCAAACATTGCTGCTCCGACGGAATCAGTTCACAGAACTCAAGGCTGATAGTTTTGCAAATTTGTCAAAACTGCAGAGACTTCATGTTTCCAGTAATCAGATTGCAAATATTGATGACAATGCATTCTTCAACCTCCCAGTCCTTCAGGTCCTTGATCTCACAGAAAACAAAATCTCCAACATATCTAGAAAATTTAACACTCCCAGTCTAGAACGACTCGTGCTTGGCAAAAATGAAATCACAGAGCTTGGGAACAATACTTTTGAGGGTCTCGAAAACTTGATCTACCTGGTGTTGTCAGAGAATAAAATATCATACATTTCAGAGCTGGCCTTCAATGGATTGAACAAACTGGCATTTCTCATTCTGAGTGGAAACCCACTGAAAAATCTGGACAATGTTTTCAATGGTGTAGAGTCACTCAGCTTTCTTGATGTCTCCTCATGTCAGCTGAAAAAAATTCCGGAAGGACTCCCATGGGCACTGCGATATCTGCAGTTTCATAACAATAATTTGACAATAATCCGCTCACGAGATCTAGTCAATGTTCGTTTTCTGGATAGAGCAAGTTTTCAAAACAATCAGATCTACACAATTGAAGATGGAGCACTTTCTCATGCACCTCACCTCTCTAAACTGGACTTTGATTACAACAACCTGAAACAGCTGCCCTATGGTATCCCTGCTACAGTTAAGAAATTCACAGCTGACGGAAACCAAATTATTCGAGTCTATCAGTTTAATTTTGATGTTGACTCACAAATGCAAAGTCTGTCTTTGAGAAATAACAGCATTAGTGATTTGGCAGCCAATACTTTCTCCAGACTAGGTAACTTGACCTCTCTCAATCTGGGACATAACGAAATCAAAGTGTTGAGAAATATGACATTTTCTGGTCTAGGCAAAGTTAGAGGTCTCAGTCTAGAGGAAAATCCTCTGAAAAAGTTTGAGCTTCGCGCATTCGTTGGTCTGTTTAGGTTAAACCAACTGAAACTTTCTGACATCACCAGTGAAAAAATTCAGTTAGACGGACCAATATTTCAAGAGGTTCCCTATTTGTCCAGCTTGAACCTGCAAAGTAGTCCATCCATGACCAACGTCACTTTAAGCAGTGACACACTGTTACGTTCTCTGCGCAGTCTCAAGCAATTAAATTTGAGGAATTGTAGTTTACAAACATTACCTAAAGATCTGAGAGCTTCTCTACCCAACTTAAAGTCTTTGAAGTTACAAGAAAATCCATGGCACTGTGATGCAAATCTCCTCGGACTTCAGAACTGGATGAAGGAATCTCCACGTTTATTTTTCAGAGCAAACCAAATCACTTGTTCTTCTCCAGAAAACTTAGAAGGGAGGGCCCTTGTTGATATTGATGCTCATGAATTCACCATGCCGACCACAACAACAACGACAACAACAACAACAACAACATCAGAGACTACCTCCATACCAAAGACTACAACATCATCTTCAACAGGTGCAGAGACAAGTGTAACATCTGCAGTCCCGACTCCAACCTCCATACCACCCACAAAACAAACAGAACCCTCGGACACCACAACCAAATCAGCAATGGTGACAAGGGTAAGTAATGGCACTCCTTAACTCACCAGCATTCATAAAATAAGTAATGGCACTCCTTAACTCACCAGCATTCATAAGTAATGGCACTCCTTAACTCACCAGCATTCATAAAATAAGTAATGGCACACCTTAACTCACCAGCATTCATAAGTAATGGCACTCCTTAACTCACCAGCATTCATAAAATAAGTAATGGCACTCCTTAACTCACCAGCATTCATAAGTAATGGCACACTTTAACTCACCAGCGTTCATAAAATAAGTAACGGCACACTTTAACTCACCAGCGTTCATAAAATAAGTAATGGCACACTTTAACTCACCAGCGTTCATAAAATAAGTAATGGCACTCTTTAACTCACTAGCGTTCATAAAATAAGTAATGGCACTCCTTAACTCACCAGCGTTCATAAAATAAGTAATGGCATTCTTTAACTCACCAGCATTCCTAAATCGAAATGTTTCTTCAATGAAAAATCCAACCGAAAACCAAGTCGTCTATGTTTCCTTTCTTGAATGAACCAAAACAGACAAAAAGAATCTGTAAATGGCCTTAAGTCATCAACATGCAGGATGTACGCTTTAAACTTTTTATTTCTGGTGTTTTTTTTCTTCTCTTTGCTTTGGACAGATTATCGTCAATCGATTTCACCTCCTTGCATTATCGCCCCCAACACCACCTACCATGTGTTCATGTTGCCTAAACTTCTTCACCTAAACCATCTACTCATCAGCGGCAACATTCCACCGCCACAACATTCTGAACCATAACCCCACTTTCCATGTAATTTCCTTTCAGCGACCCTTCACTTCCACGACTACAGCGGATACTTCAAAGAGGCAGATCTCCACGACAATATCAACAACCAGCGACACTTCTACAACACAGCCAGAAACATCCTCAAGTGTTACAACTATCACACAATATGAGACATCAACTACCACTTCTTCTGAGACTACTTCAATGCAGCCGCATACAACAGTTTCACTCCATCCTCAGACGACATTATCAACACACTATCAAACAGTACTAAAGACAGAACCTACTAATAAAACAACATCTATCACACAAACTTCCACAACAGACTTAACATCGACAACGGAGACCATTTTCTCCACATCAGACACGTCAACAGAGACCATGACAAGCTCAACAAGGTAAGCCGGAGAAACATGAAATGTAAATAATTATGGTAATTCAAACCAAACAAAAAAATCACACAAATGAAGATATTCTTGTGTCCCTAAATTGTCCCTTGCTGTTCTACTTAAGGAGAACCAAATATTGTAGTTTTCCTCCTGCCATTGACCAGTTTAATCATGAGTTTGAGTTTCAACATCTATCAGAGCTGCATTTAAGCAAACAAAAAAATATGATTTGGACCAGAAAAATATCTGATCTTGTTCTCAAAATCATAAAATTTTGTTCATGTTGGGTCAGACATTACAAAACAGAGAAAAGCCTGATTTTGAGCAAAGTCACTCCAGATTTGCTTTTACGTTTTTGTACTCAGATCATTTTAAGTGCCGCCTTATCTGTACATCATACATGAATTTGTAAAATTCTGGAGATCCTTTAAATAATGTTTGATGATCTAGGAATTTTCTGTTAATTTCTGTAACATATGACTTTTTTAAGACAGCACATTTCAGTTTTAGGATGCTGATCTATTATAATTGTCCTTAACTCAGGTTTCAAAATCATGAAAACTGAGAATACCAAAGGTTCAGAAAAAAAAAGATTTAAAAAATTTGTTATTGTGTGAGCAAATAAATCTGGAATTTCACCTGAAGATTGATCAGAGGCATTGAGACACAACCAGTACAAGTACTTCTTGTTCATTTTCCCTTTGTCTCCTCTTAAAATTATGTGATAGTTACCAGTTTCAAGATCACTGTGAGTATTTCAATGACCAGAGTAAGTTATTTTCTGTTTTTCATTTCTGTTGAATATGCATGAGTTTCATCAGAAATTGAATAAATGATTTTCTCTGATTGACAGCATCAGTGCAAACAGCTCTACTGCAGAGACAAAGGACATGAGCACTACAACATTGACTACTGAAGCCACAGCCACATCCTCTACAGGTAGACAGACAGTGCCAGAGGAAAGCACCAATGCTTTTCCCAACTCTACAGACAAGGATCAACACAACTATCCCTTAAAACCACCAAACACAGGTGATAGTCGTCTGCCCACTTTCTCTGGCTCCGCTGGCTCCAGGCTCAGAATTATCATCATTGCAGTCTCTGTATCACTCATTGCACTTGTGATTGGACTTTTTGTTGTTCTCGCTGTTGTCAAATATCGGAAACACAGAAAACGGGTATCTTTAGAGGAAAATGCTCACCAATACACAGAGCCACACATTGAAAGTTCTGACACAGTTTTCATCATTGACCAAATGCATCATGGAACTGATACCCTCCCACCCAGCCCGCCAGCACAAGGTGAGGATGTGTCACCATCACATGATGCTTCATCACCAACCTCTCCTTCATCAAACAACAAATCCAGACGTAAATCTTCATCAACCAGGAAAAATTCAAAGGCTAACCGGAAGACATCCACTGCATCATCCGCAAGTTCCAAAGCTAGTTTTGACTGCATGAGCGGCTCCCCTGAAGATGATTCTGAAATGCTCATGACCTCTTGGAAATAAAAATTTTGCACAAGATGGACAAAATGTCACCCACCTCATTTTCAGTGTCTTTCAGTATCTTTTTTTTAATTTCAAATAACCAACAACTTTGTGTTTTTAATGAAAGATTCTGGAAACAGCTGAGTAAAAACTGCTCATATTCCCAGTCTAGAAACCATCCCGAGCCAGAGAATCTTACACTTACCATTTAATTTCACAAGAGTGTGGTGAACCAAGGAAAGGCTATTTACCTACTGTTTTCAACCAAAAATAACATACAAACCTAGAAATGCAACCCAAGGCTTTTTATCACCATCATCAGACATGTTTTCTGTGTGCAGATAGCAGCTGAGGATTACCTCCCCACTCCCTAACCACAGAAATATTCATTCCACTGAACTAATGACAATCTCTCAAACTTTCATTATTATAATTGTCTTTGCTCTAGTCCTCGAAACCTCATAAAAACTCTCTATCTACACAGGGACTGTATGGCCAGTGGTGGAGGTCTGTGATAAAATACCATTTGTTTGTGCAGATAAACATGGCATCACTATTAGCTCCAGTCCATCATTCACCCTTTTCTCATCTTTCCTATATTTTTTCTTTGATTTTTCACTCGTTTTCATTTTTCAAGTGGAGTCATTTGTCACAATGGAGAGATGCTTGTATGGCAAGATAGAAAGGCAGCAGGCCAGTCATTCTCTACAGGTTAAGTCTTACGAAATGTAATTATAAAAGTTTGTCTTCATTGTGACTCAAACAGACAGGTTTTGTTATATACAGCAATGCTGTAAAGATCTCCTAAGATGAGATCCACATTTAAACTCAATGTAAGATATTCAAGAATTTTGTACCGAGGTCAGATAAAGTTATGTAAGAGCGAATAACTGCTTTCATAATGTAATAATTGTTATCATCTCATAAAAGCCACATATATGTAGATCTGAATATGATGTATGCAGTATACTTATTAGCATCTGAATCTTTGCAAAGTGCTTCATACCTCTATATAATGTACTTCATAACTAATGTGCTATGAATATTCTAGGTGCTTTACTATTCACTACACATAATGTTTTCACAGCATGGATGAACGATGTTAAATGTTATGAATTGAGAAAAAAACTCTTTTTTTTTGTTCTGATTTATGGCGGCTTCAAATCATTCAACAGTGTCTAATTTGTAAATGTTCAATGTCAGAGCCTGCAGATACTTGAAGGTTTATAAACAATGCAGGAGCTACTTGTACTCCATAAACCAACATGATATTGCCAATCTTAAAGTCAGTTTAAGAAAACCTGAATTTGAATGTTGTCATTGACAGGTGTTCAACCTTAAACCTCTTTTGAGGTCCTATCATTTTAAAAACATATTTTCTTTATCTCCTTTAAGGTAATACTTCTCGCTACATGTACCAGCATTTGTTATGTTACGGTCTGGACCTTAACAGTTAACAAAGAACTTACATATGACAGCAATGCGACTTCACTGACAAATTTTGCAGGGCACGAAAGAACCATGATCAAACTCACATGCTATAAACATCAACTCAAACCCTTGCCCGGATATATCCATTTAAGCTTTATCAAATCATCAGAATTATCCCACTTGAGCTTCAGATACCCCATTCTTTTTTCTTTTTAAAATTTTTTATCAATTTTACATTAGATTTCCAATGATGCGTTTTCATTTACCAATGTCAAAATCTGAAATTAGGTACATGTAAAGGAATTTCATGTGCGGCTTCTATACTTATATTTAAGTAAATGTGTATCTTCAGCTTTTGGGAGTCTGGCTGGATATAGAATAAAAAACTTGAAAATCTATTGGTATGATGTGTTAAGCCCGACATTTGTGTCAAATTACAGCTGACCAGGAGTGGGTGAATGCAGAGCAGAGGAATGAACACTGTTTGATAAATTTTACTCTGTCATTTTCCTGTTGTTGTTTTTTGTATGATTGTTTTTGCTTTCAAACTGATAAAATAAACTTGTTTTGCTTCCATCATTCATCGTCCTTCTTTGCGTGAGGAATGAGAACAAATGCTTTGAATTTTATATTCTCTAATGACATGAAACTTGTGACAAACTTCTGAACAGATTGACAGATGAAATTTTTCTCTCATGAGGTCTTTCAGCTGCAGCCTCTGTCCATGATTTGACACACAATCAGTTTTAATGCCACATATGCAATAACTATACTTTCCCTTGAGCTTCCTTGAGCAGAGACTGAATTTTAAAGCACATTGTCCTAGCCCTGAATGAGGACCGTGCAAAACTGAATAATATTTTTCCATCCTGGCCCTAATCAGAGATGAAGGAAATCAACAAATGCATGCCTGGAGCCACAGTAAATGCCCAACTCGAGAGAAGTCAAATCCCAGCTTATTCTTCCTCCCACCAACAAACAGCCCTTCTCAGGGCTAAAGAAGAAGAACAAAAAGCCAGTCAATGAAGAAAGAACAGTAAGAAAAAGAGGTGAAGCTGCAAATTGAAGAAAACCTCCATAAATACAAATTTGATCCACAGCCACATTATGACATTTATAAAGTTTGATACATGACATACCACTGCACTAGAACAAATGATGCAGCTACTTTACACAAAACTGATGGTCCCATTGACAGCAAACTTCAAATCTACACAAAGGTCTTTTGCCCTGTAAACTGAAACCGTCTGTGATAGTGAGATTACTCAATGAAAAGTCATGTTCTTTGGGTAATAACAAGTTTTTCTGTATTTGTCCACATCTGAACATCTCTGCAATTACAACTCTTTTATTTTTTTGGTCCTGATATCACCACATAAACTGATACAGTTTCAGAGATGAGCTGAAATTCATTATTTCAGTTATGTTATGACACACACACTATGTAACAGATACTGCATAACTTACTTGGTAAAGCTGCCATGCAGACTTCTTGTAAGGCTGCCAACTCCTCATCTGTACTCATACCTTGTGATCCAAACTCATCTCTTTCTGGCCACACTTCTCGTGCAGCACGAAACAAGGCCACAGCTTCTCCAGGATTTCTCTCTCTTAGGCTGGCTTGTATATGCAGCATTGCCTCCACCCTGGACGGTTGAATTTAGATGAAAATTTCAGTCTCACGCACATTTCTCTGGGTCATTGGCACACAATCCACACATGTGTATCAGAATAGCTAAAACCACTTTCATCTGAAACATTGTACATTTTCTCAATTTCTGTCCTTGTCGGTGATATAAAGTAGGCCATATTTAAACACACTGTAAGTCAGAACTGACCGAGGAAATCTTATTATAAAAAAAATAGTGGCGGGAGTGATCCACTGTGGTGCAATTTTGGCCCTTTTTTTGCTTAACGCTACAGCCTGAATGACAGTTTCAAAAATTATAAAGTTAATATTCTTAAGTGTCAACTAATCCAGCCCAATCACTTTTATATTGGCCGATTGTGTTTATTCAAGTTTCAGATATTTTTAAATAAAAAGTTGTAAAAATGTAAAATACAATGATCTTTGTTTTGGCTCCCTGTAGTAAGCCTACTGCACCAGGAATGATATTAATACATGTTAAATTCCGTGCGCACCATTTTTCTACCAGATATGAGTGCGCAGTGCTCTGGTGCACATGAAATCTGTAGTAAGACTGTAGAAGACGGAAAGCTTTCTAGACCAAAAAAGAGAGACAGAATGGTGGGTTCACAGGGTTATCCCGTATGATGCCAGGTACCTCAGCTAGTTTTTCAAAATCTCAGTGGACTAATACTAGTAATCATACATGAAGTTTGGTCCAAGGGCACAATTAAATGTGTTTTGATGTCTGTGTTTGCTCTACAAAAAAAAGAAACAAAAGAAAAAGATCACTGAGTTGAGGGTAAAAGTATTCTGCAATCACTTCCAATATTATCAACTGATTTTTGCACCTATGACATGACCAAAATTTGGTCTTTATGCCATGGAAAGAATTATTGTCCCTAAAACATATCTGGCGGGTTGCTCTACAAGAAATGAGACTGAAATCAACTTAATTATAACTGATGCTGAGACATTCAGGTCTCTGTCCTTTGTCAGTTGTTCTTCTTGTATTCAGCTTTCATTCCTTGGGGAAAAAAATGTAGAAGACAAAATATAAAATATCTCAACTTCAAACATAAACTTGCAAATAAACTTTGCAAATCCACAGTCACTGGCGAGACAAGTCATGCTGTGTCAGTATTCAATTCCCCAATCAGCCTTTACATTTCCTTAATGGATTATTTCCCTTTCCACTGCAACAAATTTCTAAGCTGACCTGCCTGTTATGTTCTAAAGGTCTTTCCAGACTGCAAGCAGAGCATTCAATTAGGCTTATGCCTGTGCACACTGAAGTGACTGAACTGCCAAGTTTGAACACCCTTGCTACATCGACACCATCTGCTCTGCTGGCAGCTTGTAAGCCCCTTTACTAATTGTTTACCTCTGCTGTTCCATATCCATTTCTGATGCTGCATCAAAGGGTGTCAAGCCCTCAGGAACCTCTTGTCGACCCTCCAAAACTGCGGAAACATCACTGGATATTTCCGCCCATAATCCTTCCAGTTCCTCAGGGGCTGGTTCTGGATGTTCTGAGCCTTTGTATAAACAATCCTTTACAATTAAATACAGTCGAGCACGGAAGACTCGAATTCTTCAGGGTGGCTACATCTAGTTCGAGTTTGCGGAATTTTGAGGAATATGTGATACATTAATTATGAAGTATTATTGTTGTATATTAAAGGAAAATAATACAGCTGACAACATTTACCATGGACTACCTCCCTTAACCCATACCCCGCGCACTACCCGTAAAGCCCGCTGCCCGGTCAGTGACCTTACTCAAGGAGAATCTTATCTGGGGTCACTGACCCGTGCCGCTAGACGATGACCACATACGCTGTCCTCGTGGTTCGGTTTTTATTGATCGGTATGAAACCATTCGCTGTTATGCCTTATCATGCTTGATAATGAATTAACCAGCAAAACCTTAGTCTGTCAGTCTCTAACCAATGATCTGACTTATGATTCCAAACTTACAGCTGTAGTTTTCGTGAGAACGAAGCATGATAACTAAACAAGCCACGCCCTCCCAAGCCCTACACAAATGGTTTCATCCTGATTGACACATACTAATAAACCAATGTGGGCATTTGGGGCAAAGATTATTTCAGAGCTTGGTTCTGATTGGTTCTTAGATACAGACAACTCCAGATGGTGGTGAGAAAATGAGATAGTATTGCAAATTTGTTGAGCAACAGTTCGCACGTCGATGTTACATCTTTTGAAAGTGTGGGGAGAGCCTTTGAAAGCTTAGTCTTTGTGATTCCGACCAGTGGTTCACTGGTTAATATGTCCATGTCACAATGCATTTGATTTAGAAGAGATACAGTGAACAATAACACGGTGGTTACGTCTCAAAAAGGTCAGTGACCCGACGCGTGAAAATAGGGCTTACGCGTGGCGCGGTCAGCTTGACCTGGCCGACTTTTGCCGCCCGTGCGGCGTGAGCGCTTGCAAGTCAATACCGACTATTGCCGTCGGGGCGTGCAGGGTGAGGGTTAATCCCCCCTCCCCCTTTCCCCTTTTCCATAGTCACTTGAAAGAGAAACAAACAGTAAACTGACGTGACACAAATCATGGTTGCATAGCAACAGTAATGTGAGGTGATGTAATGCATGAGCACAGTGGCATGCGACCTTGTGCCCAGGCTTTTTTTCTTTTCTCTTCTGGAAGCGCTTCAGGTAAGGACAGCTTCCAAGTCAAGCCGAACAGAGAAAATAAATATAGCTGAAGGGTGAAAAAAAAAAAATTGCTTGAATCAGTCATCGCAGATGTTTTAATTTGCTGGCTTTATCGGGTTTGTTCAGGGGGACTAGACGTACTATTGTGCCACTACTAGGCTATGCTACGGCTAACCAAGTGACTTGACTACGTTTCGGGCGTTTGGTTTTTTTCTTCTTTTTTCTCTCTCCTTCTTCTCCTACTTGGATCACACTCGCAGCTGGAAAACTGGTTCCACGAATCCACGTCACAGTTCAAGGTTCACGTGAAATAACAAGAAAGAATAGTGAGAAATAAATTCGAGACTTAGGACTTTGTTTATGGGATTCGTGATTTTGACTTACGCGTGCTTGACTGTCTGCATAACATTTTATATTTAATGTTCATTTTTACTAGATAAGTTTGGGGCCATAAAAATTTACCAAGTCATATTCTCACAACTGTCATAATCATAGTCAGTCATGAACATCTAGTCAAATTCTGTGGGCTTAAAAAAAAAAAAAAACAAATAGAAGAAAACCATTATCGAAGTTTCTATCTGATTAATGAAAGAAAAACCATGATAAATTACTACACCTCCAGAATAGAGTAAAAAAAACAACAAAACAAACATCAAAGTTTTACTTTAACTGACATACAGTATGAAAATCACAAGAATCTTTGTTTCCCAGTGGGAACTTTACACAATTAAAATAATACATGTGATATATTGTAAAGCCCAAAAATGTGCTTCAGCTGAGAAGAAAGTTTTGAATGAGATGTCCTTCCCTTATTTTCCATTGGTTCAATACACCATGTCATGATAACTGCTCCAACATAATGATCAAAGTCAAAACTGCATGGCACCTTTGACCCCCAGGTGAAACCCAACACTGTCACATGAGCAAAAAAACTTCATCCTTGCAGTAATGCATTTAACAACTGATAGCGTAAGATTTAAGTATTTCACAATGATACAGTTTTATCTGCTTTTCTTAGAAATCCAAACAACAAAATGAGATGGGCCATTAGGTTAGCAAATGATGATATTGTATTCACAGCAAAGGGTTAATCCCTTTGTGACAAACTTTTTCGTCAAGTTTTGCCAAGCCTGTTTTGGTCAAGTTGAGATAGAGTGTATTGGCAGATTCTATGGTGGCGTTACAGTTTTGTAAATGTCTTTCACAATTGTAGAAGAAATATCCAAATGTTGTGTATATTATTATGAAGAAAATGGACAAGCTGTCTACTGAGTTGAAAAACAAATGCTTTACAGGACTGTTTAAATCGCTTGGAAAGCGGTATTCTAGTTGCCGATCGGAATCCCCCGCCGACATCCCGCGATGTGGTCATAAATCACCTGTCAGCCGTGTGCACATCCGTGACGGCATGCCATCCCTGGTCAAGCCTGTGTAATACGATTCCACCAATTTTCGCATACCTTTGCAGCGCGATATCTTCCGATCTAATAATGCTACAGCACCATGCGAGATCTCATTTTAAACGTCAGGATTGTACCAACGGGACGATATAACTTTAGCTGCTTACTTTTCAAGATTGTTGATTTTATCGGCTGATATTTCCAGTGTGTGTTTTTTAGATTTTGGAATTTGATTTTCAACACTAGTTCTCTTTAATCGTCAATATTTTGCACGGGCCTCCTTTGATTTCCATATAAAATCAATATTTCGAAAATGTAAAGGCTAACCTCTAACCTGTGCAAGTTTGGTATATGTATAGGTTCTGTGTGATTTGTTTACGATTTTTGAAAAAGTTGTGCGACTCAATCGAGGTGCTTCTGTGCCATTTTTTGTTTGTTTGCCGCCTGTTATTAGCAGCTTGTGTGAAAAATATTGCAAAATGGAGCACCATGAAGAACATATCCACGTTGAGCGCCTCCACGAACGGTGTCGAACATGTGGTGGGAGGACACTTACCAAACAGCAAAAACGGCAAAAGCGGAAAGCAAAGAAGTGCAAGGACTTTGAGAATGACATTTTGCTTGCTTTTGGTGTATCCATCACCGGCGACTTGAATCATATTCACTCCTCAACTATTTGTTATTCGTGTGTGGCCATGATAGGAAACATCAAACGCCATGCCTTCAAAGGAAGTATTGTTAACGCAAGGAAGTTGGCCCAAGGAAGTTCACATTTATGGACCGAATTTCAGCCACACACGAGGGCCGCAGATTGTGTATTATGTGCACAGTATTTAGAGACTAGTTTGGAGAGTAGACATGTTTCAAATGACTCCACACCACATCAAGACAGAGACCAAACAATAATTTCCACAGCAGCAGCATGTTCAACCACGACATTAGAGGATATAATCCCTTCGCCGATGACACAAAATTCAACATTTGAGGAGACAGCACCAACACAAACGATTGCATGTACAATACAAGACGCAATCCATCATGACATAACGGAAGCCACATCAGCTACATTACATGACACATCCAACCTATCAACGACCTGTAGTACAACATGCGAGGACACAACGCTAACAGAAAACACACCGTCATCTAGCAGTGGCCTTAATGAGGCAGAGTTGAGCGGCCCCCCTGTTGCTACATCAACGCCACACAAACCTACAAAGGTTATGGTAGACAGCAACACCTCACCGGCATTTAAACACGACAAGTTATTTTCCCAGTCATTCGAATTGTCCCCAACACGGCCACTTACACAAGAAGAACGTAAACTTCACACACATTTTGTTAGGAGACAATTGAATAATTCAGAAACAAACATTTTCAAATGCAAGACAGGAGGCCAACCTATACTATTAGCCAAACTAACAAAAACAAATAAAGAAACATCTCTAGCCAAAGAAACAACCAAAAGAAAATGCACACATTTGCTTTCTACCATTAGGACTAGCATAGCGGGCGCATCACAAGACAGTATTACCACACAACATGCATCAGAACGTAGACAGGTCAAAACAGCGACACGAAAGAATATTTGTGAGGAGGCAGGCATTAAATTAAAACCACAAATGAGCAGCCAGTCTGTGATGGCAATGAAGGAAGCTACAGATCTAACATGGAGCCAATTACGTCAACAAAGACGGTATCTTAAAGAAGCTGGCCTCATGTTGCCAAATGAGCAAGAACAACGGAAAGCCATGGAAGATCTGGCAGCTGACATTGTCACAGAGATGGAGGATTTTATTGACGCCGATGGACAGACACACCGCGCAGCATTCGGGAGGGTTTCAAATCTATCAGATTTTGTAGTCAACATCTTAGACAAACACAAACAAAATGAGACACTCACGTGGCACGACTCCACCATTCCACAGGATGAAATTTGGGTTAAGTTTGGGGGAGACCACGGCAAAGGTAGTTTAAAATTTACTCTTCAAATAGCTAACACACAAAAAGCAAATTCAAAACACAACACATTTCTAGTTGCAATGGCAAAAATCAAAGACAGCTATGAAAACCTTGAAACATGTACGTCTGTTTTACAACCTAAACTTGCAGAGCTTTCAGCACTAGTATGGCAGGGCAAGAAAATAGTTTTATTCCTTTTTGGGGATTATGACTTTCTTGCTAAAATATATGGACTCTCTGGTGCACAAGGCACATACCCATGTCTGTGGTGCCTGGCGCCAAAGTCCCACATGATGAAGTTACAAACACATGACTCTCCAGCCCGCTCTTTGGCCACCATCAAACACGACTACAAACGTTTCAAAGAGGTCGGCTTAGGGCTGAAGAAACATGTGCGCCATTTTCACAATAGTCTCCACCTCCCAATGCTAGATGTAGATCCAAGCCATGCTGCTCCACCATATCTTCATATTTTGTTAGGTATTGTGCTGAAACACCATCGCCTGCTTGAAGAGGCTGCACATGAAATCGATGTGCAGTTGGGCTTACAAGCAGAAGATGAATGCAAAGGTGTGTCTGCGTCAGTAAAATCCTATGGAAGCAACTGGCCAAAGGCTGAGGGACTCGAAGAAAGAATTCGGTTCCTGCAAGGTTGTGTGACTCTGACTAATGATGAAGAAGAGAGAAGCCGTTTTCAGGAGAAGCTCTCAGATGCAGAAGAAGAGTTACTCAACCTTGATTTCGAGCCCCTCAGCCCTAGGTCAGGGCCCATCTGCTCACAACTAGACAACATTCTTGACAAACACAACATTACACCTCAGTCATACCATAGCCGTTCATTCATCGGAAACCACTGCCACAAATACATCACTGCCAAAGTTTATAAAGACATTACTTTGTTCATTATCAAGAAAACACAGGAAAACACACACAACCAGAGCATACTGACCACGGCTTTCGTGTTGCGGGACAAATTTAATGAAATAAATGAAGCATACGCCAAAGTTCACACATTAATATCACATGGAAAACCTGTGCCACCTGACAACATTCCACACATTCATACTTGCATTACTAGGTACATGGAATTATTCAGATGTTCTTTCCCCAATAAAATCATACCTAAGCAACATATTCTAGAGAAGCACTGCCTTCCCTGGATACAGAAATACGGGTTTGGTATGGCACTGCATGGTGAGCAAGGGGGCGAGCTCATTCACGCTTCTGTGGCCAAGTTAGAAAGACGGGCAGCAGCCATCAAAAACAAGCAACACCAACTTCAACTAGTCATGCAGTCACAACATCTACAAACCTCCCCAGAACTCCAAGCATGTGCTCCACCAGTGAAACGAAGGAAGACAAAATCTTAATCTGTGACATTATTTATAATTTTATAGACCCATTCATTGTTTTTGATTATTTGTGAATTTGTGATAACATTGACTGGTTAAGTGCAGGCATGACATGACACTGACAGCGAGGCCAACGGAAAACAATCGTCAAACTCGAATAACTCGACACTGGATATCTATACATGAATGCAGTCATGTGAGTTTTGAAAGTTAATCCTATTTCTCATGTTGTGTGATATTTCACCTCCTTCGATGGGGCCAATCATATCTGATTTCATATCTGAAATTTATGAACAATGTACTAATTTGAGGAAATATTGTATAATTTTGTGCCTCTATATCTCTACTACGATGTTGAATACATTTCTATGGTTCACTGTATACATTTACAATATATCGCTAAGTTATTATGTGTTTACAAAAGTATGACATATGGGCTGATTTGGGTGTGAGACTGCTTTGATTACCGATAAAAAACAGAGTCAGAAGCACTACACGGGCTCCGGGAAAACCCCCCTAGATTCGAGGTCGCTGACCCAGTTAACGAGGTCGCGACCGGGTCAGGTCACCAATAGCGGGGAGGCTGCTCGACTGGGCAACTAGAATACCACCTCTTAACAGCCGTGTTTAGGTTGTTGAAAATTCCACATTGTGTGTGAGTGACAATAGAGATTGAGAAAGGAAATGCACACAAGTGGTAAAATATCATTTCGTAAACTTCCAAGCTGAAGAGATTATATTTATTCATATATTTTTTGGTACTGTACATTTTGAATTCTTTAAGTTTACTCTTATAAAGTCACAGTAATGTAATTACAATATGATACACAGTGTATGTTGCAATGACCTGGGTTATAGCAAAAACGGTGCCACACCGTGGCACTGAATTTATGATGAGACGTGTACATCTGCCATCACAAAGCGGTTAAGGCTGACCCGCAGGAAGGAAATGCAAGATGAAATGTTCAGATGAAAATCAGATATTCTTACCTTGAACAACATTGGATTTCTTTTTCTTTCTCTTCCCTTTCTTATTTTTCTGCACCACCACATGTTTGTTGGACTTGGTGAAAACTTCCAACATCTTCAAGAAAATATGTGCTGATTCAACCAAATCCTGTAGATATGCTCTGGAAGTAGCAGATCAGAATACATTAGAAAATTTACCCATCTCCATATTTAAAGGACTGTAAGTTCTGGCGCGATACATTAAAGCCATTCTGCTACACAATGGCACAATAGAAAAATAAAAATTGAAACTTTTAGGAGAGTGATGTTGTGGAAACCTTCA
Organism: Onchidella celtica; assembly: GCA_963931925.1. NCBI lineage: Eukaryota > Metazoa > Mollusca > Gastropoda > Systellommatophora > Onchidiidae > Onchidella > Onchidella celtica. The sequence continues at coordinate 26,114,402 of OZ007582.1, forward strand.
GAGGAAAATAATGCTTGTCAAACAAAGAGTTTCAGCCCTTTTCCTTCATGTTCTTCTCCAATCCTGTCCGGCTGGCTGCATTCAAACCTCTAAATCTTTCCTGATTTATCAGATTAAAAAAAATGGTTGGTCTTCAAAATGAGGAAAACACTCGGTGGCCCTTGCTGACAGGAACTTTCAGCTCAGCAAACTGTATAAATTCCAAACTTTTCTCAAGCAAATAGCTTTAAACATGACTCAACAACCTTTCTCAGTTGTAAAACATGGGACAAACAAGAGTAAAAAAAAAAGCACCAAGTTTAGCAGAAACATTGACATGTAGACAGGCTCACCATCTTGGACAAGGAAGAACGAGACAATCATACTGATATAAGAATCTGAGCCACATGGGCGGGGAGACATTCATAAAGCACCAAGGGAAAGACAGAGTGTCAGTAACAAACATAACAAATTGCTAAAACAGAAGACTATTCCACCAGTTGCATCTGCCAACCAGTCTCAACATGCTGTGAATCGAAAATGAATTTCTACTTGTATTTTTCATGAACTGATTCAATTTCTTTTTGAGAGACATGCAGCAATACTGGATACCTACCTTGAACATTTTGATTCCTTAAAGTTCTTAAGTAGCGTGATGAAAATGTCTCTGTACTCAATCATGTAGAACACATTACCTGGAAATGGTCAGGGAAGGAATTTTCATTCACAAGAAATATGGCATAAGTACAACAATTTCATTTCCTTTTACAGTAGACCATCATGTTTAATGACACTGCTAATAACGAAACCTTTGCTAACTGCGAGAACATTTTAAATCCCCCTTTGTTTCTACTATATGAGCTATATAACACAATACCCGAATAACGGCAATCGGTAATCATAGCGCCTGCTATAGTGGGAGAATTACTTTTGAGTACGTACAGCAAATGGTGGGGGCGGCCTCAGAACAACCTATTGAGAGTCAGTCCAGTCAGACAATAACAACATGCATCATTCTTTGTTTGTTACTACATGCCCCCCTTGCGAGTTCCCGCCCCACCTGGCCATCTCTCACTTAGGCCTAGTATGCTTTCTCTCGCTACTGACCATGTGCTGTGACACTGACAGCACACTACATGCAGCCAGATCAAAGTGACGATTCATCACTCACTGAGGCAAACTGTGGGGAAGGCCATGAAAGATACAACTGTGTACCTCCGTCAGACACCCACACTCTCTGGACACTACCTGTGATGTGTGATGATTATTACATGTAGCATGGTCTTTGATCGTAATTGATCGCCGCGCAGCGTGTGCTCTTTGTCTACACCGGCCTTTGTGACCACATGCCTATACTCCCTGTGTCACAAACACGTGGCCAGCCTGTTCCCATACTTTGATTGAACGATACAGCACAGGGAGCCACCGGAAACTCATCTGCCTCTAACTTTTGCATCTGACTGTCTCGTAATTTGATCGAAACATATCAGCAAAAAAAAAAAGACAAAAAAGCAAAATAAATTACCAGTATCAAGGCAGAGATCTGCTGTCAGTTTGACATTATGTACGCTGATGTACAGGACATGCCAACAAGGGAGGTAACCATTAAACTACTACACTATTTTCATGGTTGCCGCCCTTGTTAGCATGTCCTGGGCATGGGTATTTTAATCCCTTGCCTTGCCTTGCCTTTTGTACCCTTTCCTGGAATAGCCAGACCTTTGGTATAACAAGACTTATTTGGTGGAACATGACCTCTTGTTATTACCAAGTTCCACTGTATTCAAATTAAAGGAAAGCCAAGTCAGCATGTCAGTGGAAAATACCTTTTTTCTGAAAAAGAAAAACTGGTGACTAACAGCTAATACTCCTCTTTGCTGATCTGTTACAGACTATGATTTCTGAGGACATTGCTCAGACATCGGAAACTCTTTTCCTCTAACAAAAATACATTATGTTCTAATTTCACAGACATTCTAAATGCCCTACTCTGAGTTCAACCGTAGCAAGATGTTCATGCCAGTTGAGAATAAATTGAGAAATTTTCCCCACCAGAAAATTGATCAGTTACAGGACTGTCAGCTGACAATATTTAATGCCAAAATCCTTTAGAATTGGCACTCACTTTGAATAACCTTTGCACTCTCCCTTATCTGTGTCTCATCTGATCGACTCATAAAATCCAAAGTCCGTAACAACTCTTGGTAAGCCTTCAAGGCCAAGTGAGATCTGAAATTCAGAGGAAATCCATACTTGCATACTGAATAAAACTTGCAAAATGCCAACAAGGATTTAAAATGCTGAAGATTTGCATTCTTGAAATGTGCCAGACATGCAACATTACCACAGTATCAACTCTCTCAGAACATTGCAACTTCACATGAAATTGTAATTCCTTAAAATCTCTCGCTCACAGAATGGATAAGTTACACTTTAAACTTAACTACTCATTATACACTATACAAATTGCCACTTGGTGATCGCCTTCTGTAATTAAAGGCACACTAGTATCCAATAACCATTTTATGTGAAAGTCAATGGCAAATTTTTTCTGTTACCGAGGGGTTGAAATACCTACAGGGAAAAGTTCCAGACAGATGGATGGACAAACTCACCTCCTGCCCCAGAGCTTACACTCTTCACCTTTCCCAAGTCGCAGATTCTCATAGTAGGTTGTCAGTTGGGTGTAGATATAGTGGAAGGCTGACATGGACATTGTCTCACTGGAATGGAGAAAAGTAAAGCTTGAACAGATAGTACATTTTCAAACATTTTAAACAAATTACCTCATCTGATACAGTGAGACAAAACTAAGATTGATGAGTTAGCAACTGGAGTGTGTATTTCCAATATATTTAAAAAATAAAATTAAACAGACCACTGGATAAGTGGTTGCACTGCAGACAGCTTGAGGGTTGATTCCAAAAAAACTAAACATATTTTGTTGTGCCAGCTTTCAGTCTGTGAATCCGAAGATGAAATTTATAACTCTATGTCCATCCTGATAAAATCATGACTTTTCATTCCCATGAAGTATTATATGCAGAAACAGAGAAACTTCCACTGAGTAAACAAATAAATCAACATCTTGGACAGGTAAAAATTCTATATTCAGGAAAATCCCTAGTGTTGTTTTGCTGAGGTAAAATCAGTTAAGATTATTTACAATAGATGTTACTGATACAATTCTGAAATTATATCTTAATTGTGCAATCTGCAGGGATACGTTTACAAAATGAAAATGCTTTAATATTTCTCCCATTGAAATGTACTGCAGCGTATCTGGCATACTACAAGAGCCAGAAATAAATGAGTGGAAAAGAAATGTGTCCTTTATCTAATTTCATGTTAGTTGGAAACTGATATAATCTGAGGAGCTTTTCCAGAATCTTCCAATCTTTCCACAATATGAAAGTCTGATTCCCCTGAAACGAAATGAACATTACTTTTGGTCTTTTGTCCTAACCTACTAGACTATATAAATCAAATAAAATGATTTTTTGAACTCCAACTTTTCTCAATGATAATTAAAATAGAGTTAGTTTTTTATTCATGGGCACAGTAGCCTGAATATCCTCAAGGGTTAACTCACCTCACAAGATCAACTCTTTTACAGTGGAGGCGGCAAAACTCCATAAAAAATCTCATTGCCCACAAATAATATGTTTCATCATTGTCTTGAGTGGTCTTTCTTGTCAGTGCATGCTGAAAAGAACAAATTTTACATACATACATTCTTGACATAAAACACTCATCTCATCTGCACAGCCCAGTGGAACAAATACATTGTATATTGTATATTAACATTACATATTGGAATCTACCAATGGATTGTACGTAGCCAAAACAAAACAAAAAAAAAAAAAAATTCCACTATTTATCCACTTTTTATGCCTTTCTTTCACTTTCATTTTCATTTAACTAATCTTTACTACCATACTAGTTCAGCACAATGTCAAAAATTAACACAAGCTTAATGATGGATTAGACCAAGTTGAGTCTGATGACAAACAGAATTAGAATTCCAACAACAGTCCGGGTTGCATTCAATACAAGGATTAAATGGTGAAATGGGAGTCAAAATATTTCACCTCACTTCATAAAGAAAAACAACAACTAAAGCAGACTCATTCACTGATTGCCAGCCCAGCTGAACTATTTTTGGAAGTCAAAGAAAAGATCAATATATTTTATCATAGCTGTAAAACAAAAAAATCTGAGGCTCACCTTCACAGATCTCATGAGAGGATTGTATGCTTCTACTAAAAACTGCACACAAAATTCTTTCAGGCTGAGTCTCATGCTGAGAGTTGATCTACGTTTCGGATGTTCTGTTTTGATGGGGGCCCGGTTCCTGCCAATTTTCTTGGGGACTTTGCCATCATCATAGGTGAAGGATTTCACTTCACACAAAGGTTTATGGTATATGACATCATTATCACTGATGGACTTGGTGTTCTTCATGACAAAAGTACCGCCAAAACGTGAATGTCTGTCCAACAGAAATACATCAGCATAATATCAAGAGCTTTTTTTTTTTTTTAATGTGAATATCTTCACAATTCAAAACATTTATTACATTCATAGGCCAAACTTCGTTGGTATTAAAAGAATTATTTACTGAAACTCATTTTAAAACCTATGATTACATCTGGTCTTTCTCTTAACATTGTCAAAATAAACCATCTTTCATTTATCTCAACTTGAACCTTTTCCCCTCTTTCCTGTATCCACCAATTCCATCTTTGAGATTAAGATGCATGCTTCAGTACAAAAGTATTAAAGTGAAAACACACACTGTTCATAAATTCCACTGAAACAATCTGTTTAAGCTAACCAGAACTAAGCACTAATTTGTGAAAAACAGCCAGAGATATGTCCAACTCTCACCTGGCACTAAATTTCTGGATATTTGTCTTTCTCTGTGCTCTTTCCTTTGCTCTGGCTTGCTCCAGCTCTCTGATAAAAAGAGAACAGATCATCAGCACTGCTACCGGAGATTTTCCTTATCACTGCAAATTGTTTTCAACAATGCCACAACAGATGACCAAAAAACGCAACAGAGAAATCAATTGTTAGTTGCATTTCTTCATCATACCAGATCTCCAGAGCCAGATTTTGCCACTGCCTTGCCTCAAACTTGCATATAAAAGAAGAAGAAAAAAAGAAAAGAAAAGAAAACTGAGACAGATTTAATATGTCGTTTACTTTCATTGAAATTTCCACACCACTCAAAAGAAGCACTACTCATTTCAGGCTGCCTTTCAAAAAGTCCCAACTTTCATTATCTGGCACAGAAAGAAATTCTCGTGACAAAGAAATATCTACATTACCAGCATGAGAGACCCTAGCAAATATATCTGCTAAGGCTTGTGGCAAACAAAAATATCAACTCACATAATTAAGTGATGATGAACCCCATAAGCCTGCAGAGACATTATGTAAAGGCAAAAATGAGCCAGCTGTGCTAGATGACAACAACTTACTTCTGGTCTTTCTCCTTTTCTGTCACTGATCTTTGCAGGCCGGCGACAGCCAAACTCTCTGCTTCCTTTTGACGAAAAAAAACAACAGATTTCACCGTTTAGCAAAATACCAAGTATTATCATTACTGTTTTTTTCTTCCTTACTCTAGTTTCTTTTTATTTGGTTGTTATCAAGTTGTTAGAATTTGGGGTAAGTGTTTGATAGTTGTAGTGGTGAAGTCCGTAACAGTATAAGAAAATTACATTTCCAGAAAAAAAAAACACAAAACAAACACACATACATCCTATCCTTTATTTCGTCGCCTCCCCTTACTGAAAATTAAAAAAGTACACTTCACAGTAACAGAACTGATGATTTTTCTAGTGTGTAACATAATGAGATTGGGGACAAAGTGAAGCATTTCAAATATAGGACACTGGGCATGTGAGGGTTATCGTTTTCATAATCAATGCATTGTTTTTATAGAAACAGAATGGCTAACAAAATTCATATTCAAAAGCTGGACTAGCCAGAGAAAATTTGCACCCCAACATTTCACTAGACCTTCCAACTAGTACGAACAGAATACAGGGAGATCTGATTAAAAACCTGGGAGATTTCACAAAAAAAACAGGGAGGTTACCACAGTGTTTTAGAAACTCAACCGATACAGTAGCACATGCACATACTAAGACCCAGTGGAAAAAAAACTCATATCACATCCATATTACACCCCTCACCCCCTTTAATGCTAAAATTGATAAAAATGCCACTCTCCTGTTTAACTCACTTGAGACTGTTCACGCAAGAGTTGCGTGACGGTTTGGCAATCGCTATGGACGGTTCACACACCCCCTGCGTGATAAAGGAAAGTGTTTCTACCGGCTGTACCAGTCATGCAAGGTTTGCGTGAACTGTCTCTTACGCTTGCTAGGGCATTTATTTTGTTTCGTTTCAAGTTTGGCGGAAGTAGGGTGGTAACTTTTGTGGGTGTGGCCTGTCAAGGGCAGTCACTCCAATCATTGAAAATAGTACTTGTGCACCTAAAAGGATCGTCAAACAGAAAGAGAGTGAAGACAAATGAACAGATGGATACAGGACTTGAAAATATAACATAAGACAGATATTTTTGGGTACAATGTCATTTTATTTTAGTATAGGTACAGGTCCCAAAATTTTTCCCAAAACTCAAAAGTATGTCATTTTTTAAAAATCATAAACATAGAACTGTAAGAGATAGAGTATTCTCCTTTAGCATGTGTATTGTACACACTCTCATACTGATTGTATCCAAAGGACATCACAATTAATCCATTTGTTTCCTTTTTATGAATTTTCAAAGTACCCCCAAAAATGCCGGTCTTGAGCGTAAGTACACCGGAAAATACTTGTCTCAAGTCAGTTAAGACCTCAGTAGGTGTATGTAAAACATTTTCCAGTTAGGCCTAGTTAAAGAAAACCTAGAGACAAGTTCACACTGATTCTCTTAAGGAATCTGGTCAGCCCAACCTGGCATTTCAATGTGATAATCAGAAAGCTCGATTTATTTCCCAGTGCTACTACTGCATAATTATAAGTGTGTGGCCACATGTCTAGCGATGGGCCAAGCGGTGAGCTACACTGTAGTGAAGCGACGGGAATAAATGCATTAAACCTAACCTAGGTGTCCACACCACAAGCGATTACCGCTAGCTAGGGGCTCGCTATGAGCGACGATAAATAACTTGCCATTTAACATCGCTCATCGCTCAAGCTGTGTGTCTTGACCCCATGCCCTCCTAAAAATTGTGAGGTTTTTGCGCACTTTCACTTTCTGTCTAGTGTCTTTTTTCAAGCACATCGTCAATGAAATGCTTTTTTAACCAGCGAGCCTTTAATTCTACAAAATATCACATTATGCATCAGAAGGTGTAAAGGTGTGTGTGGGCATATTTTGAAAGGTCTTAATGCTCACTTTATTTTGTAATAATTGTGTTGATTTCGATTCCCAACTGAACTGATCGCAAGAAAGTGTTGCGATATTTTGAGCAGATAAAAAAAAAATGATACAATAAGTATACATGTAATAGGACTGTATCTATAAAAAATTTTTCAAGCAGCCATAATGAAAGGTGGAAAATACCGTTTTTCTCTTCAATATTAATTGAGATATTAATGATTTTCAACGTAGCTTCAATGTAATTTTTGTACATGCGCTTGCGACCAGTGTTTGTATTTCTTTATTAATAATATTAGACTCCCTTCACATTGCAGTGGGAGAAATTAAAACAACAACAAAACAAAACATCATCTTTGGGTAATATTCATAGAAGAGATTTAGATATAATTTTCTTGCCAAGCCACGGCACCAGGACCAACAAAATATTTCACCAGCTGCTCTCTCATCCATGTTGCATGTTGTCCTGGTCGATCTTGGTAGCGCCTCACCCGCCTATCACCATCTTGGACTGGAGCATCATACCACTTTTCGTGTTCTGTTTCCATTCTGTTCAAACTTTTAATGTCAACAATTGCGGATGATTATGAACATCCGCTGGCAGAACAGTGTCACCAACCAGGAGGTGCTAGACAGAGCTGGCTCAACAAGCATTGAGTCGATGCTGCTGAAGGCTCAGATGCTCTGGACAGGCCATGTAGTATGAATGGATGACAGCCACATCCCCAGACAAGTCATGTATGGAGAGCTGAAAGAGGGTTCGTGCAAACAAGGACGCCCAAAACTGAGGTACAAAGACACCTTGAAAAACAACCTCAAGTGGAGCGGCATTCAGCCACGCCAGCTGGAAGCGTGTGCCTCCAATAGATCAGGATGGAGGTCTCTCACCTCCAAGGCAACCACTGTCTTTGAGGAGGATCGGCGACAGCGTCTCGCTGCGGCAAGGGACAGACGTCACTTGGCAGCGTCCACCTCGGTCCAAAATAAAAACTTTCAATGCGACACCTGCTTCCAGCTTCGGTCTGCGGAGCCACATTCGCCGCCATTGCTGAGAGCAGAAAAACAACGTCATCATCGGATCCCGATGACTACCAAGCAATGCGACGGTAGCAAGGACAATCTTAACAGTTGATATGGCCGTCTTCAACACTCGCCATGTTGCTGCTAGAACCCCAAAGACATACTCGACACAACGCCTTGCTCGCGAATGACGATAAGTAAATATTTTCAGATCACGTGTTAACTTTGAATTGATGGTGGTTATTAGATAAGGTTTTAGAGGATAAGCTGTGTCTCCAATGAGAAAATAGGGAAGCCGGATGTTTGAATTCCGTAGACCAGAGCCTGTTGGGAGTTCAGCAACGTTTGCGTCAAGCTGAGTTTGTAGCTCAGATCTTGAAAATATTCCATCAACAGCCACCACACAGAGTGCGGTTTTCGTCGACGAAGAGTGCTATCGCACTTATGAACGAACGTAAATGCTTTTGTTCTTATTTTTTTTCTTTTAATAAACTGTTATTTTTTATCTATTATATCTTGTTGTTGTTCAGTCAATTTATTTACTGTGTGGAGAATGAAATGAAGCAAAATGAATATACCGTAGTTAGTTTGTAAGTTATCTTAATAGTTGCATTAAAAATAAGTAGATTTGATTCAAGCCCAACAAGGTCCATAGACTAGCTGAATGAATCTCAGCGAGCTACAAGCGAGCTACTGAGCTAGCTATAATCGCTTGAACCGTCCACACCATGAGCTATTGCCCAGCTAAGGGCTAGCCTGTAGCTTGGAAATCCATAGCTAGTGGTGTGGCCACCCAAGCTCCATCGCTCACAACACGACCGTCGCCTGATCACAGCGAGCTGGCAGCGCGGCTCGACATGTGGCCACACTGTAATGCTCATGAGGAAGCTGCATTAATCCTGTTTGTCTATCAGTCGTGTCCACAAGTGCAGTCTACACTCGGATATTTCAAAAAACCCAATTTTGTATGTTTTGTTTCAAAATCACACTAGCACCTCCATTAGCCCTCTGACCCAGGCGAGAAGACCATCTCCATCCCACCTCTACTCTGCCACTCGCACTGGGTGCCACACTTCAGGTAACATCTTGTACACGGCGTACAAAAACCGGATACTTTAGTTGGCTGCCGGTAATAGGCTGGAGGCGCCTGCGGTCGTTGGGCCGTGACGGTGATCGCGGTTACTCATCGGTCAGTGAGCGCCGTAGAATGGATGTTGCAAAACGCATTTTTTTGTACTTTATCGGGGAGATATTACGCTAACAATGTTTGGTTCAGCGATTAATTGTTAGTGGGTAGCAGTAGGCAAATGCTGTTAGTGTAAGATATCGAAAGAAAAATACTTAAATATTGATTGGTTTAGTTGTAGTAGGTAGTTAAAGTTGACCCTATTTCAATGCTGACACTGTTGTTAGATATGACATAATAAAGATCCATAATTCGGTAACCGCTGGTCGGTTCCCGTTCAAATTTACAACACATGAAGTAGACACATGTACAAGCTTTCTTACCAAGTGGCTTTTTTGCCGCAGCTTTTATAATGCGTACAGGTCAATTTAAACAGCTACGTGTTGTCACATGGTATATTATGTCGCCCTTAGCTTGCACTTGCCGTCTCCTCGTAAGAAAGTTTGCGCATAAATTTTCTTTTTCTTGGAACAGCTTATTTATGTACACTAAATACAGTTTCGAAGTGCCTCACAATTTGGTTCATTGTTGTGTGGAGGGGTCGGTCTCTGAATTTTCATTTGGCCGCACTTTAGGCCAGGGTTTGACTGTGCAGCTCAGTGATGGAGCTACTTGCAACAGATGGATTTTCATGATAAATTCTAGTTTACGAAAGTCATCATTGATGCTACATACTCTTTTTTTTTTTAGTTTGGCGATAGCCTGGTGGCTACTCGCACTGCCTTGTTCACCCAGCAACCAAACCCGAATGTTATTGCCTTATATGGTATGGTATGTAGATCTAGTGGTGTTCTACAATGTACTGTTCTGGGAGTGTTTTGTTGGGCAACATCTTCCTGTATGTCACATTGTAATTGTCTATCACTATCAGAGTTTGAAATCCAGAGAGTGATTCTGTGTGGACGGGTTTAGTGTATGAGATGGCTCTGTGAACTTGACTGAAAGAGCTGTTGAGATAGTCGAATGTCATTTGCAGTGTACATGCCTCCTCGATGATGAATGGGGTTGCGTGTATGCGTTTTTGCCTGAGTGACACTCTTTTCAGTGAGGCTGAGATTCTTATGGCAGTGGTTATCAATAAATGACCTGCTGCTATAATAAGCATATGGTGAGATTCTGTGTTTTGAGAATTCCATCGAAACAGGAAGCAAGAGCGCCAGAGTTAAGGGTGAGCCCAGAAAATGTGCTAAGAGATAATGTGTCTTCTGTCTGCTTCAATTCTTGTGTGTATTTTTGTTTTGTCGGCGTCCGTGCCGCTGAAAATTATGCTTGCTAGTTACAGTTATATAGGGTATGTCCTGGCTGGTTTTTCAGTGTGAGGTATGTTTTGGTCAGTTATGTTTGTTTTAGAGAGACTTGTGCTTGGAGAGTCTACAGTGGTGTTTTTGGTTTTTTTTCGGCTGCTGAGGTGAGACGACTGGGGTGCAAACTGCTTCAGTAGGACACAGCCGTGAGACATTCGCTGGCTCTGCTGTTTCGTTACAGATGGGGTTGTATTCGCTCCTAAAGTTTAAACTGTTTTCAATAGTAGGTCGGAGAATCAAGTGAAACTGTTGTTAATCAGACATGTAGATGAACGAGAGTGTAGAACAGATTTCAACATGTCCTGTTTATTCCGGTTGTCTGCACAAGGGACTGTACTCTCAATTACAGACGAGTACCTAAACATTGTGGTGAGTGTCGCAAATTTATAAAATTATAAATAACATATTAACATCCTCTTTTCTCAGGATAAATAATTCTGTGAATTATGTGTAATGTGTAAGATGTAATGAGTGTTGAAATGAAGAGTCGTTCACATCGTACTTTGATGAGATTAGTAAAAAAAAAAAAAAAACAATAATGTAATTTAAATTAACACTAACACAGAACAAAAGTAAATTTGTCATTGCAGGTGGAAACTGTTATAGTTTTAGCGAACAAAGTCTTTCATCCAATTTGATCTGAAGCGCTCCCTGGTTGACCTTCTAGGTTCCATTGCCATTGGGTTATTTTCCGATGGTGTCTGTGTCACTGAGGGAGTATCATTTGATGTTTGGTCTGGGTTCGGTTCTGTGTACACCTCTGTTGGTACTTGGGGTGAGAATGGCGTTCTCTTGTGTCTGGTGTGTACTCTGTTTCTCACAAAGTGTCCTCCATTTTCTCCAGTGATCTGGTATGATTTGGAACTGTCTTTTGGAGCTGCCGTTATTATACCACTTTCCCACTTTTTCCTTTCAGGGTTTTGGTAGTACACTGGGGAGTTTGTGCAAATGGGTGGTAGCTCGTGAGCTCTTTTATTGAAACATTTCTTGATTGACATTTTATGCTTCTGTAGTTCTTCGACTACGTCTGGGTTTATTCTGTTCTTTTCTTTGTTCTCTGCTATTGAAGGTATCATTGTCCTAATGTTTCTTCCCATTAGGATTCTTGCAGGGCTCATTGTGAAACCTTGACGTGGTGTGTTGGGAAGTTCCAGCAATGCCTCATACTGATCTGCTCCTTCTTCTACAGCCTTCCACATCATTTTCTTTATGATTTTTACTGATGCCTCTGCCTTCCCATTAGCTTGATGATGTCCAGGGTCGGATTTGATGTGTTGAAAACCCCATCTTTGTGCGAAATTACTGAACTCACAGGAGGAATATTGCGGTCCAGAATCCGTAACAACACATTTTGGTATTCCATATCTGGCAAAGGTGCAAAGGTCCTGGTCTCCCGAGAAGAGCCAGTTGGCGGTGGGCCAACTACCCACCCTGTAAAAATAAACCAGTTACAGAAACACAAGCAAATACTTCAAATCAGTCTTTTATCTTGGGAGAAGGGGGAGCATCTGCACCTGTAGATTCAATGAAGGACAATGGACAAAGCCGAAAGGACGCCACTGGCCCGACTGCTCCTTCATCAAGCAAGTCACTCCGGATTGCGTCGTGGAATGTCCGCTCCATGTATGAAGCAGGAAAGAGTGCCCAGGTTACAATGGAGATGAGGCGATACAGACTGCACATACTTGGAGTTAGCGAGACCCGCTGGATACAGTCCGGACTGAAACAACTTAATACTGGGGAAAAGATTTTGTATTCTGGAAGGGAGGACAAAAAGCATACAGAAGGAGTAGCGATCATCTTGAGCAAGCACGCCCAGAGGTCACTGAGGGGATGGGAACCCTATGGAAGGAGAATTATATTGGCATCATTTACTACTAAGAACAAGAACATCAACATGAACATTGTGCAGATATACGCCCCAACAAATGAAGCAACCGATGAGGACAAGGACGACTTCTACAACCAGCTTCAGGAAATAGTTGACACATTGCCAAGAAAAGATGTGAACATTATAATGGGAGACGCCAATGCCAAGATAGGACAGGACAATACAGGGTATGAGGACATTATGGGGTGCAATGGTTTAGGACAAATGAATGAGAATGGAGAGCGGTTTGCAAGTTTCTGCGCATTTAACAGCTATGTGATTGGAGGTTCAGTATTCCCACACAAGAGGATCCATAAGGCCACTTGGATTTCACCGGATGGAGTAACTGAAAATCAGATTGACCACTTTTGCATCACCCGACGATTCAGACGCTCACTAGAGGATGTCATAGTACAGAGAGGAGCAGATGTTGGATCTGACCATCACATGCTGCTGGCAAGACTCAAACTCCGCCTCAAGAAACAAGGTACCAGAGCAGGAACAAAGAGGAGAAAGTTTCAAGTGAGCCTTCTGGCTGGAGACAAGAAGGAAGAGTTCCAGCTGACACTGAGGAATAGATTCAAACCCCTTGTTGACCTCGAAGAGACAGTAGATTTGGAGACTCACTGGGCTAAGGTAAAAGGAGTATTTACATCGACATGTCAGGATGTTATTGGGGAAAAGAAAGTGGAACACAAGGAATGGATCAGTCAAAAATCACTGGACTTGATAAGGATAAGAAGAGACCTAAAAGAACGGGTAAATGCAAGTCGTACAAGAAGCTCAAGAGTTGGTAACCAGGAAGAGTACCGAGCATCAGCTAAAGAGGTCAAAAAATCAATTAAAAAAGACAAAGAGGAGTTCATAGGAATGTTAGCAGAGAAAGCAGAGAAGGCAGCAACAGGAGGACACATGAGGATCCTCTACCAGACTACAAAGACTCTTGCTGGAAAATATGGAAAACCTGAAGTTCCTGTCAAGGATTACAACAGGAAGGCTATTTTTGGAAAGGAAGCTCAGGCAAAAAGATGGATAGAACATTTTAACAGCCTCTTGAACAGACCTCCACCAAGCAACCCACCCGACATTCTACCCGCAAGAAATGATTTACCAATCAGTTGCGACCCTCCGACTAAAGCAGAGATTAATGATGCCATAAAGCAGTTAAATCGAGGCAAGGCAGCTGGACCAGACCAGATCCCACCAGAGGCGCTGAAGGCAGATGCTGCTGGGGCTGCAGAGGGTCTGCACTCACTATTCTCGAGGATTTGGATCGGAGGCAAGTTTCCAAAGGACTGGAAGGAAGGACACCTCGTGAAGCTCCCAAAAAAAGGGGACCTCAGCAATTGTAGTAACTACAGAGGAATCACACTTCTCTCCATCCCAGGAAAGGTTTTCAATCGGATTATTCTCAAGCGAATACAGAATGCAACAGACCAAAAACTTCGCGAGGAGCAAGCTGGTTTCAGGAGTAATCGATCAACCACCGACCAGATCGCCACGCTGAGAATCATAGTAGAGCAGTCGCTAGAGTGGAACTCCCAACTGATAGTGAGCTTCCTTGACTACGAGAAGGCCTTTGATAGCATCGATAGAGAAACACTGTGGAGAATATTGAGACATTATGGAATCCCAGAGAAGATGGTGAATCTTATCAAGAGCATGTACGAGGGGACAAGTTGCAGAGTCGTACATGATGGTGAGCTTACTGACAGCTTTGATATCAAGACTGGTGTTAGGCAGGGTTGTTTGCTGTCCCCATTTCTGTTTATCCTGGTGATTGATTGGCTTATGAAAGAAACCACCAGTGGAGGAAGAAATGGCATACAATGGACCCCATGGACACAGCTGGACGATCTAGATTTTGCAGATGACTTGGCACTATTGTCGCACACACACGACCAGATGCAAGCAAAGACTACAGCTCTAAACAAAATTTCAGAATCTATTGGATTGAGGATACATCCCGCGAAGTCGAAGGTCCTAAAAATTGTTGCACCCCTAAGCGAACAAGTCACAGTAGGAGATCAACCACTGGAAGATGTAGAGTCCTTCTGCTATCTTGGTAGTATCATTGACAATAAGGGAGGAACAGAGGCAGAAGTCAAAGCACGAATTGGAAAGGCACAGGCAGCTTTCACATCCTTAAGCAAGATTTGGAGAACCAAGGATATATCTCTAAAAACAAAGCTGAGGATATTCAACTCGAACGTGAAGTCAGTCCTGTTGTATGGATGTGAGACTTGGAATGCGTCCCAGGCCTGCATAAAGAGAATCCAAGTTTTCATCAACAGATGTTTGAGGAAGCTACTTAAGATCAGATGGACAGACAAGGTCAGCAATGAAATTGTATGGAAAAGAACAAGACAGAACCCAGTCAGAGAGGAAATTGGTAGGAGGCGATGGAGATGGATCGGCCACACTCTCAGGAGGCCAGGAAACAGCATCACGAAGAAGGTATTGGACTGGAATCCCCAGGGCAAGAGATCAAGAGGAAGGCCGCGCGGAACGTGGAGAAGAGCCAGAGAAAATGATGTGCAACGAAGCGGAAAGACTTGGAATAATGTAAAGAGGCTGGCCCATGATAGAGAGGGATGGAAGGTGTTTGTTGGTGGCCTATACCCTGATCCAGGGTGAGAAAGGCAATGATGATGATGATGATGATATCTGGCAAAATGGCCTTTCAGTTTTGTGACTATCATGGAAGTTGTTGTGGTGGGCAGGTAGTCTACCTCAATGAAATTGGAGAAATAGTCTGTGACTACTTGGTATACTCGCCCTTTGATTTCAAACAATCTGTGGCAATTTTGGTCCATGGTTCACTTCCTTCTCCATGCTGTTGTAGGTTTTCCTTGCAGTTCGAAAGTTTAATTGCTTGGCAGCTTTCACAGTTTTCAGCCATTTGCTTGATTTCAGAGTTCATGTTAGGCCAATAAATTGCATCTCTGGCCCGTCTTACCATGCTATCATATGCCAGGTGAGCTGCTTGAAGTCTGGTTTTCATTTCATGTTTCAAAGTAAAAGGGACAATTATATATTTGCCTTTGAGAATTAGATCATTTTCTACTGACAGACAGTCCTTTATTTGGAAATATGGGAGTATTTCGGAAGGAACTTCACTTTTTGACTCAGGCCATCCTTCAATGATGGCTGTTTTCAGTCTTTGCAATGTTCTATCTCGCTTGCTCTCTTCGGCAAATCTATCTAGCATGAGGTCAGAAATGGGCACTGTTATAAAAGAGATTGTGGCTATTTCATCATTTACATCCGCTTCATCAGTGTCATTTTTGAGGTAGTGTCGTGAGAGGAAATCTGCGAGGATGAGCTTTTCTCCTTGAAGCCATTGAAATTTGAAATGATATTTGTTGCTCCTCATAAGCAACCGTTGAAGTCGTGGCGGAGCTTGATTCAGTGGTTTGCCAATGATGGATAGCAATGGTTTGTGGTCATTTATTATTGTTACTTCTCTTCCATAAGTATATTGGTTGAAACGTTCTAGTCCAAATACCACAGCCAACATTTCTGTTTCAATTTGTGCCCACCTTTGTTCTGAGGTGGTGAGCGCTCTTGAGGCGAATTCGATTGGCTGTCCATTTTGCATTAATACACAGCCAAGACCGGATTTGCTACTGTCCACTTGAACTTGCAGTTCTTGTTTAGGGTCAAAGTATTTCAGCACAGGTGTATCAACTATCAGTTCTTTGACTTCATTGAACGCATCTTGACACTCTCCGCTCCAATGAAAGTCAGTATTTTTCTTCAACAAATTTCTTATTGGTGCCAGTTTCTCGGATAGGTTGGGCAGGAATCTTGCTAGGTATTGAATCATGCCGCAGAATCTGCGTACTTCCTGAGCATCTTTTGGGGGTGCCATATGTGTAATTGAAGATACTTTCTGGGGGTCTGGTTTGATTCCATCTACACCAATGCGGTGTCCCATGAAAGTGATTTCCCCTTGCTTGATGTGGGATTTGCCTTTGTTAAGCACAATGTTTTTCTCAGAGCACCGCTCTCTCAACCTGTGTAAATTTTCATCATGATCGACATTGGCCACTTCTTGTGTTGACCCTCTGCCAACAATGACTATGTCATCAGCAACATTTATGCAGCCAGGCAAGCCTTCCAGTGCTTGCATCAGTTTCTTTTGAAATATTTCTGTGGAAACATTTAATCCAAAAGGAAGCCGTGCCCACCTGAAACGTCCAAACGGGGTGATCACTGTAGTGAGCATGCTGGACTCATAATCTAGACACACATGCCAGAATGCATCTTTTACATCTAGCTTTGAGAAAACTTTTGCATTTTCAAAAAGAGGCAGAGTGTCCTCTAAAGTTGGTAGTTTGTAATGTTCTCTTTTGAGCGCCTTATTTAAAGGTTGTGGGTCAATGCAAATTCTGAGTTTCTTGTCTGCTTTTTCAACCACTACCATCTGATTGACCCAAGCACTGGGTTCCTCCACTGGAATGAGAATGTTTCTTTCCACTAATTGATTTAGCTCTTCTTTGACTTTGTCCTTTAAAGCAAAAGGCACGTTTCTGCATGGCAGGGCGACAGGTTTGGCATCTTGGTGTACATGTAGTTTGGCATAGCCCAGGTTTCCCAACTTTGGTTTGTCTTTGGTTTGCATTTTTCTACTGGTTTGTTGAGGTGGGTGTGATTCAGTAACATTGATAAATCTATCTTTGTGCACAGAAAGTATCTTGAATTCTTCACAAGCTTTTGTACCCAACAAACACATAAGATTGTTTTCTACCACAGTGAACTCTGGTTTCTTCTTTTGTCTTGTTCTGATGTTTTCAACTTCTAGTTCTGCTTTGCCCACTGGCAACAATTTTGTGTTGTTCCACATGACCAGAGTATGGTCTGTCTTCTCAGTTTGTTCTTTTTTGACAAATTTCTTGCAGATTATGTTCACATCTGCTCCGGTGTCGACAAGGAAACGAATGTTGTGGTTGTTAATCTTGAATTGAGCTGTTATCCTGTTGTTCTTTGATTTGTCGTTGTCTACTGCAAAAAGCCATGCTGTACTCGTAGACCCTTCTTCTTGTGTCTCCATTGTTTCTGTACTTGCACAGATTTCTGAAAGGCACAGATTTATTTTCATACATTTTGCTCGAAAATGATTTCTTCCTTTGCAGGCTGAGCACGTTTTTCCCCACGCTGGGCATAGTTCCTTTTGTCTAGGGTGGCTTTTGCCACAATATCTGCAGTTTGCCAACATGATTGGTTTTTGCTTTGATGATGACTGTCTCGGTGGCTGGCTAATAGCCTCAATCTTCCTTTCTTGAGAGGTTGTGTTCATTTCCTGGACATGTAATGTTGATTACTCCACTGCTCGACAAATTTGGATTGTCTTGTTGAGGTCTAACTCGACTTCTCTTAAGTGGCGTTCCTGCAACTTTTTCTCAACAGTAAAAACTATTTTGTCTCTCAACATCCTGTCTTTGTCTTTGAAATTGCATGAGTTTGCTCGAGCTCTCAATTCTGTTACAAATGAATCAAATGGAACACTGATGGGAGTGTTCCAGAAACGATATGACTGTAGTACTTCATTTGTTTTGGGGTTACAGTATTCTTCTAACTTTTGGAGGATTTTCCCAAAATTTTGCCTGTCTTCTTCTTTCTCAAAAGGAAGTTGGTCGACGACTTCAACAGCCGTAGGACCAGCAATATGAAGGATAGTTGCAGCTTTCCTTATGTCGTCCTTTTCAGAAACACCTGAAGCTGTCATGTAAATGTCTAAATGGCGTTTCCATTTACGAAAATTCTCGGCAACATTGCCTTCATTGATTTCTAAGGACGGAGGCAGATGAAAATTTGCCTCAGCCATGATGGTTGTTTCAATCCAAATTTAGTGAATGATGACGAACTGATAGCAGTGGCACTAACAGGGCCCACTGTGTGAGTATGTTTCAGTTTTGTTGCTACGTTTTCAAACTTGTAGTGGTGGATTGTTCATTGCGAGTTGTGTCAATTGCATTCTGTTGCGATTAGTTTGAGGTGATACAATTTTGTTGTTGCACATTTACTGGCTCTTCATGAATGACAACACATGCTATGTTGCAATTAGTTTGAGGTTTTAACTTGGACTAGGTCACGCCAGGGGAGGTAAGAGTGGTTCGCTTGAGGGTTCTTGAATGTATTCTTGAGTTGTCTCCCTATGATTGCTTTTTTTTTTTTTTTTTAGAGCGTGTGGCGTCCAGGAAAGTTCATTTCAGTTCCACATTCACTCAATTTCATTCCGCGATGAGTTCGAACTTGGGAGGTTGGGTTCAATCATTCATTCAGTGAATGTACTTAGCTGACTGCCACCATGTTAATCAGACATGTAGATGAACGAGAGTGTAGCGTCCCACTAGTTGAACGATCGATATTTTTCTTCCCCCTGCATGACGCGTCTCACTCGGCGACCTTCCTCCCCCCCCCTCTCGCCAGCAAGGCCGGTATTTCCCTTTGATGTCGCTGTGTGGCTTGTTTGTCTCACTGTAGAAAATCCAGAAGCGTCTGGAAGATACTGCAGTGTCCGAGATTACGCTAGGTCGACCTTGAGTGATGTAATGCTGTGACGTGTCTGTGTACGATTGGGTGGCCTGTATGTGTCCCGAACGATCTAGGTCTGTCTCGTGCTTATGGGGCGGTAAAGCCGCTTCCTGAACGTTCCTGGACAGAATATATATAAGGAGGGCCAGGCGAGTAGGATAGTGTGTGCAAACCATGGATGCAGGTCGTAGGTGTAAATCTAGTCGTGGTCAGATATATTATAGTGCCTTCCCTGATAGGTGTAAGTAACTTGTGGATATCAGCTCGTGTTTACAGTTATTAAACGTTAGTATTAATTGTTCATCGGATCCTGTTATTTATTTCTACAACAGTTCGAGACAGTTTCGTTTTTTTAAGGGGTAGACGATCAGTTCATCTGACTCTCCCCATCATAACGTGCTGAAATTTGCATCAACTGTTACAGAGAGTGTAGAACAGATTTCAACGTGTCCTGTTTATTCCGGTTGTCTGCACAAGGGACTGTACTCTCAATTACAGACGAGTACCTAAACATTGTGGTGAGTGTCGCAAATTTATAAAATTATAAATAACATATTAACAACTGTGCTTTGTTGACATTTAGCGTCCTGAACTATTTTGTAACATTCTGGACAGATATATTTTGAATGTTTCTCGATATACCCTTCCCTGATATCTAGACGGCAGACAAAAAAAAACCAAAAGACGTCGCAAGCAATTGATGAACACACACACAAAAAATGGTTTTTGGTCTGTTTTTTGTTGTTTTTTTATCAACCAAACATACGTCACAAATGTCCAGAGCAGAAATATGCTTATTTCGTGCATGATTCACGTTATTATTATGTTCAAGCAGTTTATTACATCACAAGAAAGTCAGTAGTTTGGCCAACTTAACAACAATAGGTGAGCACGTCACATATAAATTGATATAGCGTTCCAACTAAAGCTGCGGTATTATTGAAATTAGCGCAGACAGATCAGAAATTATTTCTGATCACACAGATGAAAACTGCTAACTGTTTTCGCCGGCCAGTTTTGTGTAATTAAGAATAGTTTATCAGCGATTGGGCACGGGAAAAGTACAAAATATAGGTAATACACACATGCGTAGAAGAAAGACAAAAGCACGTAGAAAGCTGGAATTTGCGCAGACTGTAAGGGAAAGATTGTTGCTAGTCTTCATAGCAAGACATCGGGATGGGTCCACGGGGACTGTCGCAAATTTGATATCAAAAGAGCCGAATTTTAACATGAAAGCGTCTCCCGTTAATTGCTGCCCGCGGAGCGAATCTGACCGCATTGACCCCGGTGAGCATTCCCGCGCACGAGATTTATGACCGCCAGCCGGCGACAACTAAGAGGCGCGATTTCGAGCATTTTTGTACGCCGTGTGTAAAATCTCCGGTGGACATCAAAGTAAGTAGCCTGAAATTTCCCTAGACATGCCGGTGCCGACTAGACTCTACACTGTTCTCAGGTGAAAGCAACTGAATGGGCATTGCAGGCGGCACAGGTCCCCTCCATGTTAATTCCCACCCAACCCTCCCCATCCCAACTCGAGTGAGGACTGTCCAAGCTCTTGTCTCTGATACATACATGTACATTGTATTAGCCAAGTGCAATGTACAATAATTTTCATGTGATCATCAAAACTTGACTGAATCCCCCATCCCATGTCATTTCTGGGGAGTTTTCAAAGGAATACAGGGAGGGCAAGATTTTGTCATAAAAACAGGGAGACTTGGGAGGTCTGTTTCACCTGTTTAAACAAGATGTGTTCTTCTCAATCTATTATGTATGTAGAGAGAAATGCTTGCAAATAACCACTTTTTGATCTCTGACAAGAGTGAATGTAGGACACAGGTTTTTCTCATTTCTCCTATAATATCATTGATCAAATTCATCTGTTATGATTATAATGATGGCATAATAAAAATGCATGAAGATCCACAAGCGATATTAGTGTTTCCTACCTGCTCCCGAAACATGAGGGATATAATCTCCATTATGTGCATGCACAGCATGCCTTTCCCGTCATCCGAGCTTGCTACAAACAAGATCAGATCTTCAATCCCACTTGTATGCAAAGTCCATAGAACTTGATCATGGATGCTGGCATCATCGTCTGTCCGCTGTCACCAAAATAAGTGGTATGCATGTTGTAAAGATAACTATGCAAAGATGTCTGACAAACCGACATCACTCTTCCTATTATGACCACTTCCTAGATACCTGACACCCTGAGCAATTCTCATTGAGAGTATGTAGTTACAACCTAATCCTACATAAGTTATGAAGAGAGAATGCGAAGCAGTTGGAAGAAATGCTCTGCTTTCATGTCCAGCATGAGGGCAGTTGGTAGAATAAGCTATATTTCTGTAACGCGTAAGTATGATACCCTGTCTCAATCACAGCAAAATTGGTTTACCTTATGCAATGCAACAACAACAAAAAAATTCCCCCTTGATTCCATCCGACAACCTTTATGACAGTTCTGAAATGTTCAAACACTCTCAGCCTTACAAAAACACATTTTGAGTTGTTGTTTCTTTACATTTTATTTATTTCATCCAACTATAGAACAACTATAGTATGATTATCAACCCCCCCCCCCCCTTTCAACTGAGACAAGAATGGAGAAGCTTTCAGTTGTCTACTCCATTCAACTGTAACCATTTCAATACTGTAAAAGAGTCAATAGTGCTGCAGACTTAAGTTTCACAGCAAATGTTCATTATTATTATTTCATAGGATGACTTTCTGAAAGCAGCTGGTAAACTGTTATGGGTGAATAAAGAAATAAAACAGACAAAAAAGAAATCTGGATGTAACAAAAAAACCTGTTCTCTCTGTGGATCAGGGGGAATCATGAGAATGTTCCGGATCAGCACAAACAGCCTTTCCAGCTGCAGTTTATCATCTTCCCTTCGCTTGTCCCAATCCTGGAAGACAAAAGGAAAAAGGAAAATGTCACCATTTATTTTCATTTACCTTGCATTTCACCCCCTTTCAACACGTAACAACTTCACATGAATTTTCTCACAGTACCGCATACAGAAATCCCACTGAACAGAGGGATAAATTTCTGTCAGCCCTCAAATTCTCTCTTTGCCAAAGTTATTTCACAATTCATTTAGAAAGTGCAAAGAGAAAGATCCATGAATCACATATATATACAAAGATAACCCTTGAAGATGCAAAATAAGTTTTCAATTACTGAGTTACACGAGTTGCACAAAAGAAGCCCATATATTGCTTTAGAAAATGCAAGATCATAAACACTCGTGCCAGCTTCCCCACCATTCTACAAGGTATCAATCTTTGTTTTCAATGAACTTCCCTTCAACAGCAGATTACTTTACACCATAAACTGCACATATAAATGGCATCAAAACTTACCAGTTTTAGGATAGACAGAACCTTTTCTGCGATGACTGAAAAGAAATCCTCATCAATGAATGCCTGGGAAGAGAGATAATTACAAACAACCATGAACCATGAATGAAATGCTTGAAAATACACAGAGACAAGGAAAATACCAGTACAAAGGAGATATAAAGACATCAACCTCTTTTTTCTTAAATTAAAAAAAAAAAAAAGACATGTTATAAAATATTTGACTCCACCAGTCATAAGAATCTATCAACTTAGCATGGTTAACTAAAACAAAAAAAACTTCAAAATGTTATAAAATATTTGACTTCACAAGTCATAGGTCATAAGAATCTAAGGGGGACACAGTGGCCTGGAGGCAAGGTGCTCGCCTCTCATGCCGAAGATACTGGGTTCGAATCCCGGTCTGTGCAGGCATGTTGGAATTTTGGGATTTTTCTCATATTTTCCTGTCCCTGATGCTATGGTAGATAGGACCGAACACCTAGTCATCTCGGATAAGGACGAAAAATATGGAGGGCCCATGTGCATGTTGCGCATGTTAAAGATACCTTAGCAGTTGGAAATCGAAAACAGCAGGCTGGACAGGCCGCTGCGCGGGCAAAATTTTATTTTAAAAAAAAAACAAAAAACGATCCCTATCACAACAAGAAAAATAAAAACAAGAAAAGTGAGATGTAAATGCCAAGGGCAGCGAAACCTCCTAAAATAAAGAGCTAAACACAGTCATAAGAATCTATGTCCTCATTGCACTGAATGTAATCAGACATGTGTGGATGACAAACAAAATACTATCATTCATGTAAAAGTAATATTTCTATAAAAGCAGTATAATGCTTAAGTTGCCATTGTGTGAACAGTAAAGCACTATACTTCAGTCTACATGGCCACAGACAACAAAATATGTCTGTCTAAAATCACAAGCAGGACAATTTTTCTTATAAACAATTCATAATTTTTATCTAATTCACTTTCACCTTCACAGCCTGTGATTAAGGGGGGGGAAAAAAAAAAATCCAATATCTAACTCTGAATTTCACATCTCCTTTTCGTTAATTGGTTAACTGTATCATGATGGAATTTAAATATTTCCCTTTATACACACACAAAAAAAAAAAAAGTCAAATGTGCATGGTGAAGCGAAGATCTTAGAATTTTTTTGCAGTTGAAACAACTCCCAAACCTCCTTGTAATCTTGCAAATAACCCTCAACTTCCAGGCAGTTGTGTCTCAATGTTTTCTCATCAGGAATTTCATTGTTGAAACATGCAGGCATTGGCTGTGTCAGGTTCACCAGGAGTCTGCAATAGACGGGTTGAAATTAATCTCACAAAATAAATATTTTACATGGAATATATTAATTTAATATACACATACACAGCTCATGCCAATTTAGCATGTTTTTTTTGCATTGCAACATTAATAAAACTTACATGGGGACTGGAAAATCTCCACAGAGCTGAAAATGGACTGAAACCATTTGTAAGGCCCGAACCTAGAGCAGCTATTTACCTGAATATTTCCTATTTCATGAATACTTGATGGCACATGAATATATACACTAGCTGAAGGCAGACAAAAAAATCATAATGGGGCTGAGGTCAGCCCAGGGAAGGATAATTCCCTCCTATGATAAATGGAAATTCTCATAAACGTTTAACATATTAAAATCATATACTGTGGTTCAACATTAATAGAATTACAAGGTTTTCTGGCTCAATCACTCTACTGCATCTATCCCAACTTTCTGAAAACTTACTTTATCACAGTTTCAAATAAGGCTCTTTCAGTGTGATAAAACTTGACCAGTGATATAAGATCACTCTGAACAATCTGAGCATGTCCAAGCTGTCGACGGATGTCACAAGTATCATTGTCACGACGAAGAAAGCGAATCAAATCTTTCACCGTTTCTGAAATAATTAGGCAAAATACAAACAGAATGGCGAAATACAAACAGAATGGCAAGACATAACCCCAGCCCATTAAAATCTGTACTAAATAAAATGTACTAAGGTACTATCTTTTACCGAAAAATAATGTGTAACGCATTATCACTGTCGCTTTTCTTGGTGACAATTCAAATTCTAGATATAAGATGTGTGGACATAAAATTTAAAGTCTTGTGAATTTCTGAAACTAAAAATTATAAAGTGAAATTGCATTCCTTTGTCCTCTGTAAGCTCTGTCTAAGATCCTGTTTTTAATGCAAAAGTTTATCACTCTAACTTCCAGTGGTGTGGTAGCCAAAAAAATGTGTAATAAATATTTCATTGCCAACCTAAGCAATCAGGCTCCTTGGTGTATTTATTTCCTTCCAAATAGCCCAGTGCACTACACGTTGCTTGAAGCTCAATATCCATTGTGGCCAACTTTCCTACAATGGAAGAGATAAATTAATGATTTCCACGAATTTTCACTACTCAGCAAGTGGACAGTAAGACTAAGAGTCACAGACTTAAGAAATTTTCCTCTTAGACTCAAAATTTCACATCCCTTGCTCGCAAAATTTGGGAGGAGTTTTGAATGCAGTTGCAACTCAAGGCTATAATATAAATTTTTTTTTAACCTTTCAACCATTTGTTCATTATAAAACAGAAGCATCATCCATTTCAGAAAAACTGCAAAATGCATATGGCCAGATTTCCTTAGTCATCAAATATTCCAAACTGGGGGAATATATGGATCCCCACAAGGACACGACTTAAGGAGCAGCCCTGCACATGGGAAAAGGCCTCCCTATCATAGGAATAAAATGGCACGAGATGTAATCAGAAGTCTTTCCTCTTTTTCTAATTAAATACGCCCGGTGAAATAAAGACAAGGCAAAAATTCTTCAAATTGTCCACTACTGTTGTATGATGAGACTTTAAGAATTGCCTGTGCATAGGAGGTGGCCGACTGTCCCTGGCAAATTATTCTTCTAGACCAGGCATGGGCAAGCTTTTGTACAGTAAGGGACCAACCTGAAAAATGTGAGGATGCTGAGGGCCAGATACTCTCACCTCACAGAACAGTACTTCTATAAATTTACGAAGAGTTTAATCAGCCGAGAATTGGTTTAAGTGATGTTTATAATAAAAAAAGCTAAGCATCTTTGCCTGTCAATCAGGAGTCCGTGGCTCAATTCTCAGGATGGTGCTTTTTTTCTTATAAGACTTTTATTAGTGGAGTTTTTTTTTCTTCTCAGTCTTTTCATTAGAAATCAATCTTTTTTAATCCAAGAACGATAATAGGGAATAACTGAGGGTTTTTTGTGTGTGTGTGAAAACTGTGATTAGTCAACACCAATACTGGAGGATTAATCCGGGCCGATATTGTTGGCAGATAAACCCAGGTAGTATCCACCGATAATGTTGGAGAATAATGGCGGCCAAATACTATTTGGATGTTGATTTTTAAAGAAACAGTTCTTTTTTGATTTGGGGTTGTGGGGGGAGGTGTCATATAGGCCCCTACATTTCCTTATTGTTCAGTGACCAGCGTGTAAAGTAATTTTCAATCAACCTCAGCAGCCGACCAAAATTTTTGGCGGGTCATAGGTTGCCTATAATCTGCTCTATACTCTGTATGGATGTTTCAAGTAGTTTACATGCAATACAGATGATAAACATTCAGAAAATAAAGCTGTTGCTTTTGGCATGAGTCGAATTCATAACTTCTTCCATCTGCTTTTATGAAAAGTTGAGAAACCAGAATGAAAGGCTCCTTGAAAGTTATGGCATGCTGTCGTCACATGAAGGCCTACATTTCAAAAAAATTTTTTTTTATAATTCCATGAGCAGAAAATGTGCAATTTCATACCCAAGACAGCTAACACCTAAATTAAAATCTATCCCAAAAGCAATGCTTTAAATTTCTAGGAGTAAGACAGATCAGTGGCATTATATATATTTAAATTCCCATATTGACTGGTACAAAATCTAGATCTAGATCTAAGTCTACATTAGAACTTAGATCTAGATTTAGGCTAGGCCTATGTCCACTTCCATCCTTTAGTTCATTATTTTTCTTTCTAGATGTCTAATTTCCAGTTGCAGAAATATTTTACTTGATGAAGCCTGCCACATTCCGTATGTTGGACTAGATATCCAGACTCTACCTATCAGTCAAGATATCCTAAAACTATCCCTTCCTTACCCATCCTTATGCCTAATCCTACATCATATTGAATCTCTTTCCCCTATTCCTTGCCCTTTCTCAACAAGGAAAGTAGCCTACAGACAGTACAGGCTACTGAGACTGTGAGAGTTCAAAATGGCCGGGACGTAAGAACTGTTACCCTGTACTTTTAATAGACCTAAGATCTAGTCTAGACTTTGGATGTAGAAAATTTTCTTCGAACCATTACCAATTCAATTTCTCTTCACATTCTTGTAAATCTAGACTGGATCTCGACTCTCCCAGTCTAGAGATATATTTATAGCCTAAGATATAGAATCTAGATCTAGATCTAGATCTAGATCTAGATTTTAGATCTAGATCTAGACTCCCATTTTTTTTCCTTGCACAAGGGTAGAAATACACCCAAAACCTGCATAAACATCTTCCCTAATACATAAATTCATCAAAAGTACCAACTAAGTGAATGATATTAAATGTTTGAAGTATGTGTACAAGTCATACCTCCAATTTACACCGTGATAAGACTAAGAGTAAGAGGAAGCAAGCACTAAGCAGTCATGTTTGGCGCAAATTCCTAGGTTCATTTCCGGGTTAACTTGTTCGTACAACGAAAGCCTCGCCTAATACTTTCTAATTTCGAGGTTGACGACTTTTTTTTTCACCATCAATTTCATGCCCCCCCCCCCCCCTCTCTCTCTCTCTGTGTACATGACCGTTTACTTTTATCGGCCACTGTGAACCCACGTTCCCGGTTTGTTTGGGCTATCCCGATGATCACGTTTTCCAAACGTTTTCTCAAGTCAGTCGCGACGAAAAGATGGAAAGAGCCGGCAGATAGTGAGATACATGTAGGCCTATCCCCTTGAAGCTAAGGAAGATGATACCATAAGGGGTGTATCACACTAAACCCCGTCAGACAGCCAGGTGAGGGCAGACAAAAAGTGCACACCTTAATTTCCTATATTTTCTGAGTAAATCCGGGAAGACCCTAAGCCCGGGCAGGCACAGTCATTTTCTACCATTATATTTATTTATATGTATTTATTTCTTTGGCATACTGATGGCAGTATTTCACTGTGTCTGACTGGGCTTAGTATGATTCCCCCCCCCCCCCCCCACCCCAAGGTAATTGGTCCACAGCTTCAGTAAATATTCATTGTCCTTATGATGATTAACTAAAAAAACAAATAAATGTCCACAACGAAGATTTACTTCGGGACAAATACACAGATCATTTATCTCATTCTCTCTCCAGCAAACACCTCTATCAAACAACAAACTCAATGTGGAAAAATTTTTTATGTCTTCTGTTGTTTATTTTTCCAAATAAAATAATGATTTATGTGGTATCTTTGAAAGTGAAACGATCAACTCCAGGCACATATGAAATAATGTTCAGCAAAGTAATTGTGTTACCCCCCCCCCCCAAATCATTCCTCTCATTAGAACAGATCAATGCAGACACCCTCCTCCCCTTCCCTTTTGGTTCTCAGAACAACAATAACAAGTCCAGTCATATGGCCTCTTGATCATTTGTATTTAGTGTTCCAATCCACAGACGGGCAATGCTCCAACCTTATTTCACATGTTCTGTGAAGACTCCTGCATGCTACTCTTGTATTACGGACTGAAAAATGATCTCTAAAATCAGTAAATCAAATCATTTGTCTCATACTGATTGTCTCAGACATAAAGTTCTTTTTTCTCCTTCTGGTGTAAACCAAAGAGGAGTTCATTCTATATCATGAGCTAAAAATATATAGCTAACCACTGAACAAAACAGAAAATTCAAATACTTTTTTGTTCACAGCCAACGTTCAACTGATATTTGCTTTTAAAATCCCTGTTTCACAAATTTTACTCCTTAAAGTGACGTCTCTGATCAGAAGGGATGTACTAGTAAACTGCCCATCGATAGCAAGGTCATATTCATGTATAATCAATATAGCCTACATGTAGTGTTCGGCAAGCAGCCTGACATATTATATTGTGCATTATTATGGCAGAGAGGACAGCAACCAGCTTGAGAGATGAGTCCATGACAGAAGGTCAAAGTCATGAATGTGATTTTGGACAAAAAGTATCCTACTTCAACTTATGAAATGGCACAGAAAATCTGTTTAGATCTTATGATGGGAGACAACTTGGCGACATTATCTTAGAAAAATTCCCATTTTGAACCCCATCTTTTGAATTTGAATTGTAGCAAATGTGATGCTGCAACCATCTTCTGTCAGTCTCAGATGCACTAGAGTTAACTGCTGTCCCATATGAAATTAATGTGAACAGATGTCAGAAAATATTTCTGTCCACAATGACTCATTGAAGATGCCAAGAGTGCTCGACCGAAATCAAGGAATTGCTACTGAAGAGATCACAACACGGAGAACAAACAGTTGTTTCCACAGACATATTTCTATCTAAAATAATCAGAGAATTGAGAAAAAAAAAAAAAAAAAGCGGTGCAATACCCCAAGCCCTGACAGTGTGTGGTTCGTCCGTCGGAATCGACGAGGACCATCTAGTCATCCTGGGGGGTAGGTGGATTGGGTTCTGTGGGTGCGCAGATGGCTAATCAGACCAATTCGAGCCTGGAACGTTCTGGCGCAGTGTGGGCATGGGATGGTGAAGGATGTCGGGGGCTTGCTGGCACATTTCCTGGCCTGTCTGCGTTTCTCTGCTGCAGCGGTTCTGTTTGCCTCACTGAGTTTGGCGCCTTTGTGGACAGCTGAACGCCATTTTGGTCTGTCCATTGCAGTGACCTCCCATGTGTCGTGGCTGATGTTGAAGGCCTTCAGAGGAGCTTTCTGGGTGTCTTTGAAGCGCTTCTTTTGGCCTCCATGGGAGCGCTTGCCGTGTTGGAGTTTGTCGTACAGCAGTTTTTTGGGGAGCCGGTAGTCTGGCATGCGAACTACGTGGCCTGCCCAGCGTAGATGGTGTAGATGCTGGGCAAGTTTGCACAAGTGAGCACCTCTGTGTCAGGGATCGTCTCCTGCCATTCTAGCTATGCCGAGAAGTCTTCTGAGGCTGGTGGTGTGAAAGTGGTTCAGCTTTTTTGCATGGCGTCTGTAGACAGTCCATGATTCACAACCATAGAGTAGTGTGGTGAGAACTATGGCCTTGTACACTTTGAGCTGTCTCCCGAGTGATGCCTCTTCTGTTCCAAATGTTCTTATGGAGCCTGCCGAAGGCAGCGCTGGCTTTAGCGAGTCTGGCATTCACCTCGTCATCAATGACAACTGTGCGAGAGAGTGTACTGCCCAGGTATGTGAACTTGTCCACCGCATTAAGACGTTGGCCGTTGATAAAGCCCTGACAGTACTGTTGAGATGTACCACTCTAGAGACACTCATTGTGATGTATAAAATTTATTTTTTGAATCCATTACTGAAACCTGCACAATTGTATTTTTGTTTGTTTTTTCGGGTTGGCTATTAATATTATTGTTTTTTTCTTGTGTTATGCCAAAGACCTCAATATATAAGATGATTACAAGAAAATACACTTATGAAATTGTGTCAGAATAAATGAAATTTATAGAAAGATATGAACATTAATATGAAAATTCAACTGAATTCCAACATGTTCCATAAAATGACGCGGGGAAAAAAAAAATGAAATAGTTTTCCCTTAAAATATGGAAGAAATGTTTTTGTCACTTTGGTACTTTTCCAAAAGTCATTTTGTGAAGTGCACAAATATTCACTCTGCGGAAAACATCATCTTCCATTTCATTTATGCAACATAAAACTACCGGTAAGAAGACGACAACTTCACACTTGTGTTCAAGGTTACAAAAAACATTATTTGAGATGTGCATTTAATTTTGTCTGTAAGCAAAAAATGAAATATATGTCAGTCATGGATGACAATTACAGGAGAACGTTACAAAGGAAATGTGTTGCAAATAGTCAGAAATTTCATTCATGTTTTGCTGTGTCTGTGATATCAAAGAATGAAAAAACAAACTGAATATGTGCATAAATTAATATATTATGCAAGACATACAAATAAAAACAGGCATTTATCAATGTACAAAAATGGTATGCCATGCTAGGCAAATTTTCACATTTGAACAAACCATGTGTATTGACAGAAAAAGATCCTACCAAACATAAATGATTCAGACTGCACCTTTCTCCCAAAAACCCGGACATGTGCTACCTAGCAGTGTCTAGAAAACACTTTCATTTTTCAACTTTATGTTATACTAGCTGAGGTCCCCGGCCCTGCCCGGGATAAATCGGTTTGAATATTGGTTTCAGTTCTGGGTGGTTATTATGGACCTGCTTCATCTGGCCTGTTACTATTCGTTTATTTTATTTTTGTTTGTTTGTTTTTAAATAAGTCTTGCTGCTCTGCCTTTGTGTGTTGACACCCTGCGCATCCCGTACAACAGCATGATTTGCGCACGGGTTAGTGTGTTGTTGTGTGTTTGATAGTGAACACATCGCAGGAAGTGATAACGAAACCTTAAAATGGCGAACTATGACTCGAAATAGATCTAAAGGATGGCGAAACAATAAATTTCCAATAAAAAAAACTACACCGATTTGAGACTTCTATTAAAAACTGTGCACCCTTACATCCATTCTGATGCACCATATAAAATTTGAAGTCTGAGTGTTGAGTGGTTCAGAAGCCTTTTGCAACGAAAAATCTCAAGTCCACAAATATATATAGTATAGATATATGCGCGCCCGGCACATTTTAACATTAAACACGCGAGTGAAACAACAGCAACACCAAGTCAACGCTTGTACTTGTACTCGAACTAATCACACTTTCTTACGGTTTTAGCCATAACAGATTACCTGTATTTGTATGCCTAGATCTAGATATTAACATTTTGTTGCACAACATATCATTAAAATTTATAAACACTGCATTATTTGGTGCAGGACACATTTCACTGAACACGTGAAAGCAAGACGAACAGAAAGTTGGAAAGTTGGAGTGTAGCTCGGTAATTGTGCTTTGAAATTACCGCGAAATATCGATACCTTTGGCAGTTTCCAGGCAAGATAGCCAGATAACGTTTAGGTGTGGCCAGATCGGTCAATTTAAGTAGCCAGTGGGATAGGTGAGGAAACAAAACATAAAAGACGTTCCCAGGAAATTTTAATATTTTAATAAAACAATGTCAACACAGGTCTAATTTATATGAAATTGCTGTACTGTCTTTTGGCGCAAAGGAGATGTCAATATTTTGGTATTTAATTTGAGAAGCCAAACTTTTTTTTTTTAAACTGGCAAGTAACCTTCGTTAGTTGTTAAAAAATGTTAATGGCGTTCCCAAGTCTTAAAGAACGCGAAACAAAGAAAATAACGGAAAATCACAAATAGAATGCAAACAGTTTCGAACATCTGAATAGGCTAAGAACCTCCGATAAATCATAAAAAGGTTCCATGCCAAATTTGGCCCCAATCTGGTCAGTGGTTTTTGAGATAGGCGCACACAAAAATCCCAAGTCCACAAATATATATAGTATAGATTTAGACCTGTAAGTGACCCCAAACAAAATTGTATGAACTTTTTTCATCCAATGCAGTGTGTTCACAACCCCCCCCCCCCCCCCCCCCCGACACACACACACACATATGCACGCGAGTAGGCAGGAATTTTGGGGCTTTGCCTCTTTAAATAAAGGAAAAGATTTCCAGCATTTGCTTTAAAACATCAAAATATTTAAACTATAATTCTGTGAATATGCACTGAATTTAGATCTAGATCCAGATAATTTTACAAAAACATGCTGTGGAGCCTTGCCAATTAAAATCTTGAAATGATATCTAATGACCACTTCTTCCCTAGAGTCCTGGGGAGCAGGTAACTTCTACATGAATGAGATAGAAACTTATTTCATGATACTTTACAGCATAAGTGTTTGATGTAAGTTTAGTTAAATCTACATTAGATCTATAATGCCTTATATATTTCCATCCGTGTTCTCCTCAAGCCAATTCCATCTGAACTTCACACCATCCTAGATTTTCTTTAGGTCTGA
Organism: Onchidella celtica; assembly: GCA_963931925.1. Lineage (NCBI taxonomy): Eukaryota > Metazoa > Mollusca > Gastropoda > Systellommatophora > Onchidiidae > Onchidella > Onchidella celtica. The sequence continues at coordinate 26,147,211 of OZ007582.1, forward strand.
GTTTCTGATGACATATTTTAGCGGCATGGCGAAAGGTCTAATCTAGCTCCAACAAAGCAAAAATCTCAAACGTTAGGCCCAATCCTGATAGGAAATTGAAAAGCCCAAAGCGGAAGTGCATCTATCTCTCTAGTAATGTTTCGCAATTTTATCACCTCGTTTCTGACCTCTGACTTTCATTTCATGATTCGATGTCGGAAACCTCTTGGGGCTGCCGATGGTCGGGATCTTGGGTCGGAAAATTGATTCATCTGAGGATTGTTGGGAAAACGTACAGGTCTATATATTTTCCAATACTGCCTCAAATACTAAGGATTCTAGTATTCTGACACTGTGCACAAAATCAGACATTAAATTATTTTCAGTTCCAATCTTCAATACTTTGCTGTATGTCAAGCAGATTTCTGAAGTCAATATCCGAGCATTATGTCCACTGTGACCCAGAAGTCCAATCTGTGAACTGGTCCTGCACCCAGTCACTGATGCCACAACTGGATATCACGGCTTTTCATTAAGAATTAAATTTCCTTCATTTCACATGAAAGTACCAGTGACTGTTGGCCTGCAATAACATTTGAATTTCTTTGCAAGAGCTTCAGTTCTCAAACACATGAGGTGACCTGCCCCTTATAAAATTAAACTGTGTGATATTTTATGCTACTGGTGTCAGTATGTGTATAAAAAAAAAACTGTAGGAAACTTCCATCCGTATCTAACAAAAAAGACATACCAGTCATGCCTAGTATTATGGCACTTTTGCCTGATCTCTCCTATCATATAAATCTGCATATATTTACATCAGAAAACAAATTAAACTTTGGTATCTTGAATATTTATCAGACATTTTCAAAACAAGAAAAAAATGATGTGGTATAAGCAATGGGCCATCTAATTTATGTTATTAAAATACAATATGTAAAGAATACATATATATACTGCTCACCAACAGCTGTAAACAATCAGAGACCTCCAAGGGGTATCCAAGAAAGACACATAAAACTAACGTTTTGACATGCCACGTCTCTCTGACATTGACAAATATTAAAAGTGTGCTATAAAATCACAGATGCATTGAATGTGTTAAATAAATCGCATTATAATACTCAACCTGCATGAACACAGGTCCATCATATTATTTTTCCAATCTTTGCTAATTTAAAGATTTCTGTGATTTCATTAAATTATGTTTTACACATAAAGCAAATTCATCCTTATCAAATTCTTTCTCCAAACTGACTCAAGCTAGTTACACTGACTGTAGTGTTACTGACACTATTTTAAATAGGTAAAGGACCATTTCCAGCAAACAGACCATGGCAATCTAAGGCATCACAAGAGGATCTTTTGCTGGAAAAGAAAAGAAGCCCTGATAAGGGCTTTAGCTTCCCACACAGCAGCCCAGGGTATTGCACTGGACCAGTCTGTTCACTTTTGTTGAGCAATATGCATCACATGGCATGTCACATCCTCATCACTGGTTGTTGACTGTTGTGTTGACTTGACGCAAAATCCCCAACACCAGCTCACGGAGCGTCTGAAATTGGAAGTGGCAAGAAACAATGAAAACCAGTTGAAAGAACATACTATGAGACCAATTCCTGCCAAAAAAGCATACTAAATAAATACACAGGAAAAAGAAAATATACATAAACACAACAGAATTTTGACAAATATAAGAATAAACAACTTATCTGAAAGACATGACAACTGCTTGAAGGCAGTAGTATTAGCCTGCCTTTCTCAGTTTCACAAAATCTGCAACACACACACTGGAGTAAAGCTGCATGATAAAGGATACATACTGCAATTATGCTTTTGTAAATTTTATGCTGATTTTAAATGAAGTGATTGGCTCGGGGTGACACCTTTCAGCTCTTTGGTTAGAATGAGTATTGAGAAATGGACACGTAAATAGTACTGAGACCAGCTGAGATAGATAAGATGGGACAGTGTCTTCTTCTCACATCCAAAATGAGGGTGGACACAATTAGTGTCCTGTCATGGGTGGGGCCTACACTGTGTGAAGGGAGTGCTTGGTATGTGTATAATAATAAGTTTATAACATGATTTTGTTACAGAGCCACCACAACCAATAAAAAAAATTGTAGTTTTCCAGTAGTCAATGAAATTAAAATTACAAAGTAGGCACTTAAATCAAGGCCCAGTGTGATGGCTGAACAGTAAACAAAACTCCAAATTTTTCTTTCTCAGCTTTGTAAAATAAGTCATTGTTTATGTCTCCCAAACTTCCACCACTAATGGCATGGCTGAAACCCTTGAATGCAAAACGCCCCGGTTATCTGATCTTATCATATCTATTATCTTTGCTTAACTCTCAAACGTTTTCTCATATGGATATCGACCACCGGTGATCGACACATGTAACAATGATTTTTTACCTGAAAATTAATACATATAAATATCAAAATAAACGTTCTTGAGAGATAAATGCCATATTTAACGATATTAGACCGAAAAAAGTGCATTGCAATCATTTTTAACAAAAAATGATGATGCGATTTGTAAACAACTTGTGTTTCCCCTTTCGCCGCCATCTTGGATTTGTGCGAATACGTCATTCGACAGCGAAGCTAAATAAACGGCTGAAAATGGACGAAGAAACATCTTCCGATGAAGAAATTTTGTATGAATCAAGCGATGAGGAGGTGTGGATTGAGGAGGAAGAATCAGATTCTAGCGACGAGGAGAATAGGGCCCATACGACCAGCGGAAATGTTCGGGAGCGAGGGTGAGTTTTTCATTCTTTACCATTGTGTGACGCCGCATTGGTGTTTTAGCTACCAAAACCTAAAATTAGTGCCACAAGTGATACTTTCAGCTGTTTCTGCAGTTAGCATATACAATTCCTCCCAACATATGGAACTCATGACTAAAACTTAGTCATTATTAGTGATGTATTTAGCCGATGATGAGACCACCTGAGATCACACATAGACCTAGCAACCTGGCAGTTGCACTTGTTGACATTGGTTACCGCTGCCTATTATAAATAAATAAATATACTAATGAGCTAGGGCCTACTCTTCAACCGTATAGTAATTGCAACAATCTAGTTATTAGATTTTGATGTTTTTGTTCATGTGAGTTTTTTTTTTTTTTTCGTAACTACCCAGTTATTTGTCACAGTCTAATTACAGATGATCATGGTCCTGTCTTGTCTTTCTTCCATTATCAGTTATGGTGATTTTGATGCTGGGCCACCAAAAGCCATCCCACCCTTCCGGCCAGAGCGACCACCTGGGGCACAGATTCCTGACAGCACCACAAGAGAGGCCAGGCGGAAGTTCCTCACCCCCCTCTCCATGTTCAAGCTGTATTTTACAGCAACATTAGTGCAACAGCTCTGCAGCTTCACCAACAAGAATGCAGCAGTTGTGGGACCAACAAAGCCTTCTATGTACTGTAACTGGGTGGACCTCACTGAAGATGAGTTTTATAGGTTTGTGGGCCTCCTCATGTACATGGGGATGGTCCAAGTTCCTAATGTAGACCTTTACTGGTGTAAGAAAAGTTTGTATAATGGTCTTTGGGCACGTGCATTCATGTCAAAATTTCGTTTTCGGCAGATTCTTTGTTTTCTGAAAGTTTCAGATGCAGAAAGAGAAAGGGGTGATGATAAACTCTGTAAAGTTCGTCTGTTGTTTGAATTCCTGCGCAGGAAATGCATGAAATTATATCAGCCAGACATGAATATTTCAATTGATGAAAGGATGGTTCGGAATAAGGGAAGATTTTCTTTTAGACAGTATATCAGGGATAAGCCAACAAAATGGGGTATGAAGCTTTGGGTTTTGGCTGATTCTAGATCTGGTTACACATTTAATTTCGATGTTTATTTAGGGAAGAATGGAAGGGAAAATTCAAAATATGGTTTAGCCTATGATGTTGTAATGAATTTGGTTCATATGCTTTGTGGCCAAGGTTACCGTCTCTTTGTTGACAATTTTTATACAAGTGTTCAATTGTTTTTTGATCTATTGAAAAAGGGGATTGCAGCGTGTGGTACAATTTTGTCCAACAGAAAGGGATTTCCTGCAGATTTGAAGAATGTGAAGCAGTGGGAGAAGAGCAAAGATCGGGGAGCTATGAGATGGAGCAGGCAGCAAGAGATTTTGGGACTTCAGTGGAAGGACAATAAAACCGTCTCTTTCATTTCTACTATTCATTCTGCAAATGATATAAACGTAGCTAAAAGAAGATCTAAAGTAAATGGTGTTTTTGAAAGTTTGGAGGTTAGGCAGCCAGATTTTGTTAGGGATTACAATGTAAACATGGGAGGGGTCAATAAAAGTGATCAACTGTTGACCAAGTACAACGTGCTGCTGAAAACAAATAAGTACTGGAAGACTCTTTTCTTTCATTTTTTGGATATTGCTCGAGTTAATAGTTATATTCTTTTTAATGACTGGAGGGAACAGAACAAAGACCTGATAGAGTTGAAAAGGAGTTCAAAATACAATCAGCTTGCATATACAGAGGAACTGATCAGACAGTTAGCAGGAATCGACCCATTAGATGATGTACCATTAGCAGCTAAACCAAAAATACTTACAGCTCATGCTATTATTCCTATAATGGTCCCATCCTCCAAGAGGAGAAATTGTAAAAAATGTTATAGTGAATATAATCTTGAGAGGAAATCTAGGACATATTGCTCAGTGTGTAATGTCTTTCTGTGTTTTCAAGATGACAGGAATTGTCTTGTTGACTATCATAAAGTATAATTAACATATTTAATTAATTTGTCCATTTCGGCCACAGTTTTATTATCATACATTGGAATGCAACCTGTATTGATGTATAAATTAAGATTTTTATGAGTTAAGACTAAGAGACCCAGTTATGAGCATTATTTCCTAATATTATGTTCTTTCTTTCATGTTCGCACATTTATGTGGCGATTTTGGTAATTTACATGGATTATTAAAAAAAAGCTCTATTTCAGTCAAATGTCTATCAAATTTCATGAAATTTGGATATATGTTGCAAAAATGGGTGTACTTTATGAATATTATAAATTGGTGAAGTTTACCTCAAGTATGTGTTTTTTTCCTTCTTACCACTTTTGGTGTGGTCCTGTGAGAGCATACTATTTTTTCGTTTTTATCTGTAAAACAAGACCTAAAACTACACATAATGATAGAAGACAAACATTAGACCACATTATAATGATAGCACATTCAATGCTGAAAAGATTGATATATAATATGTTAGACTAACTTACTCATGGAGGAAAATATTTTGCATCAAACCAATCCATATGAACATCTGAGTAAAATACCCGAAAAACCAAAAAACGTTTGAGGGTTAACCAACACAACGTTCCAGAAACTGAATCATTCGCTACAGCAGCCCTACATCTGAATTTCAATGATCTTTGGCTCCTAGATCACCTCATATGTGTGTTGCGTGATCATTTTCTGACTCTTTCACTTCATATCTTGCTGACAAATACTGTAAGTCCCAAATGTTTTAAACAAATGAGATTAAAAAAGATCCCATATTTAAATTCAATTGAAAATACTAAAAAAGTTGTGCTTCATTTTGGTATTTGCAGTGACTTTTATCCATCAATCTGCAAAATTATACACTGAAGCAAAAAAATTCACTGAACTCTATGACTACCTGAAGTTTTAACATCACGATTTGGTGTAAAGAATGAAAGTTGGCATCAGTACCTGAGGTTTGCAATATTCCTCTAACCAGCTGAAGACACAAGCAGAAAGCTCAGCAAAGTTAGCCACAGAGATGGAACCATTGAAAGACTGGAACAGTGAATCCATCATGTTACGGAACTGCAGAAAATGAAGTGAGAGAAAAATATACATTTATTTTCTATTGAATGAGAAATGCAGCTGGCCATTTGACTGATAATGTAAAAAAAAAAAAGTCACTGACTTTGATTTTTGATGCCTAATCAACATCTAAATATGAAATCCAAGAAGATGTTGCTGCTAAATAAACCAACCCGACATGATCTTTGCTGCACAGGATGTGCAAGATTTCAAGGTCCACCTTGAAGCAACAGGATAAGCATGTATCCAGTTGGTGCACAGGACAGACACAGCAACATTTCAGGTCTGTGTCAACCATTTAATGAAGTATACTATTACTACACAAGCTTCCTTGATTATAATATTAGACTGGTCGGGCTAATCTTAATTTTGGAAACTAACTCCTCCAAAGAAGAACAAAGTTCACAATCCGTAAGCAAATACTGGTAAGCACGACATAAATGATTTCCCCACAGTGAGCACAGATTTCATCTGTGTATGTTTACTGATTACTTTTATATATCAAATAAAATATAAGAGCCTTTGGATTGTGATAAAACTATCACAAATGACTTACCACTTGAAATTTGACTTCATCTGACACCTGGTTCTGACCATGAGAAGGTGAACTTTGGTGTGTCTTCACAATGTGTTCATAGTTCCTGTGGGTGCAAAGTGAAGATTGATAGGGCATGCCTGAACACTGCCAAGTCAGTCACGTTAACTTGTGATTAGGATCTGAGACTGGCCAAACGATAAATGGACATAGATCACATGACATTCTGGAAGGTCAGTCAAAATCTTCACAAAAAAGTAGTCTACAATGGTGTCTGTCTTTCAATTCTGCTTGGCTTTTCCTATCCCTTTCTTTTGTCTTGTCTTTTTTTTTTTCTTTCAGATTCAACAACATGAAAGGATCTGCTTTAAAGTATTTTTACACTGTTCTCTCAAGACCCACTGTAAATTAACAAGAATTCCACAACATAATAACAACAGAAAGAAAAAAATTCAACAAAGCAACAGTCCATGTGTATTTAAAAAAAAAAAAAAAAAACTCTTGATCCAGTTTAAATCTTAAAGGTACCGTGAAATGCCACTTCTCTTGTTAAGTATAATTCAAAATAGTTTCATGTTCATAGTTTTCCAAAGTATTTACGCTTTCATAATCTTGAGTGCCATAACTTCCTTCCTGAGGGATTCCAGCTCCTCCTCTTGTTTTTTCTTCTGACTGCTCAGAAACTGCATGTAGTCAATGGCTGAAACAGGTCAGACAAAACAATGGTCACAAGTAGTAAAATGGTGGGGAACTGAACATACAAGCAGTTGAATTGTATATGTAGTTAAGAAACTTTCAAGACAAAAGATAAAACATGAGTTCCATTATCTGTTTTACAGCCTGTTAGCTCCATATAGGCTTCACAAAATCCGTTACTTACTTATGTTTTCCAATGTGACTTTACCTGCATTTTTGTTGAACTTTCGTGGGCCTTCGATTTTCAACATTTGGAAGTGGAGGGCAGTATTACTGCTCACCACAAACTGCTAATTAGGTCAAAGTACTATTTAGAATGTTTTAAGAGAGGGCAACAGAAAGTGTAGACACTTACATCTCTGTAGGACAGTGGCTTTGCTGATTTTTTGTGATCCCAGAGAATCCTGCTGCTGACAGGTGGGCACAATACTTTGTAACTCATCATAGCCTTTCTGTGAATATCAGAATACATTGTCGCGAGCGAGTGAGCGAGGATCAATAATTACGGGGAGAAGGGGGTATAGTAAGATTAACTCACTGCAGACAATTAATGGAAAGCGTGGAATGTTGTGAGTTGGGGATTGGACGAGGCGAGATCAGTGTACTTACCAGTCACTGCACACAGAGAGTCCTAAGGGAACGGACGCAAGAGAGAGCCCAGAGGGCGAACATAAGGGAGCAGTCGGAAGACTCGTGTTAGTGTTTTTCCAGTGATGACTGGTAGGTTGAACTATGATTGATAATTGATGTACTATATTCTTCTGATGACCATGATGTAAATAAGTTATATGCGAGGAGTGTGCAAGTCATGTGCTACTGTATTAATAGATGTGAACTTAGGGCGAGATCTGTACGTTAGGAGTGTGGATTCCTAGCCTAGCCTGAGTACTGTGTAATACGGTGGAGGTGTGTTACAGAAGAGAGGCGCAGTTGTGTGGTGAGTGAACTGTGGAATGTGTATGTACGCGTGATGGTTCGTAATGAGTGGTGAAGTGGATAGTAAGTGTATGATGTTATAGAGATGTAATGTTATTCTTATAGGTGCCGGGGTCGGGCAGTGAGGCCACCCGCGGTGGACGGACACAGGCCGGGGACAGGCTGTGGAGCCGTGCAGACAAGGGCGTAAGGCCGACAGGCAGCCAGCAGCAGTGGCAGTCTGGTTCGGGGAATTGGGCTAGCTATATTCCTAAGTTATGTACATGCTATTATTGTAATACGAAGTGTACAGGTGTTGATGTTAAATTATGTACATGAGAGTTCGGTAGTACGACTTATACAGGGGTGATGTTAGGTCGAGTAAGGGCCTGGAAAATTATGTTGTAAAGCACGGGCTGTACGGTTGTGGAACCGGAGATAGGGTGACTGTATGGAAGAATGACCCTTGAATTGTAGTTGGATTGAATAATGTACCGTATGTAATTGAACGTATATATATTAATGTTATAATAAATGTGTGAGCCTGTTTGATTGTTTTGTTACTTGTTATACTTGTTCGTTTGTGATTGTTGTCCTGTCTTAATCAGTACATTTTCCAGTCTGGAATTTGTTACATACATGAACAGGGAATGAAAGTCTCTCAAGGCAAGTCTGGTCAAATAGCTGAAAATCTCCAATACACGTTTTCCATGTGAAGACATCCATCTATATAATCATACTGCTATACATGCAGTTAGCTGCAATCTGCTCATTCCTACATAACATTTGTATGACAACTGCAGTAACACTAGTAGCTTTTTCCATGGTTGCTCATCCATAGGAAAGCCACTGCCAGAATTCCTGGTCTCCTCCCTCTTGTAACTTGTTTAATTTACAAGACATTAAACATCTGCAAAATAAAATCCTTCTCAGTTCTTCACACTGATTTCCTAATGTCAATCTCAATCAATCAATGAAGAAATCGTCCCTCAGAACACATACTAGCGTAACCAACATTCAGCTAGTTTTGCAGGAGACCTGTTTCAAGTTTTTGAGCGATTTTCATCACCCTCCTGTGGCAGTTTTCTCCTTCTTGCCCTGATATTTTGATATAACATGAACAGGGCTTTCAACATCCAAGTGCAAGAAAGCTTTTTTTCTCAAAATTGGACAGTACTTGATCCTTGTTTTTCGAGAAATAACAATACGCTAAAAATTTAATAACCCATAGCTCAGCGAATAATCCTCACATCGATTCCCCAATTAGAGAGGGGCTAGAAAACGGCACAAGTAATTGCATGGTGATTCTAACTCTATTTCGCTAGTATGTGTTCTGAAGGACGAAATGTGTGGGTATTTTTGAGCTTATCTGTCACACTCTTCATTTTCATTCATGTATCTTTGAGGTGATTCATACAACAGAAATATTACTGATCCCCTGCCCCTTCCACCTCCTGACTAATTCCTGAAAGATGTTGCATGATTTAAGAATAGAATACAAGGACACATTCCTGGGCTCTGTAAAGACTCAGTGGAGGTTTTATCCAAAATCAGTGGGTTTTTTTACCTTGATGGCATCTCTCCTCTTCTGTTCTGCCACAGTATGAGCTTCACGTCTCCTGTCCTTGTAGGAGGGAACTTTGCTAGACTCACTGTCTTCATCATCTGATTATCACACAAATGAAAAACCTTCAAGACAGTGGAACTGACAAATTAAAGAAAATTAAACAAACTGCCAAAAAATATACATGTATCTGGAATATACAAATGCACTTTCATCTAAGTAAAGATTTGAGGGCTGGGGAAAGTGGAAGCTGAAAAAAAATGGTAGATTCAGCCAGAAAAGTAGAGGAACTGCAACACCAATATGGTTCCCCCATGGGAGGGGGGAAGAACCATTACATAAAAAGTAGCTTCAGCCACATTAGGACAAAACAAAAGACACCACAGACTGGGGACAAAAAAAAAGAGGGAAGAGATGGGGGTTGACAAAATGTACCTTTAGCCAGCCTGCCACTAGTACAGCATATGCCAATTTTGAAACACAACAAATAAAAATAAACTTAAATTGTAAAATTTAACCCAACAACTAGATCTATATAATTATTACATGTACACTTTTTTTTGGATATATGTTCCATCTGTCTGTCTATCAAGTCAGGTGCAAAACGGTTGGTGATGGGGTCCAAAGGGGATAGAAGAGACAGAAAAGTGAACAGGAAGTATAGCCTTCCTTCTGATGCCATAATTAACTCAAAACATCTGTTTGCTATGTACATTCAGATAATGACTCAAATGAGTGAAGATCTTGGCCATTCAGTCTTGTTTTTTTATTTTACCGCTACCGTAGGGTCACTTCTAAAGAAAAAAATCGAAAGATCTCTTGACTCATACAGGTTTCTTTGCGTTCTTTTGTGTGTATATGTGGGGGGTCTGCAAGGGGGATGTAATTACACGCATGGTATGGGGCAGACTGCAAAATAATGGTTATTTCCCTGCTCAGAGGTAAACAGAATTTCGGTAAATCGAAGTTTAATCCATTTCTATGCGACTTCGAATTATACAGGCTCCACTGTAGCCAGTTTGACGGGAGACGGTAGTACAGAAGACTCCCAAACCGCATACTGTATCTTCAAAGAGTACTTTAGCAGTTTCACGTGCGGCCGATTAGATTACACCAGTCCAAGTATTTTCAAGGCCAACTGAGATCAGACAGACTGGTGTCGTCTTCCGTTAGGCCTACTGCTAGTCTAGTGAAAAACATCCGGTTTGTGCTTCGTCAAAATCGAGGTCCGCATTATTTTCTTTATAAATAATTTCCCGTCGTTGCCATTCGCTGTCAAGCTTTTTCATACTTTCGTTCTACGGACTCAGATTTCGGGAAAAATTGCATGATTTGGGGATTTCTTGTGAGAAGTTCGAAACCGGGTTAAATTCGGCAAGGTTGGCAGGTCTGCAGAATGGTGTTCTGGAGTGGAGTTGTATTTCTTGCATGACAATACTCAGGTATTCGAAGCAGTGTCGAATATTCCCACAACAGCAATGACTATTCCATTTTCGTTCGATAAAATACAATTTGCTATGCGACACAGCACCTGTGGCTTGACAAAATTATACATTTGTGATATGGAATTCACCCCCCCCCCCCGAACTTTTGGCGCCATTGAAAAAATTGCTGATTGAAATCGGGAACAGCTCTATCCCTAACTCGGGGGAAAGGTGGGTCCGGTGAACGAATGATTCTGTGACGTGGTATCCAGATTACAAAATGTGAATGGTGGGACTGTGAACGCGGCCGATCATGGATGGTCAATAAGAGATGAAAAGGAAGTTGGAAACTCGGGTTCATAATAAACAAACAAATAAAAAGGTATACCAAAAATAGTTCAGGTCGTCCGTTGTCCTTTTTTTTTCTCTCCTGTTTTAATTTAACTTTAAGTGCTTGCCAAATCAAGAAATCCTGCTAAAGTACATTATTGATTATAAAATTCCTAATAATGCTCTAATGCATCATTGTACAATGTACAGGATAAAAAATCAGAATCTAAGTAATGAACAGCGGTTAGGATGGGGTGGGAGATATATGGGAATAATTATGATTGTGGTGTGACCCACACACTTTCTGGGCCGCTTTTTCAACTCAATCGATGGCTGAATCGCGCGGAATTAGATCACCGTCTATCATTAGATATTGAATCCCCACCAGAGATCGCTATCCCCAGGTTAGATTCTATGCGTGCGTGAGTACTGACGAGTGAACAGCCAGAACAAGTAGCGGCTGGTGAGTGATGCATGCTCCTCTCATCCGCTGGTCATGTGACGGACCACGGCTTCAGCACCAGTATCGGGACCAACCTTTCTTCCAAGATTGTCATAATATTATAGTCTAGATCTAGTAAAACTGGGGCCTGATTCTCGGAATAGATGGCGACACCAAGGCCACCAGATCCGTAACCATCTGAAGTAAAAATGCAAAGCGCCCCCTCCCCCCCCCCCTTTTTTCCCTGCGTTTAAAAAAAAGTGCACTGATCTTCCGTAGACAAAATCGTTATTATTTAATACAAGATTCGAATTTTGTTCACGTGCCCTTGGCTACCAGACTATAGTCTGTATTAAATGAGAGACACTTACAAACATTTAACGCAGGGGGGCGGGTGATGAGAAAAAAGAGAACGGGTCTTCAAGACGCCGCTGTACAAAATAAAGATTACGCACGCCCTGGACTCCCAAGTTCCACACCACACACTACCCTTCATTGCACGTGCACCACAGGTAAAAATTCATGGACCCTCACCGTTATGTTGAGGACCATTTTAAGTACCATAATAAAAAAGGCACCTCGGGCACAAAACAAGTTTATTACCATAACGCCGGTCTTCAGTCATGAGTTCGGGACGCGGTGACGGTCACCCAATCTAGCATACTGCTACTTTACCTCAATCACGCATCAATATAATACATATACAACGTTACCCGAATCCCGTTCACTATTTTAAAGTGATATCCCTGATCTACATGCCCTACTGTTGAAGCGTACGCCATGGGGCACTTGATCTACATGTACCTGGACACGGAAGCGTGTGCCACAAGGCATTCAGAGTAGCTGAACGACTATCAGCTTTCTCACAGGCAATTCACCCAACAAATTTCCTGATTAAAAATGTTGCTAAAATCCCTGGCTTTTTTTTTTTTTTAATAACGTACTTATATACACGTTCAAGTATTTTTGAGTGCGTCCAGAGAGCCTACAATAAGCTTTAAGCTCTCTGGTGCGTCCTAAATGCAGCATTCACGTGACCTTTAATGTCATGAGCTGAGTTTGGGGATCGAATCTTGACATTTACTATTCAGCAAAAGCTGTGTCATAGTTTGATCCTAATGTCTGTCACCTTTTTACATTGCGTTACAAACAGGCCCTTCCCACATAAATATAATACACCCCTATTCCCCCCCCCCTCTTTACAAGTGGTTTAACTCTCTCTTTTCTTTCTATTCCCCCTCCCCCCCTCTTTACAAGTGGTTTAACTCTCTCTTTTCTTTCTATCCCCCCCCCCCTCTTTACAAGTGGTTTAACTCTCTCTTTTCTTTCTTTACATCGGGTCCTTCTCGATCTTCAACCCTCCCCCTTTCATCAGACAGAATACTGAAGAAATTTCAGAACATTCACGTGCACAACGAATGATTGAACAGTGACAGGTTCACAAATGCATATGGCAACAACATTTCGGGTGAAACTGTGGGCTGTTTTTTTTTCCCCATCAATCTGGATGTCCAGATCGATGCTGTTAATTCCGGGGCACGGGTCACGTGTTTACCGAGTGATCATCTGGAAAGGTCAATAATGAGGGACGTGATAGACCGAGTACAGTACAAAGTTTTGCACACTGCCGACTTCAGAATGAGGAAGAATAGTGGGGGTGATTATTTTAACAGGTTACTGTTCCACGCCCAGCAACTGAACTACTGAGAATTTGTCCGAAACAGTCTAGATCAACTACAAAGTCACTCGTGAATAGCAACAATACACTGTACACTGAAACACCTGGGAATCAGTTAATGCAAAACTATAGTTCATCAAAGCTCCATTGACACTTTCACCAAAGGCGCTAGCTCTGCTATCGTTGGTTTCACTTTCAGTAACGATTCTATTCGATGGTAAATTTCAGAGGTCCTTAAGCTATGCACAAGATCCCTCACAGGGTTATCAGTCCTTAAACAATGACCATGGTATGATGCAACGGGGTACGGAAGACTGAGCCGGTTTTTCACCTGTTATGCAACACATTGCGCAATAAGCCGCCGACCCCTGTTGGAAAACTGAGCCGGTTTTTTGTTGTAGAAATCGACTATGTTGTTTTCGAACTTTAGATCGATTAGACTGATGTATCAACCCTAAAGTCACTGGACTGTGTAAACATGATAGATCTTTGGATAGACTCAGTATGCTAACACACAACAGGAACAGTCACAAACTGACTGTGCGCGCGCGCCTAACAAAACTCAATAGGCTAGCCATGCTTTCCGCCTGTTGAGGCACCTTCCCAGAGACTACAATAAAAGCCTGTCAGTTTCATGTCGGTCAAGCATGGTGCCGAAAACTTCAACAAATTGAACTATCTTCTGAGTACAAGTCACCAGTGAAACTGCAATGTGGCTAAAATCCATTTTTGGCTTACCGGCTCTTGAGCCTAGTGAAGTACAAGATTGCTTTGCTTTTGTCATCATGGTCCAGTGCCCAGACCAGGATGATGACAAACTCGCAATGTTTTCAGACTATGCTTTTGACAACTACATTTCTTCAACTGCCAGATACCCGCCCAGCTTGTGGGCTTGTCTTGAAAGTTCCGTCAGAACGACCAATGCATGCGAAAGTTTCCATAAACATTTTGCAAGCCACTTTACATCGCCGCATTCAAACATATTTCTGTTCATCGAAAAACTCGCAGAAGAACAGCTACGAACTGACATAAAAGTCAGATCATCCTATCAGTACCACAATGTTCCTGTGAGACGCTTGCGTGAGCGTGAGAGAATTAGGGAGACCCTCATTACTGAGTACAATGAGCAAAGGCTGTCCCAGGCAGAGTTTGTGCACAAAATGGCTCTCAAGATGCTACCCGTCAAGTTCTGAGGCCCCTTTTAATATTTTTTAACAATTTTTATCATGATTTTAACAGCTCTCAATATAACATTTATCCTGCTCAAAATCCGACTTCCACCCCCCCCCCTCCACCGTGGTGAGCAGGAGGCAACACGTATCAAGACCGTTTCAATCAGCTGTTATAATTACATGCATTTAATTCTTACAAAACTCACCAGAAAAAAAAGCAAAGAAACAGTCTCGATAAGTGGCGAACGGAAGAGGTTGACTAGTCGTTAGAAAAATTAAGTATCGATATGCCAAAAAACCGGCTCAGTCTTCCAACAGCTTTTACGAGCTACCTTTGAAGTTTTGAACAATAGGATTAAAAATCCGGCTCAGTTTTCCCGTACCCTGATGCAACATATGCATACGGAGATTATGACCATCCGACTGTCAGACGCCATTTTTTTTTCTTTGGACATCACACCAAGAGTTATGACCAATGACAATTTGGAGAATTAACCATCAATCAGATGAGTCAATGTGACCAAAGCTTGGGATGAGTTTGGGCTTTGCAGTGCACAAGCTCCACAATGCCAACACTGCATGTATGGAATATTGTGTCAACTGTCCGAGCTTGCAAAAGAATATCCTTAATTACGCTAAGGGAAGGAGTCACTTGGCTTAAAAGGCACTGACGGGGAATATGTTACCGAAGGTAAACTTTTACACCCTCCTGTTCAGCTGTCACTATGAAGCCTCTTTAAAAAGAGCTGAGAAAGGTGAGGGGTAGAGGGTAACATTTTATTGTCATGTAGGCAAACCATTGGACAGAGACCTTTCAATCAATCTATACCTACCCAAATGCAAAATACATGTAATAGTGAAATGATTTAGCAAAGTAACAATAATTGGAAAAATGAACATTCCTAGGACTGTCAGTGAGTTTATATCAAAGTGAAAACAAAAAAGATTTTTGATCAAAGTGACCACACAGATATCAGCTATACTCAAAATAAGCAAAGAAAGGAAAGAAAACTTTTTTAAAAAAAGAAATGGACGATGTGTCTTCAGCACCACCCCCCCACCCAACAACAAAAAAAACAACAACAGATAGACATGAACATAAATAAATCATGAACTAACTACAAGTACTACAAAAGGAGGCACAAGTTATATGGTTCAACATTTAAATAATCAACGAGTCCCATATTTCCTAAAATGTTTGTTTTTTTTTTACAACGAATTCTTGGATGAGTGAGGCTACAAAAGATCTTTAGAAAATGAGAACGTCAGTCGAACATGAGTTTCAAACCATGACTCCCTAATACTCTAAAACAAATACAAAAGCAACAAGACCTATCCTATGCTTATCCTCATGTCTCTGACTGAGACTTTAATGGTTACATTTACTGTTGCTTCCGCCACCACAGTGTAACATTTAACCTGACCTACCTGAATTCTGGGCAGAGGAGGCAGAGGAGGTACATCCTGCTGCAGGAATAGAGCCAGTGCTGCTGGTACGTGAAAAGCAGAAATTCTGATTGCCGGTTGGGCTCGACAGAGAATCTGCTTTCATTCCATTCATTTCTCTGGCTGAAGATTTTCAAAACCAAGGTTATTGTTATACTGCAGAACTGTTTAAAAAAGAAAGCTAGAAATTGTTGATGAAACAAATAAAAGTTTGATATCCTTGTATCCCTACCGAATCTCATCCTGTAGCAAGGCTAAAGCATTTTTCATTTTTGAACAAAAAACACATTTTCTTTATATGGAATGAAAGCCTATCAAATTTGAAACAAACCAGTTTTTGAATTTTTTTAAATCGGAAAAAAAATTAAAAAGTTATGGTCTTTTAAAGCCATAAAAATCAGCGAAATTCCTGATGAAAATTTGATAAAAATGATTGCACAATCACATAGCTTACATATCATTTAGGTGGCCATGGAAAATATTTTTGTAGGATTTTGCTTTGCGGCGGCGCGGACTGGTCCTGACAGTGATATTCTAAACAACACAGAGTAGGCAATTTTAACTTCCATATTATTTGAATTCAGCATGTCCAAATTAGGGGAGAAAAGTATAAAAAAAATACCTGGACTTATTGGTTGCCATGGTAATGCGACCATCTTGAATTTCGCCTCCATGTAAACAGCTATTTTTAAAACCTAAAGGCCCCGTCATTTTTCAACAAATGATCTTGAAATTTAGTATGCTTATACTTCAATACATAATAAAGATATTTTAGTATTTTTATTTGGATATCTTTGATAGATATTTTTCTAAGAAAATCTGAAAATTGTATATAGCGTATGCATTTTTCTTGATTTTTCACCACAAAACTGATAGATTTCTCATAAACTATAAAAGATCCTCAATCGCGGATATTAATGTTTTTAGTACACAATATAAAGATGCTACGGTGCAATTTTCATCGAAATCCAACAAAATATAAAAAAGTAGTTAGGAAATTAACGTAAAAAAAAGTAAGTTTTGAGAAAACCGCTTTTGAAAAATTGCAAAGTTTTTTTGGCTCAAAAAGGTGTCTCTATACATTCCTGGCCGTTCTAAGTCATTCACACAAGTGGGAGATTCCAATGTAAGCATCGCCATACCGCAAATCAGCCAGAAATGGCATTTCATTGTGTCTTGAACTGGCAATTATAGCGTACATCTTCGATTGGAAGCGAATATTTTACTTGACCTTCTCCCAGGAAAGTCTTGTTTTTTTTTTTATGGAAAAAGGCGTAGCTAGGTCAAATGAGTACCAAAAAACGTAAATAGAAATGGTTGAACCTTCTGAAAATCGACAAAAGCAAGAATCGATATATTTAATTTTGAGCCCAAAACTCGATTTCATGACCCGTCCCCCCCCCCTCCCCCCTTAAAAATTAATAACATTTATTTATGGAGGCACAGAAGGAGGTATCCAAGGGACAAACATGCTACTGAGGCATTTAACTCTTGCAGATTCTTGCGCCAGTATCATTTTTGTCCCCGTGGCGCGATGGCGGCACAAGAGTGATGCTATAATTTAGTGTTGAAGACCCTGAGTCAGGCTGAGATCTTCAACACTAAACCACGGCACTATCCACACACATTAGGATCTACAGCACTAAATTATAGATCTTCATCACTAAATTATGGTACTGCCCACGAGCATTAGGATCTACAAAGATAAAGTATAGATCTTCATAATTAAATTACATATACAGCACTACCCACGACCATCAGGATCTACAACAATAAAATATAGATCTTCATAATTAAATTATAGCACTTCCCCCCACACATTCAAATCTCTAACAGTACACTAAATTATAGATCTTCATCATTAAATTATAGCATTACCCACAACCACTGGGATCTACAGCACCAAAGTACAGATCTTCATCACAAAATTACAGCATTTCCCCCACACATTCGGATCTCTACAACATTAAATTAAAACATTACCTCCATGTACATCGACCAAAACAGAGGTTTTGCGCTGTGCCAGCACAAGAACCTGACAGGGTTAAGAAATAATTACAACAGCACCTTTCTTCACCTCATGTCAACAAACACAATCCATATTTCTCACCTGTGTAAGGTCTGCACAAATGTTGCTGAAGTTGATGTTTGTGTTGTATCCGATGTTGTTGGCTGGAGACTGGGCTGTACAATGGCTCCTTGAATGAGAAACAAATACAAAAATAAAAGCTGAACAAAAAAGTTGTGGTTTTATAACCTGCTTTTTGAATGAAGGAGGGAAACAGAGTGATTACTGAACCTGCACAATGAATGAGGTGGAGAAATGTGATTTTTTTCACCTGCAGGATCAATGGCGAAAATAAATGTTATACTTATATACTCTTGTGGCTGTAACAAAATAACAAAGAGGAAATACAATAAAACAAAGAAGAAATACAGCAAAACAAAGAAGAAATGGGCATTAGGAAAAGATTACACAGACACCATTAACATTCCTGTTGGGCATAAAACAATCGTGTTCTACTATGCCTTTTTTGCTTAATAATATTCTTGCTTCTGGAGTTAACTTACAAAGTTTTGCCAAAACATGGGTTTCCAAAGCTAATTCTTAAAATTCAATTCCGCAGACTTGAATATACGCTCTGGGCATAAAATGCAGAAGCCTTCTTCCAGTATTTTTAACCTTCATGCCCCTTCTTGTAAACATTCTTGTTTAAACTGCATAGTATCATACTATAATGGAGCTAAGGGTGAAAGTTCTGCCCTCAAAGGCTCTTTTTGGGAGGGCTCCAAAACTCTGGAAGCATTCTCATCGCCTATAACTCGACTTATTGTGATGTATGGGGATAATATAAAAATGCTGCAAACTCTGGGTAATTTGTTCATTTTGCATATAATTCACACATAAAATTCGGAACAAACACTTCCGACTCCATGCTTTTAGAACAGGGACACGCTATTATGATCTATTTTTAGTACTGTGATGCAGTTTCCCTCATCGTTCATTCGCTGAAGGCAGCAAATTGTGGGATAACGAAAACATGGATCGCCCGTGAACTTTTTCTGAAAAAGAGTTAACAAACTCCAGAGTTGGCGTGGAATCCAAGACGATACTGATTCTGTCACTGCATTTCTTTGTCTGTGGAAGGACCTTTACTTTGTGTCCTAGATCTAGATCATTATAAGTAATAAAGATATTTCTCCCGGGCAGGGCTGGGTAACTCAGCTAGTATTTTTAATTGATGTTTTATTTTTTTTAATGTCTGTGATAATTTGAAGTGGAAACATCAGCGTGACAGAAAATTTAATGCACATAAATTTGTGAGAACGTTCAACATCTGACTAACACTGCTTTAGGTTTAGGTACTAAACCATGACTCCATGAGTTTCTGAGTTTGGGGAAAGCATGTCGACACGATAATGGCCATATTGTGCTGGGGAAAAGGAAGACAACATTATAGACAGAATATAAGTATGGACCAATAGGACAGAAGGAGACCCTACCAGAAGTGCCCATCAACCACCCATCATGACTTCCTGAATTAGTGAAGTAAAACATAACTGTTCATTTAGAAAATCTCTGCATGAATGATGAATCAGTTAGCAAATTGGTCACTAAAAAGTATGCACTGATGGAGTTCATCAACTTTAATAGCAGGTGATGTTCATTTTCAGATCTGCAGTTACACAGATGTCCAACACAAGTAATAATAAATGAAAAAAACTCAACTGTTTTGCCTGTTGTCTTTTTCAGCACCTAACACAATACAGTCACAGTAAAATTTGATCAATGTGCCCCACTTCCATATATTGATGGACACAAATATGGTAAACTCTAACAAAAAATGGTTATAAATGGATATGAGTTCCAGTCTGCACGCCCACAAAAACAAAAAATAAAGAATTACCATTGAAGACTCGCTGCCCTCAAACAAATCTTCAAACCAAGTGGGTATCGAAAATGTAACAGGTTGCATCAAGTCTGACTGTGTTCCCTAGTTATGGAATCGGAAAGTTCTTGCCTGACACCGTAATCCTCACCACACCACTGTGGCTGCTCTGTTTTCACATCTGTGGCTAGCATACTCAAGTGGAGTGAGCACAAATGAACAACAGCAACACTTCTTGTTCGTTAATACCTGTCCTTGTCTTTAAAGTCTTAACTCAACCAGCCAGATGCTGCTTGACTTAGTTATGCCTTTAAATCCTTGTTTGACAAATTCCATCAGTGAAATGTCACTACATCAAATCAACTCTGTGATTGAAAAATCAATACTACTCACAACAGGTGGATCATATTCCACAAATGCACAAATATATCATGTCTATTGGATTTGTATTGCATCACCTCTTCAATAAACCTCTCAGACTTGCCCACTCTCTCCAAACTAAGCATTTACTTAAAAACCATCAGTTTTTGTGGGGCCACCTTGCTGCTTCCTCACAGCCCCCCTCCAGGCAACGAACACACACACACACAAAGACAGGACCAGAGAAAAAAAGAAGAGAAAAAGATACAATACAAAAACAAACAAAAATTTATAATCAAGCGGATGCTAAAATTCCTTGGTCCCAATTTCCAGCAGGCTATAAATGGCACTGTTCCTGTGATGTCCAATTCTTCACTTGCCCAAGCAAATGATAGTTGGACAGAGAGGTTCTGGAAGAGCTATAATTAGGACATCTCAAGAACTACGACCTGGTTTGACAGGCAATCTTTGTTTCTTTCTAACCTCCTCTTAGACTAGTTCTGCTTACTCAGTTTTCAAGGATGTACAGGACACTGAATTTCAAATTCATGCCAAGAACTTGCATCAGTCCTTGTATTTCTTTACAAATATGGTTCCAATCACAGAGTGATTGTTCCACAATCTGAATAAAATGGCAATTTTGATCTCGGTAATGACAGATGTTGATTGGATCACAAGCGAAAGAAGTGGCATTATCATCCAAGTCAGTCATTTTATGACACAAAATTATTTTAGATATTCTAATTATCCACTTTTATATGAACAATTCAGCTGTGATGAGTATCAATACAAGGATTGAGACACACATAAAATAATAACAGTATGAACTCTAACCTTCAACTGTTCACAGCAAATTCAAACTATGCAGACTAAAAGGAGACTTAAAAGACACATAAATGGCCAATGAAAGTAGTATAAACTGAATTGTAAAATATAATGCTAAAGCTGTAATTAACTCAGAAATATCTCACATCTTTGATTTCCCAAATGCTATCAGATAAGTTCACCGCTACAATTCAAAATACAAACTGTCTCACAAAATCCAATGAACTAACACCACCACAATTATTTTATGTAAGTTGAGACCCCTGTCACTAACGTGATCTAAAAGCAATCCCAAAAATATGGGTTGGCCTTCAAAATGCTTTAGGGAGAAGCACAAAAATCTGTTAAATATAGCCAATAAATAATTTAACTGTAAACAAGTTATTTGTCATAGTTAACGGGATTTCCCCTTTCTTAATGCAAACAGAGCCAGGATTAGTGACCTTTTTGGGGGGTGGGGGAGAGTATTCATGCCAATGTCAATACAGATTCCAGTCCGCATGTGATCTGAATCTTTTGTAGTTCAATAGTCCATAATAGACAATTTTCTCAAAACAACCATCATCACAGGTTACAGTGTAAGGAGCTGATTTAATTGGTAAGAGCATGCTTCGAAATGGTAATCATTCATGCCCCTGCCCTACCAGTACACCACTTCTGTTCCTCACTCTCACCACCCTAATAAACTGTTTACTGTCTGGTCATGTATCCAGAGAGACCATCCACAGCTCAACTGCTGCCAGTTTATGCTTTATGGATCCTCTGCTCATTCACATTTATGATGCGGCCTATGAGGTTTACTGAAGGGGCAGCTGTCTATAAACAAGCTGTAAGTCACACAAGTAGGTGAAGACAGAGAGGATGGCTAATGTACCTGTACATGTCAGTAGTTGAGTAGTACAGCTTTTTCAATAATAATAAAGATATCTTGTTTCAGATCCCTTGTGCTCCCGTATGTTCTGCTTCCCACAATATACAATTGTACTATCATCAACTGACATATAGAGCTATTTTAAGCAGCTGGAAAACCTTGGCTATATTTAGATGCACTCCTGTCACAGCCACAGCTGGATATCCTGCTGAATAGGTATTCACTGAACCATGACAAACAAACACATGTGACTGAACTAGTGAAACATCAGTGACAGAGGTTTTTCCCTTATTACAACCATACAGTCATATATAATATAAAAAGAATACCAATAAGCCATCTTGAACGCAAGGAACAGAAAATCGTATAGAAAATGGCAGCTTTTTAACAGGCCATTTCCATACATAATATTAATAAACTGCTTAGGACTGTGACCACCATTCTCTCCTCCCTTCTTTTGGAAGACAAATTTTGGATGTGCCCTCATCTCTCCAGTGATTCCTTCACTAATTTTGGTGTTCAGAATTCAAAATGTCCTTTTAGCTTCGGCACCATGAACCATTAACTTTATTGTCACTGACAGGGAAGGAAGAACATTCATGACAATGAACTGTCCAATCATACAATAACTCATCCGACTGAACTACATGTATAGATCAATAATTAGAAGTCTTTAATAATTTAAGTGGTGAGATGACTTGTTACTTCAACTGATCAATTTTGTCTTTCATTTGAAAATAAAAATTATTATTATTATTACTTGTGAAATATTATTATTTATCTTTCTGGAGCACATGAGGAAAAAAGAAGTAATACCATGGGGAAACTTGTGCTGTATCAACACACTTTGCTCATATATTCAATTGTCTCATAATTACTCATATGAAATTTTGTTCCCATACTGGCCTTACACGCTGATGAAGCTACATAAATATTTTAAATCCTGCAAATTAACAGTGAGTTCCATGGTTTCTTTCGCTAGAACTCCATACTCCCACACTTTGAATAAATTTCCATCCACCACACCAATTTTATCACTGAACCTCAAAAACGAGAAAGAGATACAGTAGATAAAACTATGAGATGTTCTTGGGTAAAGGACCAATAGGTGACCCAGGTCAGAAACCAACTTATGATAACTGACAGATCTGTGTGATCTCTTTTTCATGCCAGTCGGGAAAGAAATAAAGCCATAATATATGACACAATAATTAATGAATAAGATGTTAGTACACGTTGAATATCTGAGAAGATTAAAAATGTACTTTAAATAAATGATGGTTCAAATTGGCAAGAAAGCCAGCAATCTATGCAAGGTTTTTATATGAAAAAATAATAATTAAATAAATCCTAAATTTTAACACAAAATTAGTCTTAATAAAATCTGTATGGATGCTCCACTGATTTAAAACAAAAAAAGGAGTTTATGAAGACCAGAAAGTTTGAATTTCTTGGCTTTGAGTTTGGATTTTGTGATATATCACCTTCATAACTGTCATATAAATATTGTGCCCTTTAGGTTCACTAGTGAGAAGTATTGTTTAGACTTGGAAAGTGTGAAGTAGCCTATGTATAACAGGGGACTGCCTAGACAAATCAGAACCAAACAATAATTATGTTATCAGTTTGTTTTTTTTTTCAATCCAATGACCCACATTTTTTTAAAAGTCGCCAGACTATTCACTGGATTTAACAAGGGAAGAAACATTACAAAATTTAAATTCAACTTCAAATTGAAGCCACATAGGAAGCGAGTTAAATTTAAAATCATTGCTGGAATATCCTCTCCAAACCATAGCTGATAGCTGCGCAATGCCCAAACCTCACCATCTGTCAGGTGCTGCATGCATAGCAAGTCAAAATTGGGCAAAAAGAAAACATACCTTTTCTTTTTGCCCAATTTTGACTTTGCTTATAGCCCTGCTGCGACCCCACAGTTTTTCTGTGGTTTTTATGATATGCGTAGCAAGTGCAGATGACAGATCCACATGGCTCAGTTTCACACAATATTTAATATTCAGTCTAAAGACAGCAACAGAGTAGATCTACATGTAAAAAGTTATGACTATGATGAACACAAAGCACACGAGGTAAGCCCAGCAAATTTGAAAAAGTTGAGCTTCCACGGCTAAAATCTGGTTAAATATTGATGAAATTCACATTAGGACATCCCCCCCCCCCCCCCCCAGCCCTGTAAAACCTCAATTTCATAATCCAATTACAAAAAAAAAGATACGAAAAAACAGTCGACAATTATCAGGTCTGAGCAGAGAATCTCAACAACTGCACAGTGAAGCTGCAGAAATTCAGTTAAAAAACCAAATTGCTAGGTGGAGTCAAACTCAAATAACATTCTACAAAAGCCAAAGAATAAAATTTTTCTTTTTTCCCGACGAGATGGCTAACATAACATCACTACAAATACTTACCCATACCCACAATACAATGTAACAATAACGAGAATAATACGTTTGGCACCTCATAATAAATACATTAGTACTGTTTTGTTTCACGTAAAAAAAAAAAAAATTTCGCAGAGCTTGTTCACAAGTTATACAGAACAATGAACATATTATTGTAAATGTAATCTGATTTCATCATTACATGGTTAAATCACATTATCACTGTTAGGCATATTACATGTGAACACAGTATTCTCTATCAGGCAACTCAACTCAAAACAAAATTTAAGTTCCATTTAAAGGCCAGGTCTCACATAAGTTTAGTTCATTGGATCTCCACAAAACTCATTAAAATAAAAAAAAAAAGAAATGGTATTCTCATGTTTTATCAATTATGTGTACGCATAAATTTATTTGTCCTTCAATATTTTTCCTTGTCTGCTGTCTTCATCAGCATTTCTTTATCCCGCAGATAAAGATTTTTTTTCCTTTTCCCTTGGTCATGACCATCATTGCAAAACCATACCATGACTGTGAGCTGTGATATGTAGCCCTATTACTTTAAAATATAAATTACATTTAATATTTTGTGGTATAGAGCTTCTGAGTAATCCTGTTGTGATTTACACGAAAGTATCATGCAAAACAATGAGAGAATCATGAAGACCTTTCACTTCAGCAACCCACTTTTGTTATACACTGCATACACTCAATGGGTCTTCTTCTCGCCCTCACAGCTATGTGCCTCATCAAAATCTGTTCGATTGGCCTGCCAAACTGGATGAGTTACTTGGTATTACCTGGGCCTGGGATAAACCTGTGTGTTAACACCCTTCTTTCTCCCCCTCTCTGACCTACACAGTTTCTTACTTCAGAGCTCATGCATGGCAGATATACCATCTGAACACTTTGCACACTGTGCAGTTTGTGTAATAGTGAACACATCGGAAGGAAGCGATGACATCATAGACTAATGCTTTTGTGAAAAGGAGAATCAGAGGCAAGCAGTCAGCGACACAAAGCAAACTAAAAAGAAAAAACCTCCCCATCACTTGGAGCTTCCAAATGTTAAAAAAGAAGCTTCCACAGGGTGAAAAGCAGGCATCTTCAAAATTTCATAATCCGAGCTGTATGAGCCAGTAATGTATGAGCTGTATGAGCACACACACACAAATTTGCTTTATAGATATTACGGCACAGTGCTATTATTATTAATCTAATGGCAAGTCTGAGAAGCTCTCTCACAAAAAAGTATTCAGGGCACATGTTCATCAGTTAATGACTTCCAAATGCGTCTCACATGGCAGATTTTCTTAAGTGATGGAACATTTCAAACCTGCCGGATCCCCACAATATGACAAGGACGCGACATTAAGAGTTACTCCTCTACAGGGATGCTGGCAGGAGTTCCATTTGAGTTCACACAACAATAATATTCCAAGTATACCACTTCACATGTGTTGGTGAGCGGTGGGTTGCAAAGATATTTCTCGAGTTAGTCCTCTAGATGGACATTTTTACAATAAATGCTCAGCATGGGAATAAAGACCCAGAAAATGAAATATGTGCCCAACTAAAACTGTGTAACTCATATGGTGCTCCTATGGTGATATTCTTGTTATAATTATTAAGCCGTGGCTCAGGATTAACTACTGAGTATTTAACGGTGCAGTCTGACAAAATCGGCATGGGGCACATTTCAGATGTTTTTCCAGCATTAATTCAACAAATCTGTGCTCAGCTCCTCGTTTTTCACTGCAATTTCCATCACTGCAGTTGTCGAGGGATGTAAAAATAATGTTCGAAAGTATTTATTCTTTGCAAACCAACTGCGCTAGGAAAAGTTTCATGTCTCAACCACCTTGAACTAAAAAGAACTCCTTAAAACTCTTTACAGTCTGTCACAATATTTTTTTTTCTGGTTGAAAGGGTAAAGCGCATGATTAATTTGAACAGGTTAGGGATAAGGCCAGGATCAGATGCATGTTCAGGGTTAGCCCTCAACTGCTGATGGACTCAGGACTGGGTGGTCAAGACAAACGAAACTCTTCCCTATCCATTTAAAAATCACAATGCTATTGGTACTTTTCTATAAACTATTATTACATAATTCCAGCAATAGCTCATTGTTAATAAGGAGCACTCTTCTTTCATGATTGTTCAAACAGTTATTAACTATAAATTAGTGGATCTTGATCTAGATCTAAATTATGTTTTATGCCCTTTTTTTTAAAACACATGTTTTATCCTTTACCTAAGAAGAGTTCTGGGCTTTTTTTGGTTCCTAAGTCAGGTCATTCAGGTGAACAAACTATTTTTAAGCCAGGCACTTAATGTCCTAACTACAAGTATCATGACATGACTGTCTCCCTCCTCCACTACTACTATGTGAAGGTTCAACTTCTATGATAGTATTTTTCTTAGCACACCTTTCCAGAAAAAGATTTGATTTCCAGCTCGTTGAACTTGAGTAATAGTAATACGTGTACTGAAGAGCGGTTCAATCAAAGAAACAACAAATTACAATATCTCTCTAAATAGGCCTACCACATCAAATAAAGACAATGACCAACAACAATGTCGGTCATTTTCTCCCAGTTTTCCCTGATGAAATCCCTATCGACAGACGCCCTTATAGATCTAGATCTAGATCTAGATCTAGACTCTAGTCTAGTCTTACAGAGAAGTTATAATACTAACTTATAGATCTAGCTAGCATTTCCCCTACGGCCCTAGTATCACATCGGAATTCAAACACGCGGATGGCCCCCTTCTTCTCATTTCACATGTAGATGACAACCAGCATCAAAGACAAAAGTTTCCCTTAGATTTTCCTCAGTTCGAACTTCTGACAGTCATTCTGGTAAGCACAGAGAACTCAAAACACACATTTCAAGTACTTTACCTCTAGCTTTGATTACAGGGTGGATGCCATCTTGATTGACGTCAGAGAATAAAAAGCCAGGAATTTACAATATCAATTTTTTTTGTTTAATTCTAATAAATTGGATTACTGACGAATGACAGATTAAAAGCCCCTTAAAATGCTTTTAAATTAATCAAAAATATTTCTCTTTGAAACACAATGCATGTTTTAAGAATTAAATTCAAACTTCGAGTAACTTCTTTTTTCACACTGCCATCTGGCAATAGTGCTTTTGCTTCGCAGTTTAGTGTTCGTCGAAATAATTATACGAGCATTTTAATCTCTATCTTTTGGAGAGCTAACAACAGCCTTCTGCTGAGGCCCCCGAGAAACAAAAAACTTTCGAATCTTTATCGTTTTCTCAAGGTGGTTTGAAGCCCCATGGACAGGTTTCTTTCAAATTTTGCATGACCCTCTGGTTTAAGGTTTAAATGGAAAAGCATTTTTCCACTATTGTTCCGTCCACTGGAAAACGTAGCCTACATACTCTTCGTGGAAGAAAATCGAGGCATCGATGTAACTTTTAGATTTATAATAGGCCTAATGCAAGTGGCGGCTTACTTGAATACTTTATGATGAGATAACGAAGAAATGATGGCAAGAAAGAAAAAAAAACAAGAACTAAACTCCCTATTTAGTATTAACTTAAGAAGTGGTGACAGGAGCAAAGCATAGAAAAAAATATAATATACTGCTTAAATTTTGCCTTTTAAGGGGAGGCGGTCATGATCAGGGCTACAGATGACATCTAATGGTCTGAATGCATATTTGTTATATTCCATATGATATTTCTGGCAAATTATGAGGACAGAACAATGTTTTCTGCGGTTTTCACAATAACATTAGGTTCGGTGACTATGTTTAGAGTGTTGCATAGTCATTTTTGACATAATATAAAGAACACTGTATCTCAAAAAGTTTTCATGCTAGAAAGCTGAAATTTGCTGCAAAATTATATCTTTATGCTATCTATGACCCTACAAAAGGATATCTTGATGTTCTACATACTTTTTTGATTAAGGTATATTCTCTGATGCTGACAATTTGAGTCCCGCAAATGTCAGTGCCTGCCAATTTCAAATGGACCTACCTCAAAAATAAAACCAATTTTTAACAAAAGCTTCTGTCAAGTCAGAGGTACATATGAATTGATTATTCTGTGAAAATTTTAGGCTTATTTGATAAGAACTTTTTGAGATATGGTGTTCTTTGTGTGCTACCGACTGACGAAAACAAGGATTTGAGAAAAATGGCAAAAACGATTATGACATACAATTCCAAGAAGAAATCATGCACACAGATGAGAAAACTCTTCATTTTCTTATTATTACATTATCCCATGCTAAAAAACACTTGAGCACAAAACAATAGATCAAATTTTAAGAGTCTTACCACACAAGAAAATAACCCAACCCCCTTAACCAAACGTATGCAAAAATGTGAAGTCTTATTAACCTCAGTCTCCATCTCCCGGAAAATAAAATTCCCCATACAGTTCTTTCAGTCTTTCTTCTTCTCTTTCTTTTGCTTGGGCTTTACTCTCTCTCCATTTCTTGGCTGCCTCTGTACTGGCATTCTCTGCTTTCAGTATCCTGATGTGGTCTCGCTTTTGGCCCCTCTGCACCGTTTCGAAACCAATCGGCAAATTCAGTGCCTCTAAAAAGTTTCTTGAAGATGTGGATCCAAAATTGAATTCACCCACTCCTACAGTAACTGCTATCTCCACTCTTTTCCTGGTGGCAAATTGGTGCTTAGGGCATTCAGTAAGACCTTTCAAACGGTATATCGGTTGTCAAGGTACGACAATCGTGTTTCGCACAATTCAGCGTGCTTTCGGGGCACATTTTGGCATTTTCGTGAATATTTTTGCAGACCCCACCTCACCTCAAAGGCCATTTTAGGCACTTTCTGTTTGTCTGATGGCAATGGGACATGTCCTATTCGATTCAGAAGATATTTTTCTATGAGAATCGATAAAAATCTCAAAATCGATATTCTAAAGGATATTGAGTCAAGTTCGCCCATACCCACGCCCGTGGATCCCCTTAAGCAAACATCAAAAGTTAACCAGACTTGGATTGATGTGTGTAGTGGATATTTTTTTTTTCAGCAGGCTTGCATGCTGCTCTAGGCATCTGCACCTCAAAGACTTTGGATTTAACCATTTTTGTGTACATCCTACGTAATTAACCAGTTCCGTCATTATGCAGTTTGTTGTGTATTGTGAAAAATCCATTTTCCCCACTATTTTCAGAAAGCATTGAACACCTGAAACAGAGTTAAACACTGATTTTAAGTCCAAACAGCTCTTGTTCATTGCTTCTTTTACACAAATTTCAGAAAGGGGGTAATTATTATTATATGGATAGATTGCTGCTCTTTTATTTGCATAGATGTCACCTATTTTAAATGAGATTTGCTTGAAAAACAGCCCATCCCAACCACGGACATATATAATATTGAGGATTTCTTCAGAAACAATATCCACTGAAACAACGAGAGGAAGTTGTACCAACAGAGAAAAACCTTTCGCATAAACTTGTCGAGTGTTTTGAAGTCATGCTAAACCATTGTTTAAGTAAAGCTAACAACTAATGCACTCACATCATTCATTTCGGACATTACATTGCTCCTGAAATAATGCTGGACACTTTCTCTTGACAGTCAATCTACAAGCAGAGGGTACAAAAAGTCCCTGCAGCTGCCTCTCCAATTCTTTCAATTTGAAAGTAATAAACTTCGATAACCTGTGTGGGATAGTCAATCTTTTATTATCTGGCAAAGCACCAAAAATTGCAATCATGAACATTGTAAGAGGTATTGATGCAACTTGAAACATTTTTTAAAAAATGCAACAGAGCTTAAGATTTCTGTCTGGTAAATGTAAACACTTGAAAAATACTGCTTGAGGTGAAAGTAAATAAAATATTATGCCTCTAAGTACTGTACAAATTCAAAGTCATGGTGATTGGAAATAATGAATTAGCACTGTGATGTGCATTTTCAACTGCATTATATATACATCATTCTTACAATTGCACATTACAGCATAAATAATGATGTTTAAGAACTGGGAACCCGCATTTAGATTCAAAGGACATGCACATTATTACACTGATTTTTTATGGGATCTGCATCTCCATGTACGGTAACTTGATAACATAGACAGGCAAATTGTACATTGTTAACGTTTACTACAACAATATAAAAGAACTTCCATGGTTCCCCAGTAATAAAACCACCCAGAAAATCATAATGCCTTGTACAGTATTTTACAAATATCATTTAAAATTTACCTCTCACGACACTGGAGACTTGGGCAAGCATAAATTTTATAGCAACCCTCAAACAATGTACATTGTTTTTGTTGCAAAGAACCAGATTTTAAGAACATTGCTGTAAGTTGGGAGGACCAGCACAGGGGCCAAAGGGATTAATTTATGCAAAATAGTAGGTTTGGAATTGAAGATCTACATAAAAATATTTTTAAAAAAACAATTCTTCTGACTGCAAATGCCATGAGAATGGCAAAAAAATGTCACTGGCAATTGAAAGTTTTATCCTTGCCTCCAGTCTTCAAAGTCAATGAAATGGTTCAGAAAATTAAAACAAGAATGATAAAATTCGCTGATAGTTTACTTTCATTTGATCCACATTCAAACATTTTATTTACTGGCTCTCACCTGGGATAAAAGCAACGGCACCTTAACCTAAACGTAAATCATCTTGCCTTTCACATCAAACAATATTAGAAACCTAAATATCCCACAACATTTTGAAAAACTTGCCATAAATTAACAATTCATCATGCTTAAAATGCAATTAATAAAAATTAAAATCTAAAAATTGTATCTGTATTGCATACCCTCACCTCAGATGGAAAAGGTTTTGAATTTGATGGCTACTGACATATTACATTCATCATTTGGTTGGGTGTGTGAACAGAGAGATGGACAAACAATTGCATGGTATCAAAAATCCAGCTTCATTGTCCATGAACAAAACTAGAAAGTCAACAGGTCAATTGGAGGAGACCTACATGTTCACATACAAGAGTCACTGTGATTACAAACCCAAACAGTAAAATTGACGTCATTTAAACGAATTAGCTTAGCAAAGTTAAAATTTAAGTAATGTTGGGAAGTCTCAATTCAGATATTTTGAGCATATGAATTTTAATATAAAGGCACATTGTTAAATGTTAGGTCACAAAGGTTGTGATGGTAGAATCTGGTTAATTGGCATTTAACAAACAAGGAAACCTGACAAGTATCAACAATTTTCCAAACAAATGAAGAACACATGTATTATTTCTTGCAACTTGAATCTGGAATGATTGTGGCATGCTCTGCAAAATGTGATGATGAAACATTTAAATTTCTTGAACTATGGTAAAAAATGTCCTGAAACTTGCAAATTAGAACAAGGTTTAGGAGATGGGAAGGGAGCAAAAGTGTTCCTTTTTTCCACTGTTGCTCTGTGATCAATCTGATTGAAGTTTCAGGCCGGGTTAGTAATGTTTAGAAACTTTCATTATCTGTCAAAAATTGGCAAAAAGAACAAGTTGTATGTGGCAACGCCTCAGTTTTTCTGTGGTTTTTATAATATTTCATTATCTGGCAGACTGCAATGTTGTTCATACCTAAGAAGTAAAATTGGTAAGAAATCTGACTCACAATGTCCTTCCTTATCATAGAGATATGACAGATTATTTCAGGTTAATAATACATTCAATATCAATTATCTAACCACTGCTAATTATGCTCAACAACTTCATAGATCAAACATATCAACTGCAGTTGCTAATCAGTCGATGTTGTGAAACCTCACACACATTCTTAGTGATGTGGCCAAAAATTTTAAATAAAAGGATGAAATTTTCTAAAGAGAAGAGAGGACTGTATGAGGGGACAATGGGCTGTAAGTCTAACCACTCAGCAAATAGAAGCCATAAAGCTGATGATACTATTGCCTGTGAAAAACATTGACATGGTGTACGCTCACCAAATGTTGTCCACAATAATATGAAGTTCAGAAAATTGGATTGCTCAGGACATTGGGATATTTTCCAAAACAAGGGAAGTTCCAATTCCTAAGTTTTACTGAACTTCAAGACTATTGTGAGTACTTTTGCCCAGCAAGAGCTTGACTACAGCCAAGGAACCCATATACCCCCATGTAGTTGAGGGTTTCCCTTTGGATCTATAGGTTTGTTGCCAGGGGCAACCATTGTTTTCCGATAGTCATCTAACCTTTCTTGTAACTTTTTAATCACTGAAGGCATGGCTGATGCCAGGTTATTGTATTCACATGGATCATCTTTTACATTAAACAAACACGCTGCAATTTTGGGTTTACAGTTTTCACTTGCATTCTTTGGTTTAGTTCCACAGTCCACAATGATAGGCAAGTCATGCTTGTCTGGCAGAGGACTTTTTTCAGATATGAATGAGAGAGTGTTACTGTCTACATTCTTATGCAAATTATTTTTCTTTAACTTGTCATACTCAGTATTCATTAGTTCTATTAACTGAAGTATATCTTCTTGATTTACTGCAACACCCCCAGTGACAAAACTTTCAGAATTTTGCTTCCTGAGATAATTTTGTAAATATTTGTCCTTATAGACATTGGTTTTTTCCTTATTTTCATCAAAATTTTCTTTGTCTGAGCTACCTGGTGGAGGATACCAGCCATCATTTCTGCCACCAGAAATATCACCATAAATAATTTTGAAATCACCAACAATTAGAGATTCAAATTTTTGAATTGGGTCAATGTTTAATAACACTTCTTTACGATTTGTGGATGCATTCTGGGAAATAACTTCCCATTGGTCAATGCCATCAATATTCTTGAGAGCTGAAGAGTTTCCTCCTGCGATGCTGTAGATTGTAGGTAACCAGTCTGTGACATGAATCAGATTATTGTTGATGTAGTTTTGTCTCTGTAACAGTGGGCTGTTGACAAACCCGACTCCTCGAACTCCACCTTGCCACACTGTGTTCTTAGTCCCTCTAAGAAAAATATTTATAACACATGTAAATATACATTGTATGCACAAGGTATAATATCACACAGACATCATTATCTCAGGTATATGTGCAGCCATGGATGCCCTATCTTCCAGTGTGGATTTTACCGCACAGGTTGAGCTCTCAAAAACAGTAACAAAAAAGTATGCTTGGGGACAAGGTGGTCTAGAGGCAAGGTGCTCGCCTCTCATGCCAAGGGTCCCGGGTTCTAAACCCGGGCAGTGCAGGCATGTTGGAAAGTGGATTTTTCTCATATTTTCAAGTCCCTGGTCCTATTGGGGGGTAGGATCGAGTAGTTCTTGGAAATTGGATTTTTCTCATATTTTCAAGTCCCTGGTCCTATTGGGGGGTAGGATCGAGTACCTAGTCTTCTCGGATAAGGACGAGAAAAAATTCGGAGGGCCCGTGTGCACGTTGCGCACGTTATAGGTTCCTTGGCAGTTGGAAATCGTAAAGAGCAGGCCGAAAGGCCGCTGCCCGGGCAAAATTGAAATTAATAGATTAAAATTTATCCATATCATCTCCCCCCTCCCCCCCCCCCCCCCGCCAGAACAAGAAATAATAAAACAAGTAAAGTGAGGTGTAAATGCCAAGGACAGCGAACCTCCTAAAATAAAGACCTCAAATCAATATGCTTCTCATCTCGGAAACTCGCATCAAAGACACGAGAAACAATAAGATGGGACAATTGAGGTGCTTTGCTTTTACAGGTCTTGCGCAAGCCACCTTGTGCAAAATGCATGGGTGATATTACAAAGCCATGTAGAGAAAATACTGACTTTTTTTCACTGTTCAGCCTATTCTTCAGTTGGTTTGCTTTGTTTGTAATTATAGCTTCATTCACTGAAGAAAATCTCAGGAAACCTCTGGCCATTTTTTTTCTTTAAATTTGGTAGTAATGTAACAAAGTTATTTATTAACTAACCATCATATTAAAGACAGCTAGAGCTGGGGGCATATTTTTAGAATAAGATAGGAAAGAGGCCGATGAAAAATCCCTCTCTTTTGTCTCCTCAATCCTTTTTTAAGCGCCTTTTTTTTTATGGAGGCACTCAGTGAGTCAATATAAATTAGCTGTTGCATATTTCTTAATAACTTGTCTATGAAATTGCCCATCGAAGCAAAACCAATCAATGTTGCATCTTATTTCCGTTGCTTATACAGTGTTTGAAACATTGGCTTTGTTCAATGCGAGTAAGCCCGGCCCATAATGCGGCGTGCATGCTTGTTTTGAGGTGCAAAGAAGGGATCGTTTCATCTTATCATATCTAGTATTTCTGATAATTAATTTACTGTATAAAAACAAAAGAAAACAATATGAATGAGGCTTTCAGGTGACCTGATTTGAGCACATGGACAATTTCTTTCCTGGATCATCAACAAGTTTAAATCTGAGTCAGAAATGGCACTAGAAAGCTGACTGATTTCAGGTCAATCATATGAATAACAACTTAACTCTGTCCTGGCCAGACAACTGATTCCAGTGGTGAAGTCACATTGGTGAATGTAATCACATGTAAAATGTGCATTAATAATGACCATCTGCCTTGGTCTCTATATCCTGAAAATTGCAATAATCCTATGATCGAGCATCCATCATTGAATTTGATTTTCAGCCTTTCCTTGGGTAAGTTGGGAAGTCTCAATTCAGATATTTTGAGCATATGAATTTTTTGGTTGTTCTTTTTTTTCTTAGCTCTAAATGGCAAAATGATAAATAAATAATTTCACAGTGCCCTTGTAAAAGTTAACATTTGACATTCAAAAGTTCAGCATGTAATAAATGCTATCATCATTATATACAGTGCAATCCTAATATCTCGACATCAGTGGGACTGTCTGACTTGTGTCGAGTAAAGAGAAAGCCGAAATAGCAGATTTGTAGTGGAAGAGAAAAAAAAGGGGGATGGGGGCATTAAACATCAACATAATGGGAAGTGTCCAATAAATAACGCAATTATGTCCCTTTTTCTTTAATTATCGGCATATTGTCACCCGTTCCTCAAATATCACTGTTGTGTGGAGCATAAATATGCGTGGTAATGATCTGCCGATGTCGGCGAAATGCGGTAGCTATCAAATGCACAGTGCTTTACTTTTTTTTTTTAATCCTCGACCTGACTGTTTCCTCATCAGAAGTGATGATACCGAAACACACACAATGCGGCTGTTAATCATATCTAGGTCAAGGCCTAGTATCAAAGGCGCATGAATGTTTTGCGGGGAAAAAATTACTCAGTCTGTAGTAGGCCTACTCTGTACTTTTATTGCCGTATGCTTATGCATGGCACTCCTCACTCGCGTTACTGAAGCCAAGAGTCATCTTCTGTGTCCACACACCCCCTCTCCTAGCCCTCCCGACCGGCACCGCAAAAAGAAATAAAGAGATCTTATATGTGGGGAGTTGCGTGGGCAATTTTGGTGGCATGGTAGTAGATCTAGTGCACCTGTTTTGCCGCGGTCATGGAAAAATGTCGATATAACAGGAAAGAATGGAATAACATGTCGAGTTACAGGGAAATATTTACTAGCATTAAAGAAGGAACAGGTTGGGACTTAAAAATTGTGTCAAGTTACCCAGAATGTCGACAAAAGCCATGTCGCGATAAGTGGATTGGACTGTACCTGCACACTCTTCCCAGAATTGTAAACCCTGTGAATGATATCAAACGATTACACAGAGAACAAGAACAGAATATTGTAATACCTCAAAGGCCAATTACAGGCTGCATTGCCATCATATCCGTTAGCTGGTCCTCCATTGTCTGTGCTGAAGAATATAACTGTGTTATCCAGCATTCCAGAATCCTGCAGAGCTTGATGTACCATTCCAATTGCATCATCTAGAGCAGACACAACGCCTAAACAAAAAGAGTACCGTAATAGATAATTCATTGTATTTTCACGTATGCACAGTTAAATCTGATTCCATGTATAGTAAGGAAAATCTATGGATTAAGGGCTATGTAACAATTGTTGGTTTTATACGATTGAAGTGAACAATAAATAAATGATTCAGAATTAAAAAAACAACTTATCAAATTTCTACGTAAATTACACAAATCCTTACAGTTCCAGAGATCTACAGTAAAATTTTCACTTTACTCACTTCATAGCACCCAACCGTCTATGAATGTGATTTTCTAGACATATAATTCACATCGTCACTTGCACATTATCTCATTTGCTATGGTAAGCCCAATATTCGGCTCGTGGATTTTTGCTTTGCAACAGAAAGCCGAATATTCAGCTCGAGTGGTCACCAATTTTCCAACACTAATCTCGAAGACAGCTTCTCGAAATATTGAATCACATTCTGGATCATTGATTTTCCTTTACTTTAATGTCTAATGTATTGTGTCTTGTGTTTATACTGAGTGAAAGAAAAGACATCTTTGAAATACCCCTAAATTTCAAACTGGACAGTGTTGAGAGTTCCCGTCCACACCCTCAAAAGTTACAATAGGGAATGAGTTAAGAATAGCAACAATAATACTGAAAAAAGATAGAGGTGATGAGATTAAAAAAGAATTAAGAAAAAGGGAAGAAAAAAAAAAAACCTGCAAACATTCTGCGTTTGACATCTTTGATGTGTGGAAATCTGTCCACATATTTCTGTGGAGCTTGAATCTTGTCGTCAGCATTGCCAACATGGACAGCTTGGTAAGCCAAGTACAGAAACAAAGGCTGGAGGCAAAAAAAAAAATATTCAGTATTTACCTTGCAATAACCATGCAAATGAGCGAAATGTGTGAAGCCGCCATTCACAAAAGATCGTGGCACAGAGGGTATATTGTGAGTATATATTCATTGCAAATATGTTAAATCTAGGTCAGAAAACCTGTTTTATAACATCAGTTGTAACCTAGAAAGTGTTTTCTCAGAAATATTCTCCAAGGTAGTGTGTTTTATTTTTCTTTAGTAGAAAAGTAGTGATATATGACAATGAGGATTGCAAACAGTCGGAAATAAGTTCATGATTCTGAACACTATGTTAATATCCTAGTAAGCTTAGAAATAAAAATTTCTGCAGGAAGTATTTCTGAGCATATGTGACATTTTCATTCAGGAAGAAATGCTCCACCCCTTCCCCACGTATTGCTATGGACATGCATAAAAAAAACAGTCTTCTGTAAACTATGAGCTCCCTTCAGAAGTAAGGGACATATTTACAACGATATATGTACTAAAAAGATCTTTATTTTGGCCAACTCTTGAACACCATAACCTCCCTTCAGCATTAAGGGACATATAAAGATTCATGTATCAAAAAGACCTCTTGGTCAAGTTTCATGTTACCTTTGTCTTGTCATGAGACCGAATGAGAGAGTCTGCCTGCTCAGTGAAAACGTCAGTGGAATAAATCTCAGTCTGGTTCCACAATGTCTGGCCATTGTTGTGAAAATCATAGCCCATGTAACCCTGAAATTATCAAAAAGGTAAACTTCTAAACTAGTCATTTCTCTTCATTTCAGTACCCATGAAAGTTTCAGATTTTAAATCTCGTATTAAATGCTTGTCTGCTCACTAGAGATTTAATGTTTAAGAATTAACCTTTTCCGTACGTCGTGGGAAGAAATGTTCCCACAGCCCTCTTTAAAATTCAATATAAAATACACATTTGACAGCACGGTATTGAAACTCCATGTATTCTTCAAGTTTCATCAGAGGATTCGTCCGGTGCTATAGAAGTGAATGTTTGTTTGTTTTAGCGGGTTTTATTTACTCTTACTTTTCGGTACCCCTTACAGTATGTCGTGGGAACAAAAATTACCAGACTAGCAAAGAAGAGATTTACTAAATCCAACGCGTCCGTATGTCGTGGTAAAAAATGTTCCCATGCAGCAGATACTGTAAAGTGAAACAATCGCGCTGTCGACATCAGGTTTCCCCCAACATATAAAGGGGGACACAAGTTGAAGACATGACCCCACTGTCCCACCCACCAAACCCCTCCTGAAACGCAAGCAATAATGGTTTTTGAGGAGATCAAATTTCAGTGGTATGTGTTATATGGGGCGCTAAGAATAACGTACAGTGGCATCGGACGACCAAACCTCTCATTCTTTGTTGTGAAAAAAAAAAAAAAAATGAAAGAGAAAAACCTTAACATCGGGTATGTAACTTCTTTGGTTGCAGTAAACTGTGTCTCTTTGTGTAATCCGTAACCGGGTCATCTTTATGGGCGATTTCCAAGCCTCAATATCGACTGGGCAACATTCTGGTAACATTGATGCGTTTAGATTTTGATTTGGGACTTAGTTTTATATGGACAGTACCTAGAGAAATGTCTGTAATATGAACAGATGATTATTTCTCAGTGTATTGTTTAATTTTATGGCCCCATTATGTAACAAGAGACTAGTAAAGAAAGATAAACGAGAAGCCATGGAACAGCTAGCGGCAGATGCGGAGGAGGCAGCAGCAAGAGGAGAACAGGGTAAGCTCTACAAGATCACTAAGCGCATTTGTGGCAAGTACGGTGGAAGACCAAGTGTTCCAATCAAAGACAAGAATGGGAAACTACTGACTACAGAACGAGAACAGGATACACGCTGGACAGAGCACTTTCAGGAATTACTAAACCGGCCACCACCTGAAGATAGAATAATAATACAAGATGCTGCTGAAGACCTTGACATCAACATAGATCCACCAAAGAAGGAAGAGATAGTGGCAGCAATAAAGAGCCTAAAAAACAGCAAAGCCCCAGGAAAAGACAACTTGACTGCAGAACTGTTCAAAGCAGATCCGGATCAGTCAGCCACCATCCTTCAGCCACTGTTCACAGCTATCTGGGAAGCAGAAGCAGTACCAAAGAGCTGGAATGAAGGCAGAATAGTGAAAATACCCAAGAAAGGAGCACTCAGCGATTGCAACAACTGGCGTGGTATCACTCTCCTTTCTATACCCAGCAAAATCCTTGCCAAGATCATTGTGCAACGTATGTCAGATGCTGTGGACAAGACACTGAGAAAGGAACAGGCCGGATTCCGAAAGGGGAAAGGATGCATTGACCAGATCTTCACACTCCGAAACATCAAAGAACAGTGTTCAGAATGGCAAAGGCAGCTCTATGTGAACTTCGTTGACTTCGAAAAGGCCTTCGACAGCATCCACAGAGAGAGTATATGGCGCATTCTTCGGCACAATGGGATTCCCAGCAAGCTTGTTGAACTCATCAAAAGCTTTTACAAGAACTTCAGTTGCAGTGTCGGAAACAGTGATGCATCCTTTGAAGTGAAAACTGGTGTACGGCAAGGATGTGTGATGTCAACAATTTTGTTTAACCTCGTAATCGACTGGATTATACGGAAAACTACAGAGGATGCACCAAGAGGCATCAGATGGACACTCTTCGACAACCTAGAGGATTTGGACTTTGCGGATGACCTTGCGCTATTGTCACATAGTCACCAACACATGCAAGATAAGACGCAGAGACTACATAATTTTGGATGCAAAGTAGGCCTTCGGATTAGCCAGAAGAAGACAGAGATTATGACCCTAAATGTAGACACTCCAGCACCAGTGCAAGTAGATGACAAGAGCCTCACCACGACGGACAAATTTAAATACCTTGGTAGCATTATCAGACCAGAGGGTGGCACAAAGGAGGACATCCAAAGTAGGCTGGGAAATGCAAGGGCTGTCTTTCAAAGTATGAGCAACATTTGGAAATCGACACAATACGGCATCAACACCAAGATCAGACTGTACCAAAGCTGTGTCCTATCCACACTCCTGTATGGATCAGAGTGTTGGCGAATGACAGAAGGTGACCTCGCCAAGTTGTCTTCCTTCCACACCACATGTCTTCGTAGGATTCTCCGCATCTTTTGGCCAAACAAGATTTCTAATCAGGAACTACTAAGGCGATGCAAGCAAGAAGAAATAGCCAACATCATCACGAAGAGACGATGGAGATGGCTTGGACACGTGCTGCGAAAGGAAGCAAATTCTATAACCAAAACAGCACTTCAGTGGACACCGGAGGGACCGCGCAAGCGAGGCAGACCCAAGGCAACCTGGCGGAGAACAATCGAGGCAGAGATGAAATCCTTCAATCACTCATGGGGAACTCTCGCAAAGATGGCCCAGGACAGACAGGGCTGGAGATCCTTTGTTGCTGCCCTAAGCACCAGTGGGTGCAACAGGAAATAGTAGTAGTAGTATTATGTAACAAAATATGCAAATCTCTTCATTTTATATATTACTTTCCCCCCTTTATATAAAATATCAGATAATTGAAATCAACCACGTATGAACTTGGTTTTCATTTCTGCTCCGGCGGAAAGCGTATTGTTTGATAAAACACAGTATGTAAATCCTGTCTTTTCCAAGGTTTTGAGGGAACAGTTAGAAAATGATGCCTGAAGCTATAGAGCACTGTCGGTAGTGAGCACAGCCTCGCACGACCAAGTGAGTGTTGACGAACTGGCTTGAATGCGAAGCCATAGATCTAATTATAAATGCACAGATATTAACTGGCGAGTGGGACAGTGAGTGGCACATAGTGACGAAAATGTGCAGTGCTGACAAGATGGTCATGAAAGTTGATAGAGCTTCAGCTGGTGCTACTCAATCTCAGAAGGAACAACATGTAACACGCATGTGAGGCTGTTGCTGAAGATTACATGAAGAAATCAACAAATTCTTTCACGGTCACCCATTTTGAGGCCTGTCATTGGAAATGGCAAGTCGTTTCAATGGTCCTCGCGTCCTACATTTTGTTATGTTTCCTCAATTCTGAAAAGCCTGAAGAAGTTTCCTCAACCATAAGTCAATGGTTGAACGTCCAACGTGTGGTGGACATCG
The DNA here is from genome assembly GCA_963931925.1 of Onchidella celtica. Lineage (NCBI taxonomy): Eukaryota > Metazoa > Mollusca > Gastropoda > Systellommatophora > Onchidiidae > Onchidella > Onchidella celtica. Next base: position 26,188,356 of record OZ007582.1, read on the forward strand.
ACAGGAATGTTAATTATTTACTGCTCATTATTTTAATTTCGATAATCTGTATGTATTTTTGTTCCCGAAAACATCACTTGTAATCATTAGCACCCAAATCAGAAACGTTTGCATTTCTGGGAATCTTTGCACTTTGATTTCACCATTTGACTCTTTCCGTATCTATTATTTTAAGTGATTGTCTTTCTCATGGACCACACAGCCCATTTACCGCCTCTGAAGTTCATTTTGTTCAATTTATTATGCGGATAGGAATAGGATAAACTGACACTGAGTCATGTACTTACCCTTCTCATTGTCGCTCTCGCCTTATCTTCCAGTGCGGTAAGGTTTGATGAGGCAATGTTAACTGTTAAAGTGTTATAGAAATATTGGGCCCACATTACGCCAGTCTTTGCCCCCAAAAGACTGTTTTCCGCATTGTGGTTATACTGTGTTTTCTCAGACTTTTACTTTGTTGGACACCGCAATAGTGTCGTACAACTGACCTCGACCCATTGTTGCAGTACGCAACTAGATGTGAAAAAAATAATGTGGCTTTCTTACTATGCTGTGCTCATGAGCAAATGACAATGATAGGTCTCATCCCACGATATAATTTCGAACTAAATAATACAGTGCGGTACTTAGCAGTTTGCTACAAAAATTAAAAACAATTAAGACAGGTGAGGACCGGGTATACACATGTAATACGATAGTACATGTATACATTGTACATGTATATTGAAAGAAATAAGCATCTGCGAGGCTTTTCCTGTACTGGCAGAAAGCTGCCTTAGATAATAAAACTTACCTGATTGTTGCACGTGGAGGTGGGGTGGAGGACATTACAGAGCATCGTTTGAAATTCACACGAGTATAATCATCTTTGTGCAATTACATACTATAATTACACACCTTGTTTCCATTCAGGTTGAAGCTGAAAGAAAACTATAGGCGAGCACCATATTCTAGCGCCCTGGCTAAGAGTAAGAATCACGGTGGTCGGCCCACTGTGATACAATTATAAATTTAGAGAATAAACATCCCACAGAACGTTTCTTTTGACAAAAAGTGGTCCCTAGAGTCCCCGTGAAAGCTGCATTGGATAGTATTTGTGACCACGAGGGACAGACCGACTGAAAGTGTGTTATTCTACACTTGTCTCAGTGTGGTAACAATTGTTCCCAGGACGTACGGATAGGCATAACCTGCATTTTTCTCTATACGGGACAGTCTGGTAACAAAATTTACGTCGTACGGACCGCAGGGAAAATAGCGACGTACGGAAAAGGTTAATATAATGCAATGCTGACTGCAATTGTACTTGTAACCAACTGTCAATAGTGTCAATAATATTTTCTTAGACTTGTGAACTTAAGAGAGCATTTGACATACCACCTCATACCGTGTGGAGTGGCAATAAAAGAGTCTTTAACAGTTTAACAAAATACAAATTTTCCATCAATATAAATCTTTCATCTGCTGTGCAAAAATCCTGGAAAATATTCTCATCAAGAACACAATCACACCATAATCAACCTACCCCACCAAGTGCATAGTGATCAAAGTAATCACCATGTCCCAAATAATAACCAAGATGTGTATCAAATCCTCTACTCTCTGGCAAATACTCCCTCCTGTAAAAGCCCAGGTGCCACTGGCAGAAATGAAAAAAAAAAAAAAAGTTAAAAGTTATCTAAAAAGAAACAGACAAGACATACCCCATCAAGTCCGTAGTGGTCAAAGTAATCTCCATGACCTAAATAATAGCCTACATGGGAATCAAAGCCCCGATTGTCTGGAAGATACTCGGTCTTGTGGAAACCCAAATGCCACTGAAACAATGTATGAGAGATATTTGCAGAACATTAGGAAATCATGCTAATTCCTTGGTAGAGTACTGTATCTTTGTGCTGATTATGAGACCTATGCTAGGTAGTGCAGTGAGCAATTTAGAGCTTTCTATTTATCTTAGGACTATGCATGAATGCTTCTGTCATTGAAAATGTTAATTTCCTGTCTCATCAGTTTGTATTTCCTATGATTCAATTTGTTATTCCACAAAACCTTTCATGCATTATTTATTGCCTAAAAACTAATCAGAATCCACTGAAATCAAATAAAAAACTCAGTCGATTACTGAACACAAACTGAAAAGGCAACCCTGTTCATCCCTTGTGTTTATCCCTGTACCTCAGCATGAAATGAGAGTTTGAAAAGAATGAAGATTCCCTCACAAAAGACAGCAAACATTTTACCTTCCCAACCACATGAGTACTGTATCCAAGAGCCCTCAGATGTTGCGCAAGTGTAACTTCAGTTAGTGGCAGACCATAAGGTTGAGAACCAACGATAACAGAGTGCTGTAGGCCTAATCACAATGAAAGAATATCACTTCATTAGACTTAATAAAGAAATAAACTAACTTTAACAGGATGAACCTGAAAATAATAACAACTCTTCAACAGCATTTTAGGTTCTATAGGTCTATGCAGCTGCATGACTCAGTAGGTTAAAATTCATCCAAATTCTTCTATTCAAATGCTTGCACTTTATTCCGTCTTCAAACTTTGTGTCACTATTCCAAAGTGCTAAACTATGTTTTTAACTAGTAAAATGTTCTTTGCGCACAGTGCTGCAATTTTTAGCTCACCCATTTCTGTAACTTTTGCTAAGTCACTATAAGAACTCTGGAGTGCACTTTTTTTTACCTGTATGTATGGGATATTTCCCACTGAGAAGAGCACCTCTTGTTGGAGTACAGATAGGCTGAACATAATAATTATTCAGGATGACTCCCTCCTGAGCAAGCTTGTCAATATTTGGAGTTTCAATCTCTGAGCCGTGAAATCCAACATCATCCCAGCCCTGCAGAGAAACAAACACATTATAATATTAATATTCTACTTTACTTGGTTAACTTGAAAATTCAGTTTCCAGACAAATATCCCTAAATTAATGTTTCTTCTTTTTAATGACATGAACTGATAATATTCAGTCAAAAAGAATGAAATGTCCATCACCGATTGCCTATATAACTATGCACCTTGGAAAGTTTCGTTGGATGACAATTTTAGGCTCTTTATCTTAAGAACGTACGTACAGTTCTTTCACATTCCATCGAAATCTCTTACCAAGTCATCTGCCAGTATGAAAACAATATTTGGCGGCGACTTTGCTGCTAACAATGTGATTACAATAGTTAACAGAGCAACACAAAACTGAAGTTTATAATTCATAATCATTGCCATAGACTTCATAGCATAGGAAAACAAAGTCACATGATCAATGTCACATGATAGTGTGTCTAAATTGGGAATGTGGTTAGATTACTTCAACGTAGGAGATCATTAATTTAGATCGAAAATAATTATTGCCCTTGCAAACAAACCCATTGTTCACCGTTCATTTGCCAGACTGGTTGATAAAGACACTGAATTTCCTAGATCGCACAGTCCAACGTCATCCACTGATTAAAAGAAAAAAAAATCACTTTGGAAAAAGTTTTAATTATATTTATCCCTAACATTGTAGGTAACCACATTGCACGGAGGTAAACAAAGCACAAGTGCGCCATCTGTTGCTCAATGGAAAGTTGGGAATATCAAGACAGGTAAATTGACCATATATTATTTGACAGGATGTAGGATAGGCCTAATTCCAACCCTAATTCTGTTCCTCCAAAATTTGCTGTCAGCTTAATAATAGGTAAGAATTTCGTCCCGTAAACCTCATACAGGAACATGGCCTGAAATCCTTGGCTTAGGGGAATAAAGTTAAAGAACAGATTGATCCCATCCATGTCTAAATCTCCAGATCTAGACTCGAGACATCTATGGATCTAGTCTAGATCTAGATCTAATTCTAAAGAACGAAATCAAAATACCCCACCACCTGCCATCTTAGTCGTCCAGATTGTCAGATTTTGACACAGCCTGATTTTGGGATCACTCATGGGGAACTGCAAATTTTGGCAAGACTCGTTTTCTGGCGTGCAACATGTTAGTGCTCAATAGTGACAATATATTTGACAGTACAACGAATAGATCTCAAGACCTAGGGCGTACTAGAGATCCAGAGTCTAGATTTGACCTAGAGATCTAGATCGAGATCCAGTCTACTCTAAGTCAGTTCAAGTTTTCCAGAAAAGCTTTTTTTTTTTTTCATATATAGACTAGATATAGATCTAGATCTATCTAGATCTAGAGTCTAGATATATCTAGATAGATCTAAATGTCCCTAGATCTAGATATATCTAGAGTCTAGATCTAGATAGATCTAAATGTAAAAAAAACTCAGGCCTGGAAAATTTCCAAATTTATAAAACCTAACAACAGTGTTGGGCTCTAGCTTAGGTTTAGAGGTGAATGTTGAATTCAGAGAGTGAATGATAGGAAGAAAGTAAACATTTAGAGGGATGATGATTGAGATCAGTGAGAAAAGTACATTTCGATATCAGTTATCACACAACATTTTGTTGGAAATATTTAAATTTAACATTTTCCAATGGTCAGTCTTTTACATTCTTTTCGCACATGGCCAGCAAAGCATGGTACCAGTATTTAAAATTTGCCAGTATTAAGTTTGAACAATCTGTGGAATGCGAGTGAAATGTTTATAAACTGTGATGAAGTGTTCACACTCACAGTAGGCCTATTGCCCTGGCAAATTTTCAAAAACCTAATAGATTCTTTTGTTGGATCTTCCCAGGGAAAGGTGGCTGAATGTGTTTCATGCCTGTATTGCCAGAATGCACCTTTTAACTCTCACCCTGCGCAGGGCATCGAATGTCGGTATCACTTTCCAAGCGTTCACTCTGCACGGGCGGGTTTAGTCGGCAAGGTCAAGCTGACCGTGCCACGCGCAAGCCGTATTTTCACGTGTCGGGTCACTGACCTTTTTGAGAGGTAACCACCGTCTTATTGTTCACTGTATCTCTTCTAAATCAAAGGTATTGTGACATGGACAAGTTAACCAGTGAACCACTGGTCGGAATCACAAAGACTAAGCTTTCAAAGGCTCTCCCCACACTTTCAAAAGATGTAACATCGACATATAATACGAACTGTTGGTCAACAAATTTGCAATATTATCTCATTTTCTCACAAGCTGACCACTGTCTGCACTTGTCTGTATCTAAGAACCAATCAGAAACAAGCTCTGAAATGATCTTTGCCCCAAATGCCCATATTGGTTTAATTTATTGTTAGTATCATAAGTATGTGTGTCAATCAGGATGAAACCATTTATGTAGGGCTTGGGAGGGCGTGGCTAGTTATCATGCTTCGTTCTCACGAAAACTACAGCTGTCAGTTTGGAATCATAAGTCATTGGTTAGAGACTGACAGACTACAGTTTTGCTGGTTAATTCATTATCAATCGTATAAGGCATAGCAGCGAATGTTTTCATACCGATCAATAAAAACGGAACCACGTGGACAGCGGTAGTGTGGTCATCGTACTTCGGTAGAGGTCAGTGACCCCAGATAAGATTCTCCGTGAGTAAGATCACTGACCGGACAGCGGGCTTTGAGGCGTCGCGCGCAGGGTGAGCGTTAATGTTCTCAGCAGTCAGTTTGCTGAGCTACTAGTTATATTATATTAAAAAATCCCTTTTCAAACTTGACAGGGGCTTTTGCTTCCCTGCAACCCCCAAGGCACAGCTGCTACTAAAGTTGCAACAAACGGGGATCCGTATACCCTGCAGTTTGAAATTTTTGGAAGGAGTACCATAAGTATGCCATATGTCGATATGAGTTACGCAACTTTAGTGTGGCATCTGTTTCTTGTTCCGTGTGTTAATCGCTGAACCATGCATTTATTATAAAAACATCATCGAGAGGACTATCTTGCCGGGGGGGGGTGTGGGGCTGCGACCTCCTGCACATGGACACTCCTAAAGTGGCATCCCTGTAATTATGTAATATCCCTAATGTGTGATTCAAATGTAACTCCTCCCAAATTGTTCATTACTCTAAGAAAATTGATGCATTAGAAGTTGAGGCCCCACATAGTGTACTGATTGGTTTCATTGAGTCTGCAGTTGTCAGACAAACTGTCAAATTTTCAATGCCATATTTATCTTTATGCTATAGTCTTATTGTCAGGTCAGAAAAATCTGCTACTGGTAACATGTAATCCAGTACAACCTGTTTCATGAACTGGTACGCTAGCATGGTATCAGTGGGCGTGCACCTTTCATGAACTGGTACGCTAGCATGGTATCAGTGGGCGTGCACCTGTCGGTGCAAACGGCCAGGGCGGAGGAGGTTTCATCTAACCCAACGGCCACATGCTAGGGCACAATGTGACCCTCAGTACTTGGGTCCTTCATATTGGCCCCCGGTAGCGGTATGGTCATAGGCTTGTTTGCCTAAATCACAGACGAAGAATTGAGCAAACTTCCCGGACGCAGCTTCGAAGCTGGCGGCAGCAGGCCAGTGGTTGATTGATAGGGCAGATGGCAATATACCGTCACTCTGGCCTGGATATCGTGACACAGAGCATCCACCAGTATTGGTGTTCTTTGGTTTGGGTCTTTCACCCTAGTCAGTTGGGACTGCGAGGCTGTGGAGTAGCCTACAGGCAGCCGGTCAGGCAATATGACTGTCCCTCTGGCATCCTCCTGCACCTGGATACATTTCCAGTCGTCTTGACCCTGTCTTGCCACTTGGATAAGTTGTGTCCAGGCGAGAGAGTGAGTCTGATGTTTGCGCAGCTCTTTCTCACTAAAAACAAATTCTTTCCGCCAGTCTTAACACTCACCTCGTCTTCTTTCATCTTTGTCTCGTCTTCTTTCCTCTCAAAATTCCAACGGCGATGGGCAAGTGCGGTGGCAGCAGGTTTGGATAGACTGGAAGCTGTTAGCACAGACCTACACGTTGGTGGCTGTGGGCTATGGTCGCTTCATCGTCAATTGAAGTGGAGGCGTGGGGAGGCAGCACCCACAGTAGCTGAGCAGCCTTATTTAAGGATAGCACTGCTCACCTCAACTGAGGAAGGGGTTAGAAAAGGTGCCCTAAAGAAAGCCCACTTCACATCACCCTGACTGGTATACCGCGACCAGTGGGGATCCCTTTTTGCGGTCGAAACAAAAAGAAATTCAGCTTACTCAGGCTAGGAGCCTGGAATATACGCACACTACAGGACAACTCAAACAACCCGGAAAGACGCACTGCACTTATTGCCATTGAGCTCAGCAGGTACAACCTGGACATAGTGGCACTCAGTGAGACCAGACTCCCTGATAGTGGCCAACTCAAAGAGCTCAGTGGTGGATACACCTTCTTCTGGAAAGGCAAGGGTGCAGTCGAACCGAGACAGCATGGTGTTGGGTTTGCAATTAAAAATGACCTTGTCAGAAACTTGCAGTCCATGCCAATTGAAATAAATGACAGGCTAATGACACTCAGGATCTCAGTTGGGAAAAGCCAGTCAGCCACCCTCATTAGCGCATATGCGCCCACCATGACAAACCCAGATGAAGCCAAAGACAAGTTCTATTCTGATCTAGAATCTGTCATATGCTCTGTCCCGGCAGCTGATAAGCTGATTCTCTTGGGGGACTTCAATGCTAGGGTTGGCTCCGAAATCTCAGCATGGCCAAATGTTTTGGGCCCTCATGGAGTTGGTTCATGCAATAACAATGGGTTGCGCTTACTTACTTTGTGCGCTGAATTTGGCCTGTTCATTACCAACACAAATTTTAGTCTCCCCGTGAGAAACAGAACGTCATGGATGCATCCCCGCTCAAAGCATTGGCATCTCATAGACTATGTCATTGTGAGGAAGACTGACAGAAAGGATGTCCTTGTAACAAAGGCGATGTGTGGTGCCGAGTGTGGAACTGACCACAGACTCATTGTTTGCAAGCTCAGACTAACATTGAGGCGCAATAGACGCCCTCAAGGGAAAGCGCTACCTAAACGCCTAAATGTTTCAAAACTCTGCTCAGCTGAGAAACAGAGCGAGCTCTCATCAGAACTCTCCTCAAAATTGGATTGCGTGACTTTTGACCCTGAGAACATTGAACAGAGCTGGACTGACCTAAATACGACTGTACACTCTTGCGCCAGCAGCACAGTTGGTTTTCCTGTCCGCAAGCACCAGGACTGGTTCAATGATAATGAAATCAAAGTGCTCATCAAAGAAAAAAATAGTCTCATCCAAGCTCACTGCAGTGACCCCTCTTCCACAGCAAAAGCTGATGCACTGCGTGCATGTAAGGGTGTACTCCAGAAGAAGCTGAGGAAAATGAAAAATGACTGGCTTGAAGAGCGAGTAAGAGAAACTCAGAAATATGCCGACACAAACAACACTAGAAAGTTCTTTGAGAGCCTCCGAGCTGTGTTTGGACCATCCCGCTCTGGCACTACGCCACTTCTTGCGTCAGATGGTTCAACACGCATTGTTGAATTGAATGCCATAATTCAGCGTTGAGCAGAACATTTCGGAGGTGTGCTAAATCGGCCATCAAATATAAATACTGAGTCCATTGACCGCCTCCCTCAGACTCCTATTAATGCAGCTCTTGCCAAGCCATTCACAGCAAATGAGACCCGAACTGCCACAAATCAGATGTCCTTTAACAAATCACCAGGCGTGGATTCAATTCCTGCTGAGGTGTATGCCTTCGGTGGAGAAAAGCTTATTGAAAGGTTGACCGAGTTGCTCAATCATATGTTGAAAGCAGGGAAGCTGCCACAGGACTTCAAAGATGCTTCAATCATCCATCTGTACAAAAACAAAGGGGACAGCCAAGTCTGTGACAACCATCGGGGAACCTCTCTACTTTCAATTGCTGGCAAAATATTGGCAAGAATGCTTCTGAATCGCCTTCTTGATCACCTCTCGGCAAATGACTTGCTTCCCGAGAGCCAATGTGGCTTTCGTAAAGAGAGGGGAACGGCGGATATGATTTTTGCTGCCAGACAGATTCAGGAAAAATGCATGGAACAAAATAAAGCGCTGTATATCACATTTGTTGACCTCACAAAAGCATTTGACACAGTGTGTCATGAAGGCCTCTGGAAAATCTTGGCGAAGTTTGGGTGTCCACCCGAATTCATCACAATAGTGCGCCAGTTTCATGATGGCATGCAAGCTGCAGTCAAAAGCAACGGCAGTGTTTCAGAGCCCTTTGCTGTCACAAATGGGGTAAAACAGGGTTGTGTCTTAGCCCCAACTCTGTTCAGCATCATGTTCTCTGCAATGCTACAAGAAGCCTTTAGCTCTCCTCCTCAAGGGGTAAGCATCAAGTGCCGAACTGATGGCAGTCTATTCAACCTCAGGAGACTTCAGGCAAAAACCAAAACCAAAAGTACTCAAGTCTGTGACCTACTATTTGCTGATGATTGTGCACTTCTGGCACACGATGAGGATAGCATGCAAAACTGTGTTGATAAGTTCTCTAGTGCCTGTGACAACTTTGGCCTCACAATAAGCACAAAGAAGACGGAAGTGCTCCATCAGCCTACTCCAGACGACAAGTATCCTGTGACCCCAAATATCAAAGTCCATGACAGTCTTCTGAAGGTGTCGGAGAACTTCACCTATCTTGGCAGTACACTGTCTTCCGCGGCTCGTGTTGATACTGAAATTCTCTCAAGAATCAGCAAAGCCAGCTCTGCATTTGGCAGGCTTCGAAAGAGAGTATGGGATGTCGCCGGCATTCGCACAGACACTAAGCTGAAAGTGTACAATGCTGTGGTCCTTCCCACCCTACTCTATGGGGCTGAAACCTGGACAGTGTACCAATCGCATGCCAGAAAGCTAAATCACTTTCATCTGGCCTGCCTTAGAAAGATCCTAAGGATCAAATGGCAGGATAAAATTCCAGACACTGAGGTCCTCAATCGTGCCAAGGAATTGAGCATCTTCTGCCACCTGAAAAAAATTCAGCTACGTTGGGCAGGACATGTTGTCAGAATGCCCGACTCCAGACTCCCTAAGCAAATCTTCTTCTCTGAGCTCTCCAATGGAACGAGGAATGTTGGGGCCCCAAAGAGACGTTACAAAGACAATCTCAAGCAATCACTGAAGGCCTTTGCCATTGATGTGAGTGAGTGGGAAAAGCTCTCGCTTGATCGTGCAAATTGGAGGGCGGCCCTTACCAGAGGCAGCAAAGCATGGGAAGCTGACAGAGTCCAGCAGGCTATCAAAAAAAGAGAACGGCGCAAGAAAAGGCCCAGTGGTACTGAACCAACGGAGCACTCTTGTCATTTATGCGGAAGGGTCTGCAGGGCAAAAATAGGACTTATCAGTCACATGAGAAGCCATAAGTCATGAAAGAACAGTCTTTCCATTCTGTCCTCTGTGTCCTTTAGTTCTCTTCATTGTCCATGTGTTGAAATTCCCAACAATTTCTGTTCTTTATTCCTCTGGTGTTGTTAAGGTCATCATCATACCTGATGGACGAACTATTATTATTATTATTATTATAGTCATAGTGTCAGAGTGTATTCTTCAGTTGTGTGACCAATGATATAAAATATAATTGGTGGCTGCCGGTATGTGGGCCACATTTACTCACTACTGTACAAGGACTTAACATATTTATGTTTTGTACCACATCACTTTTGCAAGCAGTAAAAAATGTCAGAATTTAGAACTGTTATCAAGATGTCAGTTTGTCATTCCAGTGCAGATGACTTATAGTCAGAATGTGTGAAAACAGCTTGTTTGGAAGGGTGCAGATATACATTATTTACATTTCTTCAGGCTTTTCAAATTCAAACCTAAAGTGGCATAAGGAAGAGCAATGTAATGTGAAGTTATGTTGAAGCCATGTTAAATTCACAAGAATAAAATTATACATATTAAATAGACCCGAATAGATTCAATATTCATAAACTCCCCTATCATAAAATTTTAGGTGAAAAAATATCATAAAGCTTTGACTTACCTCTAAAACTATTCACCATTCTTGGGCCAAGTGTTTTATTTTTTTCTTTCAAAAATTCAAGATAAAATGCAAAAGTATCTGGTACATGGTAGTTTGAATCACATCAACAGCCAACATAGTGAAATATGGCAATAATTTCTATCTCTAGAGGTCATCACAGGTCATGTAATTGTTTCATTTTATCTGTTTTCTCCTTCCTTGATAAAGTACTGCAGTTTAATGATGTTATGGATTTGAAGGGGTGTCACATTTGATGTTGTTGTGTGTGGAGTAAAATCTGGTTTGGTTATATTATATAACTTTATAAGCCAGTGGTGAAAGGAGCAAATATCTGTAGTGAACCCTTGGATTTGAAAGAATCCACATATGTATTGAACGGCTGAAAAGTGTTGAACTAAAACAGTGACTTTGGTTTGTGTTATAAATGTGCAAGAGCACTTTGTACTTCTTGTTTGTTACTAGAAAACATCTTTTAACATAAGAAGTGATATATCAAAAATTGTGTGGATTTACCATCTAATTAGAACTTTATTGTTCTATCTCGGCAAAATGGCAAACAATTATTTATGATTGGTTTATTAACTTGTCACTGCACAGAATTATAAAATTGGTCCCACGTTTGGGTGTCTTTTCTGTGTTTATGAATTTGAAATTGATATTGATTTATTCTCATCAAATGAGGAGTGGTTGATAGTGAAGTTGTGATGACACACATCACATCAGTGTTAGCAAAGGCGTGTAACAGCATTGGAACACTAGCAGTTTGACGTTTGTTGAGCATTCCTTGAGGTCTGAATGGACCATCTCTTTCCCCCAATGAAATCTCACTGTACAAATCAGCAGGAGGAGTGCCGGGCAATTGTGTTTAGAACTATGTCATGCCATAAATGTTGAATTTATTTCATATTTGGAGTATGATCATTTACTCATGCAATAATAAAAACAAGTGGAATATAATTTTTGTAATGTTTTTTTTTTTTTAAATAAATTTGTGAATTAGATGTTAGATTAAATTCTTTGTTTATTTATAGAAAAGAAAAAAAAATTTTTGAATGACTTATTTTCTGATAAACTATTTACCCCCCCCCCCCCCCACTCCCCTCCAACGTACACACACTGGCCCTCACAAGGGAAGTCGAGCACCAAAATGCTTGTTTAACAGTTCTCTTTCTCTGAAGATCTCCTGTAGTCCCACTCTCCTAACATAGAGTTTCAGTTGTTTTTATGTACATGTATTTTTATTTTAACAGAGTTGAGGAGAATCTTGACCTGATGCTGTAATCTGCCTCTCATCGCTCTTCTGGAGAGGGTTGAGTCCCCAGCAACAGAGCACTATGAATGATGACAAGCCATTTGTATGCCCTGTGGCTGATTGTGGCATGGTGAATATCACATATTCCCTTTGATTTTCCAGTCCATATTTTTAATAATGACTTCCTCATTGAATGAAATTTAATTTTACCAGCGTATTTTTATATTATAATGGAAAAACACCTGATATTTATTTTAATTTATATTGGGCCCCAAACCGAAAGATAAATTTCAGCATGAAATGTGGCTTTAGTATCTGATAAAACAATTTATAATACACTGTATTTTCTGTCTTGTTGTGAGGTGATCCAAAATGTTTTACTGAGGGAGCATACTCAGCTAAAGTGAGAAAATGAAGTTTTGCCAATTTCATTGCCTAATTATTTTCAATGGTATTATTTAATAATGAAGTGCAAAGAGTCACAGAGAAAGGCAAGACAATAATAGCCCATATATATTGTTAATTTTTTCACTCATTTTTGTGTTCGCATTGCACAAAACGTAATATCTGCATATAAATCCACATTGCAGCCCTTCGGGAAAATTTAGAATTTTCATTGAAGTCTTTGAGTTTGACATTGGCGAGTGAAGAAACTTAACATTGAAAATGCCTCACAAATAATATTGACCTTAGTCCATGTCAATCTGTCATATTAAGCACCGCATATATATTTATTGGATTTATTGCTTTTTGTTGCACAGCGATTTATCAATGAGGACCATCTCAATGTCCACTCCAAGAAACATGAGATGTCACTGGCATTGAATGCAGGTGGCCAGGCCAGTAATTCAGCAGTCCATCACTTCCTGGGTATGGAATTCGATTGTATTTTTACATTCATAACTTTATAACGGAATGCAAATGTCAGCTTATTTTTTTCATAAGAAAATCCACATGAAGGAGCTACGTGTGGCCCATGCATAAGATAATTTACTCTATTTGAGAGTAGGTTTTCGAACTTGGCATTGGTGCAGATTGCAAGAATCATGAACAGGAGTTTAAAATATGATCAAAATTGATGTAGGAAACTGTTATCTTGTGAGAAGACCAAATATATGTACAACATAATTGTTTAATAACTTACGACACTGTGGATTGTTGTTTAATGTAATCTAACATTTCTCCAAGAATTGTTTATGAAAGTACAGTGCACTCTCCCGATTACGACATCTCCGAATAACGACATTCTCCCGATAACGACATTGACCCCCGGTCCCGATTTTTTTACTATATGTTATTAGTAATAAAACTCTCTAAATATCGACATACTTTTTAGACCACTCTCCGGATAACGACATTGAGTTAGCAATAATCGGCTGTGACTTTGCTAGATACAAAAATAAAAATAGCTAAAATATTGTTTCCGGTCAGTTTCATTTCATTCTCTGAGCCAATAAAAACACTTCTTTTCCGACCAATGAAATGTCCTACCAGAGGCACCTCATAGCCAATGAGATCGCTTTGTTATCGGCCAATGAGATCGCTTTGTTATCGGCCAATGAAAACACACCTGTGACTATTGTCGTCGGAACAAAAAGGGTGACGCGCATTAAATGAGTCAGTCATCACATCGCTGACCGCTGAATCGATTGTATTCACCCGAGAACAATAACGCACCCCAAGATGTCGACAGCTGCTGTTAAAAAAAGAAAGTGTGTATTTTACATGTTTGGAAAGTCCGATCACTGATCACCCACTATGGTTGGTACGTTACATTCTAAGGGTCTAACCACACCCCTTTTTCCGCCATCTTGAAAATCTCCGAATAACGACATGTTCCCGATAACGACATGCACCTCTGGTCCCGAGCCATGTCGTTATCGGGAGAGTGCACTGTACATAAGAAGTTGAACTCTGCATGAATGATATTCAGTTTACCATCATTGTTGTTGACCCTTTTCATCCAATCACAGTAAGCATGCTTTGGATAAATTTGAATTTCAGATCAGACCCCAACTCCTACAAAATTTCTGAAGAATTGTGAGGAGATTGGTCTTTTCCAAGAATTGACACAAAATCCATTTGACCATGCATACAAGAAGGCACTTGATAACGATGTGAGTTTTATTCTTCAATGTTATTTGCAATTTGGAAGCCTTCATTAATGGCATCTACTGTAAAACATATTGTGTGACAGCTTTCCATTAGAGGGATGATTATAATGATCAGTGACATTTATTTATGTACAAAATTTCCCAAACAGTACAACTAAAAAGAAACACTTAGTAAAAGAGATTATTTCTAATCCTCCACATAGCACACTGAGCGGATCACTAATGTGTCAGCTCTGCTACCAAGTAGAAATACCACTTTCTCATTCTGTTTTGTCTGAGGAAGAACAACAAAGCATGTCAACAGATATTCAGACCGCTACAATTACAAATTTCAGTGTCTATCATCTGTATGTTTAGAATGCAATTACATATCCTCAGCACTCTGTTAGAAGTCTTGTGAACTCAGAACTGCCAAGTATGTTTAAAAATTTATTCTTGTTGAGCTGCTGCCATTTTCACTTCCAGCCACCCATCCCAGGGCCCCAGACTAATGAATTGAACACACCAACTTTGATCTTATCTGACTCACTTAAAAATTCCGGAGGCGGGTCAACAGTGGCAGCAGCAACAACAGCGTCACCACTCAGCCTGGAGAAGACAAAAAGCAGCGAACCACTCAAACCTAGCCCTCTAGCCAAGACAACATCCACAGGCAGCAAACTAGTGCTGGATTTGTCAGGGAAAAGTGTCATGTCTGCTCAGCCATCATCTTCCACAGCAGTAGCTTCAGTCAAGAGAAATCTCATCGCTCAAGTAAGCGACAGTGCAGCTGAAATTGTGTAGTACAGTGGTTTTTAACTGGGAGGAAATTTTGGGAGGGAAATACCCTGGGCGTTAAAAAATGCATAATGTTCCATGTATTGTGAAAGTATGGGGTCACTTTTGTTGTTCTTATTCCAGATGGTACAAAATGATTTGTACTGAACGTTTAAACTCAGATTCTACTGACTTGGGTTGCCATCAGTGTTTGCTAGATGTGTGGATTGTTGTGTGAGAAATGAAGCCATGAGACATGAATAAGACTGGGGATGGGGTTAAAATGTTGAGAAGCTCTGTTGTGTAGTACATGGCTTCCTCCTTTTGGAGCAGATTAGAAAGGAGAGCAGATTGGAAAGGAAGGGGACTGGATAATGAAATTGGTACAGTCATGTTCTTGGGAAATGGTTTATGTTAGTATGTAAGGTCCTAGTGTACTATCATGTTACTGATAATGTTAATTTTATTTATCCATTGACATGAATTTACAACAGTTGGACGAAAAGAAAGGGATAGACAGCAAAAACAATACAGTTTTGGGGGGGGGGGGGGGGGGGTATAATAGGGATGGGAATTCTCAGGAAAATTCCTGATTTTCGGATTTTTAATATCTATTTTCCTTAGTAAACACGATTTCTTGCCGAGAAGTGAACTGGCCTTAGTGTCATTGCGGTTGATAGTGACACATTAGCTCAGAAGTTCAGGATATTTTTTTTTCCAGTAGTTCCCATCCCTGGTATAAACAGGAGGGAAAAGGAGGACCAGTGGCTTGGAATAAAGCAAGATAAAAGTTTTTGAGCAATTTCCTTGCTCTAATGATGTTTGTTGTTAAATTTTTTTAGCATTTGATTTGTTTATAGCCTAAAGGAGTCTTGATAGTTGCCTTTGCACGACTGTGTAGGTAGATGTTTGTTGAGGGGAGAGGTATACTGGTTCCTAAAGTAAAGGATAGCAACAGGGCAGCAGATCTTCTAGGTGTGAACTGTTTTGTGTGTAGATGTGAACAGTTTTGTGTGAAGATAAGATGTGAATTGTTTTGTGTGAAGATGTGAACTGTTTTGTGTGAAGATGTGAACTGTTTTGTGTGAAGATGTGAACTGTTTTGTGTGAAGATGTGAACTGTTTTGTGTGAAGATGTGAATTGTTTTGTGTGAAAATGTGAACTGTTTTGTTTGAAGAAATGAACTGTTTTGTGTGAAGATGTGAATTGTTTTGTGTGAAGATGTGAATTGTTTTGTGTGAAGATGTGAACTGTTTTGTGTGAAGATGTGAACTAATTAACTGTTTTGTGCCTAGATATGAACTGTTTTTTGTGTGAATGCGAACTATTGAAAAATATATACATATATATATATATACATATATATATATATATGAGATGAAATTGGCAGGGATAAGAATGAGATTCACATTTATTGTAGAACAGCAAACAACTATCTATTTGTTCATCAATCATTATTATTACTTTGGTATGTTGTCACAGTTAATATAAAGAATGCATGCTCTCAGAAGGTTATGTAAATGGAATAAGAAGGAGGAGCTTAAGTCACCCTGCTATAGCAAGTATCTATAAGAACTGTTTGGAAGATATCTGGGCATAAAACTCAGAGGAAAAATTAATAATTCGTCAGTATCACCAGCTTCATTGTGCCAGCATCTGATTGTTTATATGTGGGCAATTTCAGGATGCAGATAGTACCAGTTCTATCTCCCCAACAAAAGATAACGTATTAAGCAGTGGAACAAATTCTTCTCAAGTGATGTCTCAAACAGTCAGGTAGCTGGTTGCTCTGTCTATAATGAGGGTTGGCAACCAGAATGTTTTATGTCCAAAATTGCCTAATTGAGAAAAACGAGCTTGAAATTTGTTGTAACCCTCATAAACATTCAAATAATTACAAAAACTTCAACATGGTCCTATGAATAGTTTTATTGGGCTGTGAAATAAAAATAAGATATGTACAGGCATTTAAGAGTAATGAATCAAATTGGACATAACACAATCATTCTGGTTGATAACCCTCCATAATGTTAACACCAAATATAAAGAGAGTATGTATACTAGTTTACGAACTGCGTGTCTGTGGGTGTGCATGCACAAATGTGTATGTGTGGTGATATGAGGTGTGGATGGTGATATCGTCACCCCCACTCCCGTAGTTATGGAGATCCACATTCTTACATAACCATCTCAGGGAGTTTGGGGAGCATTTGCATGCTTTTTCAATTGTGGTAATAAATTAACAAGTTTAAATTCTTGTTTATTTTTATTTTTTTTAAGTAAAGGAAGCTATAGGGTTACATAAAAAGTGAATGTGGACTGTGTCTAATGAAACAATCAAGTAGTTCATGCAAAAATGCCATTATAAAGTTTTTGACTAGCAAGGCCTTACCATGGGCATTCAGCATTCTGGGAGGGGGGGGGGGTGCCAAAATTTAGCACTTGTACTCTGCGGGTGGCCCCCTAGTGTGGTAATACAAATTCTGTGAACATGCACTGTGATGTCAGAGCAATATCAAATATTGTCTTTGCATACCCTTCTAGACTAGTGGATAAACTTGATAAGTAGACTTAAGATGATACATTTCTTTCTAGACTTCCCTTTGCAGGAAAGATAACTTTTGTAACTGTTCCTTATAATGAATGACAGAAAGAGTGACATTTTGAATGGGCTGTATCCAAGGAAAACAAAAACTTATGTTGATCAGTTGATTGAAAAAGTTTTATGAGTATTTAATCATTTAGATGCCTCAGTTTTTAATGCTTCTTGCGTGGGACAGAAGAAGATTTTTGACTAAATATGTTGCAGGCACGTGACAAGTTGAAATGTAAATGAAATGTAAATGTTCATCATAGGTGGGAAATGTCCTCCTCTGGGCTGACCTCAGGCCTGTCCAGATTTTCACCCATCCAACAAGGATTTATGATAATTTTATGTAATAGAAAAACTCATGGGATTTTTCACAAGACCTGCCGCAGCTTATAGGCTTGGATTTGCCTGAAAGTTTACAGATGCCTTCCTCTTGGACTGCAGAAGGTTGTTTTTTTTAGATTTGGAGACTTGAAATAGTGGGGAAGTCTTTTTTTTTTAGTTTGCTTTGTGTTGCTAATTTTGTACTGCAATCCATTCTTTGCCATGAACACATGACGTTACCACTTCCTGTATTGTATTCATTTTCAAACACACTGACCTATGCGCAGATTATTGCCATTTCATGAGAATCTGATAGGGTGCGTCGGAGATAAATGCGCAAAGATGGTTCAGAATGACGTTTCTAAAGATAAACAAATAAATATTCAGTGGTAACAGAACAACCTGGTATGCCATGTACCTCAGCTAATGTATTTATAAAAATACAAAATGTTCAAGTTTACAACTAGGTTCAGGTCTGTTCAAGTGGTTTCAGTCCATTTTCAGCCCTTTGAAGATATTTCAGTTCCTGCCTATGGTTCATGATATTTCCTTTGTCAGTTCCAGCCCCATACTTGTACAGAACACACCATCTCAACATTCCACAACCAGCTTCACTACTGTCCAGCCTGCATCTACTACTACTTCCTCAATACCAGAGGGGCTGGTGGGTCCTGCAGGGATCAAACAAGAACCTACCTTTCCAGACCAGGAAACAGATGGGGAAGCAGTTGTCAAGAAAGAGCCAGGGGAGGGGGGATTCTCAGATCAGCAGCAACAGTGCACCATGCAGGTTTTACTGCAGTTGCCCAATGGAGAAACAGGTAATAACCCAGGGCAGCTAATTTTCGTTATTTTCTCAAATTTTGGCAGCTATCTGAAATTATTTACAGCTGGCAGGAAATGAATTGTTTCCTAGTGAAGTTATTGGGTCCTGTATTTTGTTATCATTTTTGTTGTCTTTTTTGTACATTAAACATTTTTTAAAAATTTGTTTATGCTTCATGCTGTTGGTGAGTACTGATTGAATGGACTCCAGTAGGGCAATATTGTAAAAGGTGGGAAACCACACAAACTTTGAAGAGATATTAGTATCTTTATAAGAGAAGTTTACACCTAACTGACTTTGGCGCTAATTTTCAAACTTACAGATGAGATGGTCATTGATAGTTTTGTGGAGACACAGATCCTTGACTGTGAAAACAAGAAGGAAAGAAAGATTATATAAAGAGTAAATCACTTGATGTTGACTGAAAAAAAAACACCACCACCAAAGTAATTGTCTTATAATTCTTGTGGACCTAAGAATTAAAAGGAGAAACAGGCACAGATTAAAAATACTAGTATGGTATGAACATGTTTTTTTTGTTTTTTTTTTGCCATAACATGGGATAAGGTTTGTGAAGGTTGCTCTCAGTCAAGTTCGTAGTGGTATGTTCTTACAATTTTGTTGTTTACTGAAAGTTTTCACTTTTTCCTTTCAGTGCCCATCAGCATCCCAGCCACCATCAACAAAGTTCAGTACCTGAGCGGAAGCCAACAGCAACTACAACAAGCAGGTCAACAGCTTAACCAACCACCAGCTCTGCAGCCAGCACCATCCAAAACTGCATCATCTAGTCTCTCCACCACTATGGCTTTGAAACAGGTAAGACTTGCAGAATCACAGCCAAC
The DNA here is from genome assembly GCA_963931925.1 of Onchidella celtica. Classification (NCBI taxonomy): domain Eukaryota; kingdom Metazoa; phylum Mollusca; class Gastropoda; order Systellommatophora; family Onchidiidae; genus Onchidella; species Onchidella celtica. Next base: position 26,207,949 of record OZ007582.1, read on the forward strand.
AATTTTGCAGAACAGGATTACTAACAGATGTTGCCATTTCAGTGTTCCCAAGATTTTACTTATAATTGTGAGGTTGTGCATTGTATTGAGCAGAAGATTTAAAAAAAAAAAAGAGGGACAAGGATGTCCCAAGGGACATAACCAAAAAGATTGACTAAAATTGACTTAAATAATTGCTCAGTTAATCAGGAAGATTGTTTTGTTTTCTTCAGAGATTGAAAGCTCAACTCCAGAACCAGCACAGTCCAACAGCCAAGGCAGCAGATGTCAGTTTAGCAACCTCAGCCCCCATGAGTATAGCCACTAGTGCAGCTGCTGCCCCCAGCAGTGTGAGTGGGCAAGTCCTTGTTGGCAGTACCTCCCCTATCATGATGGTGGACTCTCCTAATTCAGAGATGAATCTCTCGGATTCATCAGACTACTCGGTTGACAGGTATTTATCATGGAGTGTATGCTGGCTATGAACATAAATTGATACTGTTGCCCATTAGTACAACTGTTTCAGTCAGGGTGCTGATTCTAATGTCCCAATGTGGCAAAGAGAAAAAGTGTGTTTTGAGGCCTTGTTTAAGAAATAATACAGAAACAACACAATAAAATACAAATAAAAACAAAAGACAGAACTTCAAGCCTGGTTGTAACCCCATAGGTTTTCTGTTTTTTTTGTGATTCTATAGTCATTTGATCATTATGGGGAAGTTTGTTTATTGACTGTTGGCTGATGTCATTGGGGCAGAATCACGCTGCTTGCAGGGGTTCCACACTTACCCCTGTCACCCTCTGCGGCATGTTTGTCACTTGGTTGGACAGACACGTAAGAAGAAGGCTCTACAGCCTATCCATTGCGTCATTTTTGGCACCTCCAACCCCCCTCCCAATCGCCACAAAGAGTAAAGAGTACAAGTTGAACAGGCCTATGTCAGTGTGATTGCGGAAATTAGTTTTTACAGGGTTGGAAATCAGTACGTGTAGTTACGCTGAGAAGGGGGGCTCCATCAGCTGGATTTATCAGAATTTGGTCGGTTCGAACTCGAAATAATTGTAAATGTTTATAATAGAGATAAAGGAGAAAAAAAAACACATTTGAAAATCACCTCGATTTAGCAGAAATTCGACTTACCAAAGTTTGATTTACATGGACTTCACTGTATTAAATATTTGTTTTTGATAAAGTTTTTATAATGAATTATAATGACTAGGTGCATTTTGTCTTTACTCCATTGTTTATGTAAATACATCATGATGCAATGATGTGTTGAACATTTTTTTAAACACTATGGTATGCACATTTAAGTGTCCTAACACAGTATTGAAAATTGTGAAAATGATATTTGCATTGAGATTTCAGCTTTGAACTGCCATGTATTAGGTTGTGAATAAATTAAAATGTGAACTCTATTTATATACTATATAAATTTGGTTTTTCCTCAAGTTTGTGAATTTTATCCATCCTACTGACCCAGGTTAGCTGATGTGATTGCCAGTCTGTAATTGCAATATGAAGTCCAACATAGTTTGAAAATGTTGAGGGGAAGATTTTGTGATTATACGATGAGTAAGGAAGTTTTGATAGTCTGAATTAAGGTGATGATATCCATGGCAATTATGATAGAGTACTGGCAAATGTTTAGTTCTCAGTTTAATGTCATTTGAATATTTTATTTGCACAAAACCTATTGTAATGGCTCAAGAACTGCACAAAATGCTGAATAATGAGAAACTGTCATTCCTTTGTCTACCAGCAAACGTCAAAAAATGAGCCCTGAAACTGGTGATCCTGAGGAAAGACGGCGGAAGTTTTTAGAAAGAAATAGGTAAATTTTATCATTTAGATAACAATATGTCACCTTGGAACTGCTTTATACTATCTCCATTTTTTTTACAAAATTGAGATGTGGCCATACTATGGCATAACAAAGTGTATTTGGCCATTCCTACACATATCATTGAAATATTTCGCCTTTGGGAGCAGGGTTTAAAGTGTTAAGATGTTATCTTAACACTTTGTAAACTTTGTCTATGAAAGCTTACCAAGCAATTTTATCAAAATCTGACGATTTGGAGATAGAAAAAAGGGGTTCTGTAGTGATGAACCACTGCTGCCTGTAATATGTTTTAATCTTCTTCAATTATAGTAATACTGAACTGTTATGACAAATACAGGTTTGCCCAGCAAAATGACTAGAGTGAAAAGTTGATGACTATAACATTGTATGGCTTTGGGTCAGGTCTGTGATCAATAAATTTCAGTCTTTTTTGGCACAGGAAAGAAACTATAAAATAAAAATCTGGTGGACTATAAACTTCCTTATGTATACTCACAGTTTTGTAATTAGCACTGTCCTGTTTTCCACAGAGCTGCTGCCGCTAGATGTCGACAGAAGAGGAAACATTGGATTAGTAATTTAGAAAGAAAAGCTGATGACCTGCAGAGTACGAATGTCAGATTGCAGGTAAAGTTACAAGAAAACTTTGATATGAGTAGGTTAGCTTCTTTTTTTTTTAATCTAATTTTGCTGCCATCATAGATTTTATTCACATTAAATCTATCACTTGATATTTTCATGTTCATGGAAAAGAAGTGACAGTTGGACAAAATTAACAACATAATGCAAGCTCCCAATAATTTCAAAGTGTTCAGTAGTCAAAAAAGAAAAGGGGAACATGTATTTGACGGCAAAAGGGATTAGTCGAAATTCTTTTTTGTTTTTGCGCAAAATTTTAGCAACATCTGTTGCCAAATAAAGTGTGCGGGCTTTTCTAAAGTTTGTATAGTCTGGTGCGAGTTCTTTTTATTATGCTAGATTTGTTCATGACTTCCTAAATGATCCAGATTTGGTATTATAGGCGGTGATTGTATTTCCCTAACGCTTAATTTCACCTGATCTGTGCAAATAGAGGTGAAAACAAATAATGGCCACAGTTTAGGATGTGCCTAACTTGTCCCACATTTTCACTGTCATTGTCAGGTTTCATGCATAGTCAAGTAATTGTCTTTGTTGTCCACAGACTGAAGTAAAATTATTGCGTGGGGAGGTAGCCCAACTGAAAACTTTGCTTCTAGCCCATAAAGATTGTCCAGTGACACAACAACAGAGGTCGCAAGGTCAGCTGCAGCACAGTAAGTTTGGGGGTGTCAAAGGTCACTTGTCTCAGATGTGAAAGACACAATCCATGAACTTCAATACAAGAATGTGGTAGCTACAGTTAAAAGCGACCTGTTGATATTTTTCTTTTTTTTTTTCCGTTAAAAATTTGCAAGATTACAGAATTCATTTGCCTTTGCAAATCATTCGGACTCAAAGACTCTTGTGTATCTGTGGTGTTTCAAATTTTTCATTGTTTCTATGGTTTGGGCAGTATTACTGTAAGTCTACACCCAAACATATTTATTATGTATTTACATGTGGTACATTAACTCACTGACTACTTTGATCATACATTATGCGATCACCACTCCTACCCCCCCTGACTACTTTAATTGCACCCCTGTGATTGCGAATTTGGAATTTTTTTATCTGGCTACGATGCACACCCAGTGCTATAAATGTATTGGAAACAGTTAGCTCTCTTTATTCCCTGTCGATAGGCACTGGAATCGGCTCTCTAGCGTGAAAGGCAAGTTTTTTATGACCCTTTTAGTAATCCAGTCTAAACGAGTTTCAAGATGGCAGTCTCCTTGCCTCAGCACAAATACAGATTGACAAATACTATGGTTTTAGATGGATATACATTTTATGAGTCCACTTCTAAGTGGCTGTTTGCTCCTGTCATGCATTTTAGCAAACTTCTTTGATGTGTTATGTTACTAATTTTCACTTAGGTGCCATTACTCATCAGCATTCTGTCTTATGTTTAGCTTTTTCTCTTTAATTTCAAGAGCACACACATTCCAATATTCAAAATACTAATAAACACAGAAGGAAAAGTTTAATTGCATTGTATTCTTTATTCAATTCTGTATAAAACTGAAGTTTCATTGTTGTATCTTAAATAGTTTTGCTATTATTATGAATTTTATAAAATACCATTGAAAACCTTGGTACTCAAAGAATACCAAGCCCCACAAAACCCGGTAGTCAGTGAGTTAAGGCCCATACTGCTGAGCTGCATGGTTCAGATAGAGCTCAGTGTTTCCTTCGAGCTTTATACAAAAGGTGTATAGTAAGAGATGCAAACCGTAAAAAATATGAAGTTAGTTTAAATGAAATTCAGCCAAGTGGATTTGTTTTTTCTGCTGTCACTGATGGCAGAGCAAGAAAAAGGAAAAAGAATTCAAATATTATACTAGTGTTAGTGTCAGATTGTATCACAGTGTCTCGCAATATTATCAGCTTCATGAGGAAGAGGCATATAGATATCAACAGCTGTACAGCGAAAACTGAAAAGGCGAACTCTTAACTTCTATGTGTGACATTCTGACAAAGAAGGGGGACTGCCAAATCAGTGTTGTAAAAAATTCAGTTTTGAAAATTTCATATTACATAGGACAAAAACTGAAAGCAATTTAACAAAATGAGGTAAACCCCCCCCTCCCCCCCCCCCCCCTCCCCCCTCCCATTTTTGATAATTCACAGAGGAGTAAAAAAATTGACCCATTTGTGCCTTTGTCATACAGATAATTTAACATTCACTTTTGTGTGCAGCTGTTGTTATCAATTCACCCCTTGGTCATGAAACCAACAATATGACAGATTTCTCTGATATTGAGTTGGACAAATCTGTGACAAATCATTATGTTCTTCTTTATCCCATGTGCAGTTATCCTCACAGAATCCAGCCTTGCCACTCAAGATCTAGCCCAAGTGGTACCAACAGCAGAAGTGACCTCTGAGCCCATTCAGATAGGACAGACCTTTGTCACATTTTTACCGGAGTCAGTTGTCAGTCAACGAGGGGATGCAGAAGCTAGCAATGATGGTTGAAATAGAAATGATTCGTTACCTGTTATCTATCTGGCACAGAATGTATTTACTCGATCCTTACAGCATTTTTGTCCGTTTTAGTTTATAATATAATGAGTGATGTGGAGAACCAACATCAAAACATTCACAGCAACCTCTGGAAATTTCTGTTAACCAAAGCCATGATACCTAATCTTTATGAACCATGATAAGGGAAGATTTTTTGATAAGGAACTGTGGTTTCTGATTTACCTGTCCTTTCAGCGGTTTGGAGGGAAACATTTTGGTCTCTAGACCTGTCATTTCTGTTTTTACAAATATAGTATTCAGTCAGAAATGTGAGAGAATATTCAGTTTTACTGTAGGAGACATAAATCTTTGAGCTGCTGAGGTGAGCATAAGGTGAATAGAGACAGACAAAATGTCAGATTTGTGACTGGCTTTTGTTTGGTCATGCTTAATTTACTATCACATGAGCACCAAGGTGTGTAGAAAGTTACTTTTTATTGTATATTGGAAATAATATCTTAGTGGAAGAAATTTTTTTTTTTTTTTTTTGGTCAAGAAAGTTGCGAGAATTTATGGAATCTGATTTTGATAGCAACATCATTCTTGAATAAAAATGTTATTATCATAAGTGAACGGTACACAACTGGTATGGAATGTGAGTGAACAAGATTGGGTGATATTTTTCCAGGAATCTTGCAGAAACCAGAAAACTTTCTTCATTTCTTGTTAATTTTTCCCACCAGTTTACCATCCTGTAGATTTAAGTTCAAGCTTTTGTGTTAAATGAGTTCTAGTTGACGGGTTGTTGATTCTTGACAAATTGTCTTCATCCCACCCAATCAGGGTGGAATCACTGAAAATATTTAACTTTTTTTCCACGATTCTGCCAAAGAAACTTCATGGGACTGAGAGCTTTGTGTTCTCCTGGCCGTTCAGAGATTCTGTTTGCAGTAATTTAGGTGGAAATTTATGTCAAGGAGAATGAAGATCCACTGTTAAAGTGGTTATTTCTTGAGTAAAGTAACTGAACATACCTATATGGGCTATGACTGGTTTAATATTTGGTTAGCAAGAGTTGCCGGAGGCGGGGGGGGGGGGGGCGTAGTGAGTTTGAGTAAATGATGCATTCTTCCATGTTTCTAACAACTTATAAAGTGAAGGTTCATACTAAGATTTCATACAAGATGCAAGCTTATTTCATTTGTCCCTGGGGGACATTGCAAGGGAATTGGGAACACCATTCACATAATATTGACATTCTGCTGAAGGAGGAACAGAATGTGAGAATGTTCACAGCAAGAAAAGGACATGACTTGAATTTGATTTTGGGTCTACCCAATAAGTGAAGAAGTGCCTGGCCGAAAGTCTCGTAGATCTAAAAGAAAGGAAGCTTGGAAATAAAAGTCAGCTTGGGACTGAGGGTCACTATTATGTTAAGTGAGGCATAAACCAAGTTTGGTGTTAACATATTTTAACTCTCTGCAGTTCACACATTTTTTACCTTTTCTGAAACCCAGTGAGGGTTGTCTCAAAGATTGCATGCTAATGTCAATTTATTTCAGACCTCCCAAGTCTCCCAGTTTTGCCGGGGTCTACCTGTTTTCATAATAAAACCCCACCCTCCCCGTGTTCCAATGAAACCTCATGGTTCCAGGAAAAAGAGGAAGAAAAAAAAATTAAGTCAAGTTTTGCGGATCACACGAAAATTACTGATTTAGCGTTTTCACTTTTTAGCTTGGCTGATACAAAATACATACAACAAACAAATTATGGCTCCTAGCAATGGTAGAGTGGCACTCAACTACCAAGAAAACATAAAGGAAAATGCATTTAAGTTTCACATTTAAATGATCAAATTTCAAACAAATAAGGAATAAAAAACATGTTATGGACTGAAACTGAGCCCATGATCATAGAGGTTTATTTTGTTTTCAATTTAGTTTCAGTGTTAGTGGAGAAGAATGTAAACAAACCTGTTAGAGATGGCATGATCGGTAGAGCTAGGGCTGTATTTCATCAGATTTTCGTGACTTCTTCTCCACTGGTGACTAGGAATCAGTACCATCACTTAGATGTTGCTGTAAAGTGCTTTCATGTTTGTCCGATGACATTATGTAGGAAAATTTGAAGATTTTCAACCTGCACTGTCGACGCTGACTGCACACAACAAAACCAAGATGGCGGATGGCCGCATGAAATAGTATGACACAAAAACAAGTAGTTATTTTCTAAATCAAACTTTATCTATGACTTTTTTTTTTTTAATTATCGACAGATTAACATATTTTTAGTGTAAATATGTGGTTTTGTAGGCTCAGAACATAAAAATATAGCTATGCTCGATGGAATTCTACAACGAATTAGCCGTTGTTACAGTTGTAATGATTTCTCAAGGTGTGAACTGCAGGGAGTTAAGCAGTGATTATCAAGACATTTTCATTTTCATGATTGACACAAGTTCAACCAGGATTTGCTCAAGGCTGAGATAATTGTTACAGGAAAATTCATAATTAAATATACAATGGAGGTATAGAAATTTAGTTGATAGGTGCTTTCCTTCCTGTCCAAGATTCTCTTCAGCCTTCCATGATTTAGTATTTTTCTATTTTCACTCTGGTGCAATTTTTATCAATTTGCCTTCCTGAACCAAGTAACTGTACTTTCAGCAGCTCATTTTTGGAAAGACAATTTTTAATGTTTGCTGTAATTTAGGCTTAAAATAAGAAAATTTGTTGTCAATTTGAACTGTTTTTTCAAAACCAGTGGCAAGTTTGTCATCATGGCAAAGTCACAAAAAGAAGTAGTGTGATGCATTGGCTTGCTGGGTTATTGGAACAAGAGAATTGCACTCTGTCAGGGAGGTATTGCAGGCCCCCAGTGTGTGATGTTTGGGGTTCAAGCAGTCAGCCTAGGTTGCAGCAATATAAGTGACTTGCTTTGATGGGAGGTGAAAAAAACTTGAAATCTGCAGGAGTTGGCAGTTGCATAAGATATCTGACAACTCTTAGCTGTTTTTGTAGCTTTGGTTGTTGCGTTTTCCTATGAACTAAAAGTTTGAGACAATTTGCAGAAAGTTTGCTTAGGATTTGCTTGGACTGGATTGTAATTTGTTGATGGTATATTTCAATGTCAGTATCGTTTCAGCATCATCAGTGACAGGAAATTAATCTGACTTATTCAATTATCCCAGTGGATATTTTCATAAGAAGCTAAGCTGTGTTCTAAAGAACTTACTAGTAGCGATAACTTCAATGAGAAGTTGATGATGATATATGATTATCGACGATGGAGGACAGAAACGTAATGTTGTAATTGTATTTTGTTCACCTAGTCGGTCAAATACACATGAGTTGCGAACTAGAGGGTTTAATGTGACATAAAGGTCCAGAAAGTGGTGACATTTGTGCCTGCAATTGTCAGCTTGCATTCTGTTAGCATTGGTAAAATAAGTGTTTTTGCATGTATAAGTGATGGTTAGTTGACCATTCTGCTCTCTGAAACCAAAACACAGCTCATGTTTTATTATCAAGAAGTTTGGCAAAGAGAGATTCAGGAACAGTAGTCCACAGACACTGGCAAAGAAGTTTTTTTATTGGGAATATTTTCCTTTGCAGCCTTCAGCAATGACAGAATTGATTTTGAACTACTGAGAATGGAAAACATTGACCCAATTAAAGATTTGCCCTGTCTTTGTTTTTCCAATATTTTAGCTTCTGATAATAAATAGAAGACGGGGGAAAAAGTAAGAGCAAAATATTGCAAGTCTTACATATTGCAGTTTTTTTTGTGTTGATGTAAAATTTTTGTAGCAAGAAGCTTCAGATAGAATGTTTAACAACCATTGTTTTCATATTTATGTCTTCAAATTAAATCAGTCAGCAGAATTAACATTGGGTGCAGGATCAAGTAATTTATTTCAAGGAATCCCAAATTGTTCTCACTTTGAGTATTACTCCATGAAAGTTGTGCAAATTTGAAAGGGAAATTTCTTAACTTGTCAAGTCAGCACTGGCAACTCAACATGGATTTTGTTGGTCCCAAACTGTCTATCCAGGCTTAAAAGCTAAGAAAATTTGTGAGGGATATAGGACACAGGAAATCTCAAATAGCTAAGATTTAATCTTTAATTGATGAAAATTGTACTGCACTTCTAACTCCATGGGTTAGAAAGCTGCAGTGAGCTTTAGAATCTGCAATCATTTGCGTGCATGTTCTACTTTTGCATGTAAATGTAAAGCTATTTTGTTATTTGTATTTTTTTTCTCTTCCTTTATAACATTTCATTCCTTGTAGCCAGCTTTTAAAAGTCCTAAAATTTTAAAAAACTCAGTATGCCAGATTGCAACTGCAGGCATCAAGATTGTTATAACAAATACTTCTTTGCCGCTGACATTAGCATTGTTGAGGGTTATTCGATCTCCTCATTTTTTTCTGTGTGTGTCTGGTGGGCATTGTCAGGATATAGCTCTGTATGGTGTAAGACTAGAGGACTTTGTTGTTGGGAGCCTTATACTGCACTGATGTGGATTTATCTTTAGGGTTAACTTTTCATGGTAAACAGAAACACATTCGGATGGGTGGTAGATTTGCTAGAAATGTCATAACTTGTACGAAAACATTGTACCATTTTTCAGTTTCACACCAAAGTTCTCTGTTCTTATTTTATCATTATAGTTAATGTAAATGGGAATGTGATCAAATTTCTGTGCAGTTCTACATTTGCAATTGTTCAAATAATAATATTCATTTCACTGGCCCTATCATGAAACCACGTAAGACTCATAATTGCAGATGACAAGTTTTTTTGTTGAGAAATATTCTATGATCTCCTGAAAGAAATTTTATTTTTATCTATTGATGGAGGGGAGTTTACTGTTTGAAATGTTTCTGTAAATATAACTAAACATGTAAATTTAAGAAACGACTACATTTCAAGTAAAATCAATTGTTTTTTTATTTATTTTGTATTTCAGTTGTTTTTGTGTAGAATTGGTCCTTTGCATTTGGGTGCCATTTTATGATAAGGCCAGCAATTTGTGTTTTAAGAAAGTGCCCTTGATTTTGGCGTTGTGTCTTGTCTCACTAGTGACTATGTTGACAGCACAGTTGTTTATTGAAAAAGTATCAAAGTATCCCCAGCAAGTCTGCTATAAGTTTCACACAGACTGTAAACAGTTGAGTATCAAGTTGTCACATTTTCCAAACAAAAATTGACTCAGTTGATTTCTGATCCCATAATGGATAGAGCTACATGTAGCCTGTTGTGTTACAGAAAAAGACTCCATGCACCAAATACAAATATTTTACACTGGACTCAAAAAACAGCTGACATTCCACCTACTTCATTCTTTGTTCATTTTTCCATTTTGTGATGACCAAAGGATACTTCTAGTGCTAGTCGTACTGAATTAAAATTGAGATAGAAAGATAAAGCGTATCTTTATTCTGATGCTTAAAAGTGGATTTGATCTGGCTTGGCAATTGTGGTCTTTCTCTGTAATATAGCAGTAGGAATGGAGAGATCTTCCTGGTGAAGATTACAGACAAATTCTGGCATGTACTTTGAGGCAACCAGCTTCGATAAGTTCTGGTAGAAATTAGAAAACAAAGCTTTACTGGATGATTGTGTATGCTAATAATGTTGTCCAAATTTATTAGCTGTGGTGGTTACTCAAGAATAACATAATAGGCTCAGTCAGTAAGGTATACTGACACTGACAGTACCTCCTATATGCTTACAAGCTTCTGTTGGCATTATTGTTTCTCGTAAAATGTAATTTTATGGTGGTGCAAGTGTGGGAAACTTTTTCATGGGGATAACTTTAGACATGCAATGAAATGTTGAAAGCACAACTTGCTGAAGAAGGCTGTATAGTCTATGTGAGCAGACATTTGACAAGTGTGAGGAAGTAGCTTGAAACTGGTCGGATGTACAGCAGTCCAAAGTAAGAAAACTATCGCAAAATGCATTTAACGTAAACATGTGATATGTAAAGCTAATAGCATATATATTATTGGTTTCTGAGAAGTTGGACAAAACCAGTGAATCAAATCTGATACAAAACTTCATTCTGGCAAGTTTCAGAGCTGATGCATTCAAACTGATGCAGTTTCTGTATAATGATCTCGACATTATCTCACACATCTTACAAAGATTATGAATAGCTACATGAAATGAAAAAAAGAAAGTTGTTTCAGCAAAACATCCAATTTTTAGTTTTACAGTTTACCCTGGTTATTACATCAGCCATCATTTTCTGCTAATTAAGGGAATGGTTAACTTTTGTCCCTCCATCATTTTGCTCCATTTCCTCAACTGGAATGGCTGCACATGTACCACATATCGTCTCTGCAGGATTCTAAATGGCTAACTCGGTTTTTGTAAATTTTACAGGAGAGTGAAAAAACTGAAAAGCAAGGCTATTATAGACATTTTTGAGCTGGAAATCTGTACTGATACTAAAAATATTTCCGATTACATATCCAGGGCTTTTTTTTATTTATAGCATGTGTCATGTGATGTCACTCTTAATTCCGGAAAAAACCAGCACACTGCATTTTCAGAGTTAGCCGTTTAGAATCCTGCAGCGACAATATGTGCTATTGCCTTGCAAATGTTATCATGTATACATAACCATTTCGTTATAAATCTGCATTAATTTGTCCATTTTGCAGCTTAAGTCTTAGGATAATTTCATACAAGGCAGCTGAAACCAGGTTCTTGAATTATGGATTCCCTTTTGCAGACCTGTGTTCATCATTCTTGTAATTTTTACATTTCATGATTTTTAATGTCTGGTTCATTTTTGTATGTACTGTCCTTGAGTCACTGATTTGACTCAGCTTGAAGTTGTACAGATAATTGGGCATGTTTGTCATAAGGCAAGAAAAGTGTCTCGCCATTCGTACATAATTATATGTATATATATATAATGTTATTAGAGAATGAAAGACTATGATATCCAGCCAGTATTGACCTGTCATCTCAAATCAGGACAAAAATTGGCATCTGGACATGATTTTTGGTGCTGTAAATCTGTGTCTGTAGTATGCTTAGAAAATTCACCCCCCCCCCCCCCGGCTTTTTTTAGTACACGTATGTTTGTTGTTTTTTTTTTGTCAACTGTACAACTGTATTTTCTTTTAGTGGACATTCCAGAAAAGTATTTTAGTACCATACTGCTGCTGTCAGTTTCCATGGACAAACCAATGAAAGGTTGTCCTGCTGGCTTTTGTCTGGTAATACATTGCATTGGGTACTTGGGTAGTGATGGAATGCAGTCATGCTTATGGTTATCTGAATTCCATTTTTTTTTTTGGTGTTATATAAGTATCAGTACCTAATGTTCGAGTGGCACCTCGATTCTCTCTCTGGTTTGATGACATGGGAGAAAAGAAACGAAGTTGAGTCAGTGTGGAAATTGAAGAGTTGCGGGCCTTCGGTCAGTTTATGTTCTGCATTGCAAGTACATGTACTGGTATAAATGCAAGTGTGTGGGAGTGACCCATGCCTGGGCTGCCATGCAATACTGCTCTCACGTCTATTGAGAAATATCAGATCTTCAGTAGTCTCACCAGGGATTATTCACAAATTCCGAGGATAATGTTCAAAAGATTACAATACATGTATCTGGTCAACAGTGGATTTTTTTTTTCCAGATTGTGATTTATGACAACGGTGATTTCAACAAAGGAGTTCCGGGCCACACTGAAACTGGATCTCCCTAGTCCCTACTCCAAACCCTGGTCAAGCACTTCGAATTTTTGGGTCATAACTAGCTGAGGGGTACACATGTTTTGTGACTGAGGCGTGAAAAGATACGGTTGGGATCAAGGGTCACTTTCATAGAATGTGACTTTTGCCTAGGGCTTGAGTTAAATGTCAATGGGAGGCGCGGGATCTCGGCTTGCTAAACTCTGAAGTCGGGGACCAGGAGCAAGCAGCACACCGGTGAATTGTAATATGGGAAATATAACATGAATGTGCCCTTCGATATTCTAGTACTGGCACTAGCTACTACATGTAACACTTGAGAGGAGGGAATCTTATTTTTCCCTATTGTCCCCAAGAAACCCATCCTTTTCCCTGCAAACTTCTAAGACTAGTACAAGAAAGATCACTGAAATTTGACTGACAATGCAAAAGTCGGCAGTGCCTATTTTCATGAAGTTGTATTGACCTCTCAGATAATACATGCATTTCGTTCAATCTCTTCCCCCCCCCCCCCCCCCCCCAGTAGAACATGAACAGAAATGTGGCCTGTAGCAACCCGGACACGGCAGAGAAATCCGGACAACCAGTTTAAACCAGTTTGGTGTGCCATCAAACAGTCTTGGCAAAAATGAAAGAATGTAGCTTTAATTACATGTACTTAGCTTTGTCTAGACTAGGGTGGAGGATCGAAGTACTGTAAAAACAAAATTTTAACAAGGACAGTAAATTGTAATTAGATGTAACACAATCTTTGAAAAGCTCAGTCATTACATACAGTGCTATCAGTTTTCTCTCTGTATCATGTTTTAGCAGCAGTGTTCCAGTCAGCCTGCCTTACCGACTTCTTTGATGCATTATTTTCAAACAATGAAGGGAGGAGGGCACAAAAAAAACAACAACCCAAAAAACCACAGAAGTGTCAGATTTATGTCTTGGCCACGGTGATGATTTGGGCAAAATTAGACGAACGACATCTGGGGTTTTGATCTACCGGTACCAAGGATGTCAGTTGTCACAGGGTGTGAAGTTTGAGGCGAGTGGGACGTCATGGAACTTATCGGTACATGTACCACGTACCGTCACTGGAGTCCTGCTTTCTGTCAGTATAGAGAGCTGATGACTGGCCCAAACAGCCAAAACTGACTTGAGTTTGTTGGTAGTATGGTACTCATCAGTCGTGGATGCATACATACATGTACTTTTTTGCTACGTGTGACACGGTGTGGAATTGGAAAGTTCTGGTTGCCAACAGAATACATGTACTTGAGAATGAAGAAGTTAAGGCCCTCCCTGTAATCGTCACGAGCACTCCCGGTGACTCCATACATGTAAATGTAAAAAAATGTTTATGATGTAAGATTTGGTCTGGTGATCATTGAGTGTAAAACATAATTGTGTTGATGACACAGACAAGGCTAACTGAGGCAGTGAAGTGGAGCGGATGAGAGCTCATGATATGGGCTGGACATTTGTTGCGGCATATAATTAGGAGGCGCAGAATTGAAGTACATGTAGCCTATTTAATGCACTTCATTTGGTCTGGCTGGACTTTGGCCGGCTGAGAGGCTGTTTGCTCAGTGCAAATGTTGTCTGGGGGGGGGGGGGTGTCGAAGTGGTTATCTGAGTGAGATCAGATGATTTGTGTATACATGTATGTGTTTGTCCACTAAACGCCTTTCTATACATGAATTAATGTTCGGGATCACGCTGTGCTAAGGCTGGTCGACGAATCTGCTCCCATAGAAAAAGTTACGTCATTCGTCACTTCGCTCTGCCTTTGCACGGCAATATACTCAAGATACTAGATAGCTAAGATAAGACAGCTAGTGCTTTTAGCATGCACAGATTTGGCACCGCCACCTAGCGGCAAACGCGCGGAGTCATGAACGGTGTCATATTTTAGAAAACCAAATAGGGAAAATGTTGAATTTTGTTCACTGTTCAGCTGTCGCTATAGGCCTTCATTGTGGAATTATAAACTCAATCGCTGCGGGCAAACTCTGGCTATTTTTTCTTTTTTTAGTCGCAGTAGCACTGTCACAATTTTGTATCATAAATTTACCATTATATCAAACATTCTTTTCATACAATGCGCCCTGGACCCCGCCCCGATCAGTGCGCAAATTGTCTGCACGTTTTTTTTTAATGCTGCGAAGAAGTCAGTGTCTCATCTTATCGTTTCTAGTATCTTTGTTATACGTAATATTTAAAATGACTTCATTGTCCTATAAATTGAATTTGAATTATTATACATGTAGTATTAATACAATGTATTATGTGCATTGTACATGCAAGTTACGTGTGGCTGCTCTCAGTGCAATGAATGAAGAAGTTCTTGCACAGTTGACATGGATAATATAGTAACCGCCTTTTGCTAGTGTTTGTCAGAAGAATGAGGTGATAGGTCAAACTGGACAAAAAGATCTTCTCGCCCAAAGCCATGTCTACAAACTCTTCATGTGATACAATTGTGTTTTTGTAATGAAACAAACAATAATAATTACATCCTGTCCATCTCTAACTCCCATCTTTTTGTTTGATGTTGTCGTTGTGAATGGTTGGAGACGCTGTTTGTTGTGGTAGAGGTGGTGATGCTGTGGCTAAGTTCGATCGAGAATGATGGGACTGATGTGGTGATGATGGAGATGGTAGGATGAGATTAAAAGGGAGTTTGTTTTTTTTTTTGCTTGGGACGTAACTACAGGATCTAAAAAGGTAGAACATTTTTAATGTCTGTGATGTGTGTGTGGGGGGGGGGGGGGGGGGAGTAATTTATGGTGCTGAAATAAAACCAGCCATTCTCCCTCTCTGTCTTTCTCTCCCCCTGTCTGTCTCTCCATCTCTTTCTCTCTCTCTCCTTTTCTCTTCCCCCCCCCCCCCGCCTCTCTCTCCCCATTTCCCTCCTTCCCTCTCCTTCTCTCTCTCTCTCTCTCTCTCTTTCTCTCGCTCCCCCCTCTCTTCCGCCCCTCTTCCCAAAAATGTTTTGCCTTCTAACGTTTCTGCACTTTGAGAAACATTCTTGACAACCAGTGGACCTGAATGAGATAAAAAAAAAATTAAACAAACTGCCGTCTTGACAAAAGAAAGGTGTTATTTTGCATGTTTCCTGACTGCAAAAACTTTTCTTTCGTACTCCAAATTTCGAGACAGCAGGTGATCTGTTAACACAGATTTCTTGTTTCTTTGGATGAACAAATCATCATAATTACCATGTTGTAACGGA
Source organism: Onchidella celtica (assembly GCA_963931925.1). Taxonomy (NCBI): domain Eukaryota; kingdom Metazoa; phylum Mollusca; class Gastropoda; order Systellommatophora; family Onchidiidae; genus Onchidella; species Onchidella celtica. Next base: position 26,223,799 of record OZ007582.1, read on the forward strand.
AGTAAGGCTTCCAATGTAATCATGAAGGGCCTTTAAACCGCTGAGCCTAAAATTTTACATAATACATGTATCATAATTATGACGCATAGAAAGATGTAAAGGTCTATTTGAGCCTATTTTAAAAGATCTTGAAATTCACTGTTTTTATTAGTTTCGTTGATTCTTGAGCCGAGTTGAAAAGAAAAAAGTGTTCCGACATTTTGAGCCGGTAAAAAAAAGAAAAAGAAAAGGGCACATTTCCTTCGAATAGAATTAAAAAGTATGACAGGAAATTTCGTTTTGGGCCTCAAATTTATTTATTGGTGATCGAAACTCAACTTTAAAAAACACATCTGTGTATTCCCCGAGTCAGTGGGCCAACTTCATGTACAGTAGTTTTAATAACGTAAACAAGTGCACAATCTGGGCGAACAGAGAACGTTTGACTTGGGTCCTATGTAGGATAGACTGAAAATACATGAACATTTATGTACTGAGATGTGGACACGCGAGAAATACTCTTGCCAAAGCCCTGTTATTTTCCAGGGTTTTTGATAATGACAAAACGCTGTCGTGAATTTAAAACAATGACTGTGTTACATTTATCTGTAAACTGCGAAAGTCAAAGAATAAACACTGTACATGTCATAAACGTAAACATAAAGAACTTATTTATTCCCTCCTTGATTTCGAGCTGAGTGGTGACCTTTGCCATGTTCAACAAGATCCAGAACAACCTGCTTCCTTTTTAGATTTGCATAAAATTGGCGTGTCCTTGAACTCGGACGAGAGCACATCTACTCGCCCCTACTAAACGTAGATATCCACATTCCAAAATTCCTGAACTGAATTCACGGAGACTGCTAGCAATAAGAAATAGCCTCCAGTAATGAATGTAGTGAAACAAAAATTTATGCATACAATATTTCATACAGACCTCCGATCTTAAGTGTGAGAAGTCCAATCAATTTGGAATGTGTTCCATCCCCATAAAGGATACTGTATACGCATGTGATGACCTCGATTTATGTAAACATCTGTCGCCAACAAGAAGATCAGGTGCCAAACGCGCCAGGAATATTGGTTTTTCAAATTCTCAAAGTTTCATCCGTATTCGTGAAGAGGGGCGAACGGAAAAGGCAAATTTCCGATCACACTTTTTGATTCCACCCTACTAAAATGAGTTTCTCTTTGCCGAATCAAAACAGTCTTAAATTTTATAAATAGAATTTCGACCAATTGATATGGTACGCAGTAATGGAGGGTTACAGTAGAGCAGTAGTAACACACAGGTGCAGGGTTACAGTAGTGCAGTACTTAATAGTGGGTTTGTAGCGTACTGCGGGCTAACAATGTTGTCCGCAGCCTCGGCGACCCCTCGTGTGCTAGTTTTTACTTCTCTTTGATGTCTCGCTGTGTGACGTAATTGTTTATTGTAGTTCAGACGAGAACGTGCCATTATCATTCATGTCGGAGTAGTTACGCTAGGTTGGCCTTGCAGTGACGCAATTCTGTGACGTGTCTAAGTGCGATTAGGTGGCCTTCGTGCATCCCGTAGTTTCTGGATTTCCCGTTCATGAACGTTCTATCTGGATGGGTATATAAAAGATGGCACGCGAGTGAGTGTGTGTGCAAGATACAGTTATTCCGCATATGGGCAAGATCCAGTCATTCTGTGTGTGCAAGACAGTCTCTACAGTTATTAAAAGTTAATGTTCATCGTTCATCGGATCCTGTTTTCATTTATTTCTACGACAGTTCGAGACAGTTTCGTTTTTAAAGGGTAGTGGTTGAGATCACCCGACTCTCCCAATCATAACGTGCTGAAATTTACATCAACTGTTACAGGGTTACAATAGAGTAGTAATGAAGGGTTACAGTAGAGCAGTAACAGAGGGTTACAGTAGAGCAGTAACACACAAGAGCAGGGTTTCAGTAGTGCAGTAATATACAGAACGAGGGTTGTAATCAAACAGAAGCAGAGGTAGGGTTACGGTACAGCAATACGCACATGCAGGGTTACAGTAGAGCTGTAATACATGAATATTGGGTTGGAGTGGAGCAGTCATAGTACAGTGGACCATCATGTTTAACGACACTGCTAATAACGAGACCTTTGCTAATAGCAATTAGCAAGCTTAAATCCCCGTTTTTTTGGGTACTATTTGAGCTATATAATAAAATACTTTATACCCGAATAACGCCAATCGATAATCAAAGCACCTGCTATAGAGAGAATTAGTTTTGAGTTGGTACGGCAAATGGTGGGGGCAGTCACAGAACATGGTGTTGAGAGTCGGTCCAGTCAGACAATAACAACATGTACCGTTCTTTGTTTGTTACTACACGCCCCCTTGCGAGTTATGACCCCATCTGGCCATCACTCGCTTTGGACTTGCATCAAGGCCTACTAGATAGACTAGCAGGCCTTGACTTGCATGCTTTCTCTCCCTACTGACCACTTGCTGTGACAGCACACTGCACGCAGCCAGCTCAAAGTGATGACTCATCACTCACTGAGGCAAACTGTGAGGCAGGCCATGAAGGCCACTCTTGTGTATCTTTGTCAGACACGTGCACTCTCTGGACACTACCTGTGATATGCGATAATTAAATGTTATACGCTGTACACAGGTGGTCTCATCGATGGAGTTTCTCCACCAAAACCAAGCCACTATGGCTCAGTCGTTCTGCATAACAAAACACGGCCAATATAAATTATACACTGTACGTGTCTAGAAATAATGCAACTCATCAGTGTCTTGATAATTCAATGTTATTACTCTACCAGAACGGAATTTCCTACCATGTTTGTTAAATGCTATTGATAACCACATGTAATCTAAATTGATTTAAACTTCGCCGGATAGTTTATTGCTGTAAGCTTTTCACGAAAGGATTTAACTCTATCGATCGTTAGAGAATATTACCGTAATCATTTCACGAAGAGACCACGAAAAAGGTCTTAAGTGCAGGTAAATCACTGCATGGACTTCCCTTGAAGTGAGAAACTTTCGCCATGTAGCCTACCGGTGAAGACAGAGCAGAGTCCATCGGGCTGGCAGATCAGGACAGTCAAATTATGATTTAAAACAAGCACTCACTCGTCATAACGTCAAGATTTTCTTTGATGTTGTGTGGCCTGTTGAAGGTTTGTGCATGAATTAAAAGACGTGTGTCTTAATTTGTCTGAATAATAATGAATGCATGTACATTGAACTAGGAATAGCGCAGGCGCAGGTCTTGGGGAGACTAAATTGGGGCTCTGTGGTGTGGTGGGTGTGGGGCGAAGGCCCTTCTTCTATGATACTCTCCCCCTCCCTCTTTTTTTTCATAGGAGGTTTTTATTCTGTCATGTGAGAAAAAGAGGTGGTGGGTGGGCAGGGGGGGATAGGGGCTAGGGCCTATAGTATGACCAGCAGACTAGTCGACCCTTTAGAATGACAAGGCTGTATCTCCACTTTTTGGTTGAACTAAGTTACACACTACTTCTACGGGCCCTCTCCATTAGGCGTCAAAGTATCAAGCAGATTCGGTGTGTAATTTGCGAGTATCACGAAATAGAAAAAAAAAATTCTTTGCTCTAAAAGCTATGATCACATGACACTTCCATTTCTCGATTTCTCAAAAGTTGACGGAAGGGAGGTAGAACCGTGTCGTTCTAAGGGGACGTAATGATAGAATCAGTATGGTCCGATCATAATATACTACTAAACGGTTCCGATGTGTGCGCGTGTAGGGGTGGGGTGGAGAGAGGAGATGAGAGGATGGTTTGAAAGCAGCCTGTTCACAACACCCGCCCCTCACACCAGTTGTTTTTGGCGGCTACAAGACAAATCTACCGGCAGCTCGCATGCCACACACACAGTTCACCTGTCACTCCAGGTGAACGTCCGCACCACACTAGGCCATAGACTTCAGACTAATGTGAGTACAAGATGTGCACACATTCTTCTCTTCCACCGTTACCGCATTCACGCATTCCTTAAACTACAGCAGCGGATCTCAACAGGGGAGGGGCCGGGGATCACGACATGGGGGCGGAAACGATGAAAGGGGGCGAAGACAGTCATGAGTGGAGGATGATTTGCGCAGCCATTTGAGGGCAGTGTTTACCCGTTGATATTGACGGATAAAATTTCCCCTAGGATTCTTTTTATCCGTCAACATAAATTCTGTATTTGCGAGTCATCTCCCCTGATTCGAACCTTTCTCCGTCTTCCTCCCTTGGTCGTACATCCCGACGCTATCAACGTTCGTATTGGGCAAGTGTTTAAAACGATATTGAAATTGGAGAGACTTGGAAATTTATTGATTAAATGGATATATACAAAGGTTCAGGTCTAATCCGTTGAAATTGATATGGATTTCTTGGTTTGGTCATGCTTATTTAGTAAGACTTTCCTCACAATTAGTTAAGCTCCTCAGTAGCATAGTGGCTAGCATCTCTACCTGTCAATCAGGAGGTCGGGGATCGATGCTCAATACGGCGTTGTTTTTTTTTTCATGTCTTTTTATTAGGCATCAATCTTTTTTTTTTTTAAAACCCAAGAACAATAACGGAAGAAATCCAGTTTTTTTTTTTTTTTTTGTACCTGTCAATCGGGGGACAGAGGTTCGATTCTCAGCAGGGTAGGATTTTTTTTTTCTTCTTCTTTTCTTACAAAAGCCTTTTTATCTGTAATCAATCTATTTGGTAATTTTAAAAAAAAATCCAGTTTGCTTGTTTGTTTGTTGTTGTTTTTTGTCATTAGTCAATCCGAGCTTTATCCGCCGATACTGTTGGCGGCCCAAGATCTGCCGATAGTGTTGCCAGATAAGCCCAAGTATCCGCCGATAATATTGACGGATAAAGTTGGGCAGTATCCGTCGATAATGTTGACGGATAAAGCTGGGCAGTATCCGTCGATAATGTTGACGGATAAGGGCAGCCAATAATTATAGGGGGTAACCACTGACTTGTTCAGTAGCATGCATGGGTGAGCTTTATGGACAGAAAAGGCATCCCCTTTTTTTTAGTGCATCTAAATTTGATAACGAATGCCTTTCTGAATACAATCAATACGCCTATTGTCATTAATGAGCTATGAGGCTTTGAAAAACTAAACATCACAATTTGTGTGTAATCTGTCTGGGTTTGAGTGGGGATTGTTTTCTTCGGGGGAGGCGGGAGGAGGGGGGGATGAAAGGAAATTTGGAGCCTAAGGGGGCGATTGCCTGAAAAAGTTTGAGAACCACTGAACTACATCCAAAACTTTCAAACCCGAGTCCTCGCCACACTTTTCTGTTTCCAGGAGTGGTTCTGCTGAACCTTGGTCCTTGAAGGGGAAGTCGAAACATTTGGTCTAAGATAGAATGTGTGTTACATTTTATTCTTAGTTCCCAAAACAGGCTTTGCGTAACTTTTCTATGCGATCAGAAAAAAAAAATCGCTCATTTTGAACAAGTTGACGAAATTTAAAAACCACGGAAAAACTGTCTGTGGGATCGCAGCAAGGCTTACAGCAACGTCAAAATATGGCAAAAAGAAAAAGTTGTATGTGTAGCAAAGCCTCGCTTAAGAAATACTACCGAAACCATACAATAAAACACAAAGAAATATGCCCATACAGCTCGGATTTGTGTGAAATTTTGAACCCTTTTCAGCTGCAGAAGGTTCTTTTTTTTTTATTTGGAGTCTTGAAATGACGGGGAAGTTCCTTCGAGTTTGCTTTGTTGTATCACGGTTTCGCTCCCGATCCCAGAATCCCATTTTTCACGACCGCATGATCCCAAGACGCCGTTACTTCCTCGCAAGTAATTATGTGTATCAGCAGTACATTTCACATAATTATGTACATTCTTAGGTATAGAGAAGGGTGGGCAAAAGCATCATCCATATTGACATTTATTATGAATCACAAATTGGGGAGTGGATGTGTGTGTATGCGCGCGTGCGTATGTGTGTGGGGGAAGCGGAGAAACCCAGATGTATGAGATTTCAGTAGGAAAGGTACAACTGTGCTCTCGTGTGGGGGTCGGCAAACTACATGTATTACCATGGAGGCCACATCAGCGCCAGCCCTATGTAAACTGGGCAGCATTTAAAACAAACTCGGAAAACTCAACATTTCTTGTTAATTAAAAAATATGTACACATGCATATTAATATATTGCTGTTGATAACACGTACTGTACTTTACTGGTACATGATGATCTACCAGTACCATAGAATTTGTATCTATCAGCGAGATCAAGTACATTATGTATATTTCATGATTCACTTCATGGTATATTTTGTGAGCAGACTGATGCAGTTCATTACAATTTATTTAATGTGCTGCCGATTAATGACGTTTGTGAAGTTACTTCCCAGTTTTCAGTACTCAGGATTCAGGTTACTGTTTGACATGGACAAGCAGAACTGCAGCTTGAAATCTAATACTAATCAGTAATAGTTGTCACACTTTTGGATAAAAGTCTGTTCACAAAATAATGTTAACTGAGTAAAGAGATGTACAGAGAAGGACAGACAGCCTGCTGTATGGATACATGGGCAGGAGGAATGGATAAAACTTGGTAACTGAATGTGCAGTATTGGCAGACTGAGTGATACTGTGAATCTACAAGACAGGTGGATGAGTGAGTTGTCTCGAACAACTGAATATAATGTGGGAAACAAACACAAAATTTCACAGAAATCAAGAAAGGACAGACAATTTTGGTGGCTTTTTTTCCCCTTTATTTATCAAATTGCTTGTTAGTTGAGTGGGTGCTAAAGTTCAAATGAAATGGAATTCAAACAGACATACAATTAACTGCTTCTGTCAAAATCAAAATCAAATTTTCAATACTTCAGGGGTGTCTTTGATCATGTCTGAAAAACAAAATCTTTCAGTGTCACTTCTGATCTCTCACACAGTCTTTGCTAAATTACAAGATGTACCTATAGTATATAGGTATAATTTTTTTTCTTCTTAATCATGACTGTTCTCTTTCTTCTCACTCTCTCTCACTCTTTCACTCATTTCTCATTTTACCACAGCAAGAGTACTGTAAAACATTCAATTCCTCTTAATTCTTAACTTCTTGGGTGAAAAACAAATCCTGAACTGCCCCAGTAAAAATCCGCTTTTGGTATTTGATACTTGATTGATTTCACTGGATCACTTTCACATCAGTTTTCATACAAAATTCCAAAAATATAAAGACACATAAGGAATATAACAACAAAAGTTCAAACATTCACTGACTGCTTGCCAGGTAGATAACGAATTAGATGTATTCAAGGTGTTAAAGAAATAAAAAAAATCTGTCACCTGCATTGACATCATAAACATTACTGGGTGAAAAGTGAATTCTGAATGTCAACATCTTGATCAATACTAAACTGACGATAAACTTATCTTTCTTCCACTAAAAAATATGAAGCATTTCCTTGTGGTTTACCAACCCTTATCCTGATATCAAGAAACAGGGTTTATGGGTTAAAATCAATAATGCCAAAGTATAAAATGATGACCTTATTTCCATCATCCTGGATGAAGAAGAAGGGTTAGTGGTGGTGGTGGTTGTCAGTATCTACAACTTCTACGATATCAATAAATCTGAGAAAAGTGACTTGAGTAAATGATACATGATCATATGAATGTTATCATGAAGAGGCCGTCTGAGCCCAGTCTAAAGTGAACTCAATACAGAAGTTCACAAACCTGTTCAGAGTTGCAAGAAAATTATGTCCAGAAAAGGAAACCGACAAATGGTCAGACAGACCTTGGTCAAACTTGCCCTCAAATTAAGTGGTTGCCAGAATGACTTACAAATTTATGCACATTATGTAAAATCTTTAAACGCAACTTTTTATTGTTATATTTCTTAGCGTAATTTGGTTTATGCACAAAGCAGTTCATCATCTTTCTCATAGCAAGTTCTGAATATGATTGTCTTATTTAAAATGTCTTATAACCGAGGGAAATGTACATCTGTCTTGAAAGTAAAGCACTGAGATATCAAAGAAAGAACTTCCTTGTAATGAATATAAATGAGGCCAAATCCAGCCACTTCAAGCTTACAAGTAAGGTGAAATTTTGCCAGCCCCACTGTAATTGTGGGATCACATTTGTCCATGTCAATGTGAAATGTGCCGAATTCATTTCTTCCTGGCAACAACTCAATTTTTGAGGTTCACATCCATTGTGATTTGAGCAGCATTTTGCAATTCGAACTTAAAACATCCATGTATGAAAAATGAGCATTACACAAATGAACAACTATAAACATTGGTATGCATAGCTGTTCCAATCATGACAAGAAGCACTTAGAACTACAGGGCCCATTATACAGTTGGACTGTCACAAACACTGACTGGTAAATAAGTACAGACAATTGTAGAAGATATATACAATATAAATGGATTCAAGTACAGTTTCATTTTTTGTATCTCTGGGGCCTCAGCCTAAGGCTGTTGGTCCCCCAAATATAAAAATCATGCTTAAAGAGATTCTAATTATAGAACTGCTAAAATGACAATTAAATGCAATCCATGATTCATCATGTTACCTCTATCTCATCCTGCACTGCTAAAATGCTCTTTTGACGAAAAAATGCGCATTTGTTTTGGTGTCTGGAGGTTTGGCATCAGCACTTTTCAAAGATTAGCAACAGTTCTGCTGCCTTTTTTTGACAGGACAGGTAAGCTTTAATTCAGCACTTCAGAAATGAAGAAATTTGTCCACCGGACAAAAGCACCTCTTTATCCAAACCCTACTCGTGGATAATAATGATTTTACATGAAAATATCGCTGATCTACAAATATAAAGAAAATATAAAGCATCAATAATAAATGGGTAAAAAAAGCAATCAACCCCCCCCCCCACCCCCCCTCCAAAAAAAAAAAACAAGTCCTGGTCACTGAGATGACCCAACACTCTGTCAGAAGGTTTTACTACAACATGATCACTACTTCTGCATCAACACTTTCTTCTCCTTCATCAATATATTTTATTCTTTTCATTTTGTATACAAAAGGTAGCCGGCTGCAGCTATTAAATCTATACTGTATATTTATTTTTGTTAAACTTTTTGGTTTGTGTTGTTTTTCTTACAGTTGGCAAAGATTGAAAAAGATTGCTTGAAGTTTTGGAAATAGCCACATTCACTTGTCAAGGCAAGAGTACTTTGAATTTCATTATTTGTTTCATTTATTCCTTTGTCTCCTGTGTTAACTATCTTTAGATTTTTGCGTTTTCATGGTGTCCACTTTTCAGTCTCATCTCACCGAACCTTTGCCATTTTTTTTCCCCCGTTTTAAATTGCACCCAATCTACGTGAGCAAAAATTACCAGGAGTGAATGTTTGGGGAAAATAATAGAGGTAGGGTAGGGTAGTGAAACTGACAAGAGTTTGTAGATGGAGAGAAAATGGTAGTAGGAAGAAAGAACAATCCCATCCCAGTTCAACACATAGGAAAAACTTCATTGGAGTCGCTCAGATTCTCCTGATGGTCACCTGACCCGCCCATTTCCCCCTGCAAAGAGCATAATGCTGCACTATATAATTTTCACCACATCATCTCAGGAAAGGTAAACTTAACAAGTCCACAAGCTTTTTTTTTTTTTTTCATTCTATTATACCCTAAAATGAAAGGTGGTTTTATTCCTTCATGCATCATATTTTACTGTCAGATCTCGGCTTCAAGTTACAACAAGCCTTTGATCCCAGTGAGGTTACATGGTGACACTGTTGACTGTGGGAAAGATCATTTTGAATTGTAGCTAAAACATATGTTTACTTCAGTCATCATACAGCAAGAAGGCCAATTTTTACATAATTTTCCCATCACGCATTTAGCAGAAAGGATAATACAGTAAAACCTCGTTATACCGCCAAGTAAGGGGCAAAAAGAAAAATGGCAGTATAACGAGAATGACGGTACAACAAAAATACCATGTAGAACACGGGAAAGAAGTAGATTACCAACATTGGATTTGGACTGACTAACATGTCTAAAATAATGCAATTATCTCCCTTATATCTCCACTGGACAGAAACCTCCGTTGTCATTTTGAAGTTTACATTGCTTTCATTTGTATTTTTTTGTTGTTGTTGTTTTTTGTGTTTATATGTGTTGGAGTTTATTTATTCTGGAAATCGTACCTTAAAAGTAAAAGTATTATGACATTGCAACACGACAAATAATGCTACATTACAATTCAGCAACAAACGTGTGCTGTTTGCATCGTACCCTGCGACCGGTGCGAAACAGTTGAAGCATCACCTCGCGCGCAAATTCTCTATTGAGCGAGAGGAGATTGAACTAATTTGAACTGTGACCCGCCTTTCCCACATATAATCAGGACTTCAAAAGCGAAGACTGTAGGATAGGTGTTTGAGTAACATGCACAGACTGTGGCGCCAAGTGATGTTCCGTCTGTTAGCTGGATTTAGGTAAAAGCCCTATTACACATAACGACGGGGTCCTACGCTTGTCGCTGTACTGTAGTATGTGCGCCATATGCAAGAGAAAATCCAATTTGTTGCAAGCGGTCGTATGCATGCCATATGCATGAGTCGGACCAGCTGTGCTATTACACGCTCAGACATAGTCGTGTGCTTACGTACAACATCAACGTAATTTCCCGTCTGGTCACATGTGTAGTGTACATGTTGCAAAATGGCGAGTGAAGCTGACAAGAAATATTATTCAGCTTTGTTTCTTTTAATGAAAAACAAACAAAAAAGAAAAAGGAGAACTCGGACGTTTTGGACAAAACAGTGGCTTCTAAAGAGGGACACGCTTTCGCATATAAATCTCCTGGAAGAGATAAGAGCGTACCCAGAAGATTTTAATAATTTCATGCGAATGGACGAGACAACATATCTCCATTTACTAGATTTGGTGTCACCATTGATTACCAAACAATCAACAGTGATGAGATCAGCCATCAGCCCAAATGAAAAACTGATAGCAACTCTTCGCTACCTTGCTACAGGAAGAAGCTACCAAGTCTTTAAATAAAACCACAATTTATTTTAACTTTTTAAATATAGCCTATTTTTAAGTCCTCGCGAGCTAATTTCCTTATTTTGAGTCGCTGATTCCAAATTTAACACTTATAAGTCGCTAAAATGAAGTTTTTAATAAAGTTGTGGGAACGTTTTAACCCTCTGGCTGAAGAATTTGTCACCGCAACATCAAAGGCGGGCTTGTCTGACGAAAAATATCAGGCACTGCCTGATATTTTTCTGTCGTGTGTGCGTCCTACGCCTGCATAGAACCGATGACAGATTTTCCTTATTACACGGTCAGATCCGTCGTCAGCATGCATTTAGGCGTGCACACAACCTGTGCATACAACATGCCAACAACAAGTCTGCTGAAAGTCTGTGTGTGTAATAGCCCCTTAAGAGGTGGGGAGTGAGGGTTAAATTTACGTTGGCGGTATAACGAGATTTTTAGTGTCTTTGTATAGGTGTCAGATCTGTACCACGGCGAAAAGCTGGCGGTATGCGGGAATGGTGGTATAACGGGTGGCGGTATAGCGAGGTTTTACTGTATTTAAGATTAGCACTATATTTCTGTAAGAATTAGTCTCTGGAGAGTTTAATGTCGTACATGTATATGTAGCAGTACAAGGCAGATGTTGTTTTTTTTTTCAAAATTCATGAGATTTCAGTTGACACAGGCCTGGAATCAAGGACTGAAACATAGAAACAAATTCTTGGAATAGACAATCCAATTTACTTTTTGTTCTGCCGTAAATATTTACATGTAGACATAATTTTATCTTCGGTAACATAATTCTATGACTGTTTAGATCAGAACTGCTCCAGACCTATTCTGCTTCCCACTGCAGTTTCTTTTCATTTAGAAAACTGTTGTTGTTCTTTTTTGCAATGACCCAAAGGCATTTGTTAAAAAAAGGTCACTTGTAATAGTTCTAGCAGTTAGAAATGTGTTCTGCATATAATAAAGGTTTTTTCTCTTCATAAATCATCAACATAACAGATTCTAATTGTTGCATCAAACATCTGAAGACCTCTGGGACTTTCAGTTGACCTGGTGTATCACAATGACAAAGATAAACTGACTTCAAATGAACCATAAGAATTTTCATGTATTAATTCAGGCTAAATAACATTTACAATATTTGAAAAACAAGAAAAAAGTATTTAAGGCATTGTTTAGAGCATCTTCCATGTGCACTTCAGGGAAATATGTCATAATGTGACAAGAGGGAAAGAAGATTGCCTTAAGACTTCATTTCACTTGCTGAACACAAAAAGTTGAAAATATAATTCAGCATAATAAAAATAACATTGTCTGTGAAATCATTTGAAAACATAATTTTTACAAAATTTCACAAACTAATGGTCTTCTGATTTGATTGACAAAACTGTACAAAATCTCTTAACATTTCAGAACAATGCCAATTCTTCCTAGTGACATCCAAAAATTCCATATAAGAATTGGTTTAATTTTGTACTGAAATGAATTTAATTTTTTAATTAATGTTGTTTCATGAACTCAGCTAAGCTTTCTGTAACAGAAATATTTTGGAAATGCAACTAACATCAGGAATATTCTTTAAAGTAACTGAGCAAATAAGAAAGTGAGGATGGAAGCCATCAGGAGAAGGATTGCCTGTGCTGGACTTGATCTTCCTGCGCTGTTTGTTGACTTCAGTTCACTCTGGATCTCTTTCACATCAACTGAACACTGATTACCAAAAGCTGTGTTAATGAGCGACTGCAGCCGGTCCAACTGAGATGAGGTCACTTTCTTGTAAGCATCATTGTCTAACATCACACATTTCAGAACATCTTTAATCTCACCACAGGCTGGGTCCTGCGTATCTGCAATATTGTCCTTGGCACAGTTCTGGAATGCCGGGCCTGTCAAGGACAAGTAAGCGTTTTGTTTCAATTACCTCATGTAAAAAAAATACAAATCTGTCAAGTGTCATGTCATCTCTCAATAAAACCTAAGAAAGAATAAATGAAATTTTACACATATACAATGACATTTCTTTTCTCAAACTCTTTATCACATAAAATTATCTGCAGCGCATTTAGATTGGTGAACGAAAGAAGAAGAAGGAGAAGAATCATAGCCAATTTACTTGCTAAATGCTATGCCAGCAGTTCATACCCACATTATATTAGTACTCTTAACCCATCACTAACCACCCTTTAACTAATGTTCATTGCTAGACAAACACTAGTAGAAAACATTGTCAATTCCAATAATTTAAACTCGTGTGCACCAAATTCTGCCTCATCACAGGAGGAAAGATTTTTCCCAAAAGTGTACAAGTTTTTATCATTTACTTGACTTACTGTTCAAGTCAAAAGAAGGTGCGGGACCACTAGTCACACTACCCCCACCACCTCTCAGTTCATTGATGATCCTCCGCACATCCAAATTACAGTTGGCATTCTGTTTTCTCAACTCTGCCTCGACCTGGTTCTCAAAATTATGGATATCCTCATCTGTCATGCTCTGCTCATGTAGTTTCAAAACACGCACCATGCACTTCACATAGGGGGTAGCAGCATCGCAGGTAATCTTTCCAGCACCGATAGCAGCATTTGTAAGTGCATCAATACAACCTCCAATAGAGTCAGCAGTTTCGAAAGCTGCGGGTTTTAAGTTTTAGAGAGAAAAACATAAAGAGTCATTAAACACATTTACATGAAAAGGTTTTGAAACTACAGACACAGACAAATATTATCAGTGCCTTGTGAAGTGACATCTGGCACCGCACAGTGATAAATTCTCACGTCCTTGAGAACTCCACAAATTTTTGTTCTCTCCAAACTTTGTACCGTAAGGTGAATTCGTCATGTTTCAGAATGTCATGGAAAATCTGTCCATTTTACAATTCAGAATTGCCCCATAGAGTTTGTGGCACCACATACAACAAATTTAATCCTCATTATAATTTTACAATAATTTGTCCATATTCAAATCAGGAGTTAGCCAAACCATTTATTAGTTTATCATTTCATGAAATTTTGTTGGTTTGCCGACTGCAGATTTTGACAGACAGGTACAATGAAAATTTATCTTCTCAGGTAAATGTCTTGCAGCTTGTCGTTTATCCAAAGATTTAAAAAATTATATGAATTCAACCAAAACGTTTTTCTGGCACAATTTTTACAGTTCATGCGCTGTTCTTACATCGTTTGTGGTAAGACAGAAAATGAGGAACAGTCCTGTTCACATCAAACTCCAATATCAAAACAAGGCCAGTAAAAAGCAACATTACATCACACAGTTCAAGAGAAATTTCAAATCCTTCCTATATTTTTTCTTCAGGTCTAGTCAAATGTAGATAAGTATATTATAATAATTAGTAACTTAAGTAGGTATAAGCACTGACCAGGGGCGAAGCGTGGCCCTCTGCAGAGGGTAATCAGAATTTAAGCTAGTAAGATCCTCATAATAGGACGTATCGCTACATCATATTTACATAATTATAAATGCAGCGACTAAAACAATGAAACGGGTGCTGGGCGCTGCAAAATCTAAAGAGCGGACTATTCTTGTCAACAGGACAGGAATGCAGCAATTTACATGCCAAACTAATCTGAAAATACCATTCATTCACACTAACAGATTAACGTATATTTTTCATCCATTTTTTAAAATATAATTTGAACGGCAAGCTCTCAGTGTCATATTCATAGCCAGAGATTTTGTTATTCTACCATCTCATAAAGTTTCTCGAAAAAGACCCATTAACATTAAATGGCAGAAAGTGCTTTTAAAAGTGGCAACTCTGTGTCAACGATGTACAGAGGTCTCGGAGAAGTGGCTATCTACCGTTGCGGTATAAGTTCGCTCGACCTATCGAGTGAAGTGATGTTCTTGATACGTTCGACTGATTTACATTATTATGCTTTGATAGCTCTTGCTGTGTGCGTAGAGAAAATTATTCATAGATTACCTCAAACAAACAAACAAAAAATCCACACAATTAACTCTTTCACTTTACTCCGTACCTTTCGATTAGGATGAAAACGTCCACATAGTGAAAAAAATGCTTAAATCTAGGTAAAATCAGATCAAACTTTGATTATAAGGCTATTTTTATCCCCACTATTCTGCTGTGGGGCTGCGTGGACGAATACAGGCTATGCTCAAGATAGCTTCTGGGTGTACAAGTCCACTTTGTCTTTGTTAATCACTGATTACGGACCAGTTCATAAGGTGTAGGTCCCTATAAAGATGCTTTTTGGTGAGGGGTGTTGGACTATAATAACAAACGCAAATAGCGAGGTAGAATTGACTGACTAAATGGACCTGGAGTTGGGCTCGATCTGGAGAGCACAGTAATTCTAGAATTAATATTCGAAGGGTAATCACTGATTATTTGATAATGAGGAAGCCTCGCCCCTGCCTGGCACTGACAGACTGTCATGCTCATGTGCTCTGTATCTGAAAGTCGATACCAGATTCCAAATAAGCACTGAAAGACGATGCGTATTATGCCATTTTTGTAATATTAATATGCTCTGTATCTGAACCTCAATATTAGATTTTCTTCCTTTTCAAACGTATTTTTCTAGAATTTTTGACATCCAACTCCCTCAAAAGCCACACAGTGAGCATCTGTGAACATTCACCACAACTGACATAATTTTTTACCATTCACATGTACATGAGCAAAAACTGCCGACAATTACACCACAAAGCACACATTTCCAATATCATCACTTCCGAGAACAGACACAGGTATTATCGGAAGAAATTTCACATTAAATATACCATACTGAGAGCATAAGGCATTATTTGCAATCAGAATAGTTACTCACTGGCTGGAGCACGTGTAGTGCCACTTCCTGACCCCGAGTTAGCTTCCTCACGGAGCTCATTGTACAAGGTCTGAATGTCAATGTTGCAGCTAATCCCCTGAGCAGACAACTGTGTATTCAGCTGACTCTCCAACATGTTCAGGCTGGAACTATCCAAACCAACATTGACAAGGTTCAATTCTTTCATCACACATTTCATGTAGTCACTCATGGCTGGACAGACTGCACCAGAATTCTGTGTCAGTGCTGACGTCAAGCCATCCACACACACACCAATGTTTTGGGTGTCTACATAATATAAGCCTGAAAATAATCAATTTTACTCATTTTACTCTCACATAAATGTAGCGAGGATTCAACAAAAATTATAACATGTAAATTAAAGTAAAAATGCCAGCAAATGCTACTCATGACATGCGCTCACTACTCCGCAAGTCCTTATCTTGAATTTGTGAGAAAATGAAAGTAAATCATTTGTATTAACTTCACAATCCTTTGAAATAGTTATTTTGTTGCAAACAGTATAAATTCCAAGCAATGAAAAACAATTCTTAACAAAATTTCACCCAACCTCTCTTGAAACATCAAGAAAAAAAATTAAAAACAAAACAAAACTGAAACTCTTTGGGGGGCTGGACTACAGGAAAACTTCAGAGGAAGGAAACTCTCTTCAAGCAAGTGTTTCCCTCCTTGATTTCCCTACTCCCTGAGACTAAGGCTAACTTAAAGAGCCCCCCAGCCACACACAGTCCACAAACATGTTCTACATTTTAAAAAAAATCTGAGACCTTGTAATTCCTGGGCATACAATCAGCAATGACATGAAAAAAACAACAACAAACAAAACACAAAAACGGAAATACATGTAATATTTTTTGGCAGAGTTAAAAAAATAAAATTAAAAAAAAAACGAGTAATTCAATATCCTGTGATCCTATGGTAAATATTTTCAAGTTCAGGTCCGATTGTTTTAAGCTCTCCGTTCTGGCCAAGCTTCATGCTTTCTTAAAGTCATTCCTTTCAATCCCCCACCCTGATGAAAAACATTCCTCTACCCCAAGACAATCCCAATTTATAATATGACTGGCGCTTTTCTGCTTGCCATCTCACATCAGGGACAGCTACCTTGTATATAATACAAAATCCTTCGCCCGTGTGCAGTTATTTCCCCGACATGTATAACCATGGAGCTATTAGTACATTTGTACCTCCATGTGTATAACTATAACTAACTACATGTATAATAAGGGAACTTAACGAAACAATGCCAAAAGTTCTGACGTATTGCAGGAAAAGACCTTAAAGCCAAGTTAAGAGAAGTCATTTTTTAACATCATTTCATCGTGAAATGTGCTCTACTTTTCTATCTGGGTTATAATTTTGTACAATTTGTAGTTTCTTTTGCCAATCACAAAATGCAAATTGAACAAAGAATACAGGGGTTCGAAATGTCTTATTTAAAGTAAACTATGCTTCTTTTGTAAAATTGTTGCTGTTGTTGTTTTGCGTGTAAATATAATATGGGATCGTTTTCCATACTATGGCAGTGTTACTGCCTTGGGATGCTAGCACTAGGATGATCGAGCTTCATATAGCTGGTCTCAGAGAGCATAAGAAATGCATACATCAGAAAATGATTGGAATAGTATTAATTGTGAAAAATTAGCACTCCCCTCCCTCCCTTCCAAGCAGAAGTAAAACCATCTGCTTGAAAGCTTATAATTCCTGCTTTATTTGTATCATTGATGGCGATTTTCTTTACGTACCTCACCCATACATATGCATCTTCGCGTGCACCCCTACACAACACTGCTCCCATTGTCTCTTCCCTCACACAAACATTACATGTATGAGCACACCTGACTCGACGAAATCAACGATTAGCTGGGATTTGGGGGGGAGGGGGGGAGAATAGTCATCTGGCTGTGTGGAGATGACACAATTGTGGATGAAAACCACAACCAATACACGCACATCAATAAGCCACCACCTCTCCCCTCCGCCCTTCCCCCCCCCCCCAAATCCCCTGACCCTTGCATGACCTCCAGCCATTGGTTCCAGACATTTCCAGCACACACACCCCTCACCTCCCCCGGAAACGTGCAATCGATTTTTGTCGAGCGACTTCATCTTTGTGTTTAGGGGCGTATGCCGGGAAACGGGCTGGGTAGACGTTTACTTCGTGTGGAGTTTGCCAGGGGGAGTGGGTGTGTGTGTCTACTTCGTGTTTGGGGGCTTGACAATGTGTTAGAGATATGGATTGGGGAGGGAGGGGGGAGGGAGTCAGACTGACAATAAAATTAATAGGTCCACGTCTTACCTAACTTCAGACAACTTGGCTTTCGGAACGGTGAGGCCAATTTTTTTCGTCCCGTTCGCCTCTGGCAATTTTTTCGAAAGCAAATTTTACCATCACCATGTTTGGTTCAGCAATTTGAATCTACACTTCTACCATAATAAAGCAACCTACAAAGAAGATGTACAGTTATAGATAGCGAATCTGTCAGTTTACCCCAGGGTTGGGAACCCCGGCGCCAAAACTGTCGGCTTTCTCTTGTTCGTTGTCCTTTCCCTGCCCTGTGCTTTTCACGCTCTCATTCCCATAGACATCAGAAAGTGCGATTTACGTGTATTTATTCAAAAACTAAAAGTTTGACTATAGGAGTGCTGGAAGGAAGGAGGGGCAAAAATTAAGAGACGGATCTTTTATGATTCACTGGAATGAAAGGGAAGAGAACAGTATGCGAGTTTGCCAATTCCAGGAGAGGACAGCAAAGGGTCACGCTGCGTCCGCAAAGAATTCCTCCGCCGGGGAAAGCCCGTTGACGTATCATTTCCGCGTGAGAAGCTGCCCTTTCCCTTAAATCCGTCATTTTAGCTCAGATGCTTTGCTTTCATGGAAAGCAATAAAATCCATCCATAATTTTAAAAATTATTGAAAAGACTGTTTCCATAATATGCTGTTTGTGTTCCTTGGTTAAAGCTGTTGTTGCTTCAGGTAATTAAATACAACTGTATAGACACGCCATTTCTTGGGAGTTTTTTTTGTTTTTGTTTGTGTGCACAGAAATCATTTTTCTTTAAACTTATGTTGTCAAAATATCATCCCAGCACTTCTCCAAGTTTCACAAAAGCTGGGATAATTTTTGACCAAAATGGGACACAACAAAGTGTTTTCTACTCTTCCTACAGAGATACTGAGTGTAAGCCAAACTATAGGAGTCAATTTTACGTTTTAGAGTTGCTCTCAACATTTTGTAAATCTGATTTAGTTTGTCTCCACATGAATAGTTAGCCTATGTCCCAAACACCAAGCTCTCGATGAGATAGGTAGATTAATGCAGCCTACTTGATGAATAAAAATACAAATGTGTGTTAGCATATTATTCTACCTCCTTGGGGTATCCATCTGTAGTCACTC
Source organism: Onchidella celtica (assembly GCA_963931925.1). Classification (NCBI taxonomy): domain Eukaryota; kingdom Metazoa; phylum Mollusca; class Gastropoda; order Systellommatophora; family Onchidiidae; genus Onchidella; species Onchidella celtica. The sequence continues at coordinate 26,242,998 of OZ007582.1, forward strand.
TATGGAAACAAACAGGTGATTTTCACTTTGATAATAATATTGAGCCCTCATGTAAAGCCTGAGTTTAAATTACATTGTACGAATTTCTTACTCTAAAACTTAACGCAAATTTCTGAAGTAACAGTGTATTTTTGCTAATGTTATAATAGATCGCTCCACCTGGCGCGGACTTATCACCAGGGGCGCCAAGTCAGCCGAAAAAAAACGGACAGCAGAGGCTGAAAGAACGCGACGCCACCGAAAAGAGAGAGCGGCTAGCACATCCACTGCAGCCACCCCCCACCGCCTGCCCAGGGTGTGGGAAACACTTCCGTGCCCGGATTGGACTCACCAGCCATCTCCGGACACACCCAGTCCCAACCCCATCATAGACGGATGTCAGTGGTCCTCATCGCCTGCGATGGACGAACAACAACAACATAATAATCTTTATAGACATCCTGCATTAGAACTACATTTCATGTCAAGTGCCATATAAATGATATAATTCACTTTTGTTTGTTGTAATGTCTTTAATAAAACATCACAGTTGTTACTGGACTGATCAAATGTTGCACGGCTGTTGTTACAAACATTAGTCACGGTGGCTCTGCATAATCCATATGCATGCAGACCACAGCTGTTGTTGTTGTTTCTATATATAAACAAATATCAGTACTGTGCTGAGTGAAAACACTGCACGTTCCATAAACTTATAAGTAGGCCTGGTATTGGTAGGCAAGCCGGTTATCTTCATCGGTCAAAAACTTGTACCATCTTTTATCCCATACAGTTCTGTTTGCATTAAATTCTTTTAGGTGAATGGCCGTCGTCTCGTTAGGTGACAAGTGGTGACTAGGACCCAGAAATGCAACTGTATACAACCAAACGACTGGCAAGAGAGTGGTGTATCCAGATTCATGGCTTGAGTGTAGCCCGCCCCTCACCCAGTCATGAATGTCAAGGTGGCACATCAAGTACTGACCTACCAACTAAATGACCAATGATAGACACCCCAAGAGGCACGTAAAAACAAGCCATAATAAAGGCAAACTAAAACTAAGGTGAACTGAGACTATCTAATGGATATGATTTTCATGCAATTATTTGACGGAGGTTCTCTATCTCTGTAATCTCCCCCCCCCCCCAACCCCCATTTTTCCCCCAAGAGTTCCAATTCTTCGTCTTTGTACCTTTAAATTTTGGATGAGGTCCTTTAGTTTCTTGGGGGCCTCAGCCTAGTGCTGTTGAATGGCCCCATGTCTTTGTACCTGGCAGACAGTACATTTTTATATATATCCAAAATTAATAATAACATCGCCGAGAGCATTTAGCATAAAAACTTCCATAACAAGTAGTGGTCACTGAAGGCCCAAGGATGTGTTTTGGGTGAGTGGCAGGCTAGAGGCCGGAGTGGGCTGGGTGAGGGAGTGGGAACTAATAAATATATGAGATCAAGCCTCACAGCCGTTTGTATTGTAGTTGGTCTACAGCGGAGTGTTGATCATATAGCTGGGAAAGATGAAGAAAATGCAGGGCATTTTTGCGTTCTCGTGCTGGAAACCTGGAGCCAGAGTCTAGTCTGGTAACACCCCCCCCCCCCCCGTCCTCCAACACACACCGAAGTTTTGCTCAGAGAGACCCTCTGCTGTCACACAGGTAACATTAAGATAGAATTGCTATCATTTTTCTTGTTCACTTGTATGAAAAGATGGTACACACAGACATTCAATTTTAAGTTGAAAAAATGAACTTAAAAGCCCAAACTGAAAAAGTATAACTACAATATGTGTGATAACGACAACGAATCAGTGTGGCTTAAACTACATGTACATGGGGCTCAAAATACACAAGATTACTTTTTTCGAAGGTACGAAATCACATGGGCATTCAAGCTAAAACTTTCACTGTTCACCCGATATTACATACTTATCAAACTGTGCAGAACGATCAGGGGTCATGTCCGCGAGCGACAAATTCAACAGATACTTGAGAAAGACCTACATTGTAGACACACCTGAAGTTTTGTTTGCACATGCTCTTATCACTAATTCCACACTGAGAACTACAACAGACAGACAGACGAACAGACAAACTTCCCCCCCCCCCCAAAGCCTCGTGAACAGATATGAGCACTTCGTATGTTCCCCCACTATGCATGTGCTCGCTACCGGCAAGCGCTTCCCCCACACACAGTTCGGTGTGTATGCAACATTTGGAAACCTTCCAACCACAACAAGACGCACGCTCTGCTCAGTCTGCTGGATGCGATTGGTGAAGATTTCTGAACTGTGTGCAAACCTCGCGGATTCCACTCCTCTAGCTTGTGGTTCTCGGCTCTTCATAATAATGTGACCCTCACGGGAAAATAGTGACACCAGCAAGGCTCAGGAGTAAGTTTACCCTCCTGAGAACAGCGCCTCCATGCTACATTCAGGAACACACTTTGATATCATTGCGTGCCCCCACCCTCATTTCCACCTTTAATATAAAAAGCCTACCTCCCAAAACGAAGGACCAGCCCGCTTTCTTTCCTGTTGTGCCATAGTGTGATAGCCAGTCTCCCTCCCTGGCCCCGCTACTGAAAATAATCTCTCTGGACATCCCCGACAAAGATTTGTAGAAATAATTTCAACATTCTTTGAAGCTCGTCCCAACTCCTCAAGCACCAACACAGACACACACACATACAGATCAAGAGAGCGATAGGGAGGGCGAGTTTGGAATAAAACTACCAGTCTGCTGCGAGGATACCGGTCGGTGCTTCTCTCACGACATGTAACAATTATTTATACAATCATGCATCAAGAAGAAAACTAAGTGGCTTGAGAGCAAGCCTACTTTACCCTAACACTCCATAAATCCCTACTCTCGGGCGTTGAGCTGTGAACTTGAAATCCGATACAGCTCGTATGCGACAAAAGAGTTTTGTAACACACTCTCAGTGACTAAATTTGATAAATTCGGTCCGATTTCTTTCCCGCAACAGCAACGTTTGAGAACATTGCTGTCAAAATAGGGGAGGCATGATAATAATGGCCTAGGGGCCCCGCCCCTACATTCCCCTCCCTCAACCTTCTCAGGCTCCGCTTCGCCGATATGTTTGTGACCCATTTCTTTTCCCCGGCCAACGAAGTGGACGATACGAGTACAGACGTGTCTCGATATCTAAGTGCCTATAAGGATACCAATTTTTTATATTTTTTTTTACATATCCAGGCTGCTAAGATCACTAAATTCATTGGTACAGAAGCGCCATCCAAAAATAACGGTCACAAAAGACTGCAGTCAAACAGTGTGACATTCACATAAGTTTTATTTTTGTCAACAAATAATAATAATAGTTCGTCCATCAGGTATGATGATGACCTTAACAACACCAGAGGCATAAAGAACAGAAATTGTTGAGAATTTCAACACATGGACAATAAAGAGAACTAAAGGACACAGAGGACAGAATGGAAAGACTGTTCTTTCATGACTTATGGCTTCTCATGTGACTGATAAGTCCTATTTTTGCCCTGCAGACCCTTCCGCATAAATGACAAGAGTGCTCCGTTGGTTCAGTACCACTGGGCCTTTTCTTGCGCCGTTCTTTTTTTTTGATAGCCTGCTGGACTCTGTAAGCTTCCCATGCTTTGCTACCTCTGGTAAGGGCCGCCCTCCAATTTGCACGATCAAGCGAGAGCTTTTCCCACTCACTCACATCAATGGCAAAGGCCTTCAGTGATTGCTTGAGAGTGTCTTTGTAACGTCTCTTTGGGGCCCCAACATTCCTCGTTCCATTGGAGAGCCGTTCCCCTCTCTTTACGAAAGCCACATTGGCTCTCGGGAAGCAAGTCATTTGACGAGAGGTGATCAAGAAGGCGATTCAGAAGCATTCTTGCCAATATTTGCTTAGGGAGTCTGGAGTCGGGCATTCTGACAACATGTCCTGCCCAACGTAGCTGAATTTTTTTCAGGTGGCAGAAGATGCTCAATTCCTTGGCACGATTGAGGACCTCAGTGTCTGGAATTTTATCCTGCCATTTGATCCTTAGGATCTTTCTAAGGCAGGCCAGATGAAAGTGATTTAGCTTTCTGGCATGCGATTGGTTACACTGTCCAGGTTTCAGCCCCATAGAGTAGGGTGGGAAGGACCACAGCATTGTACACTTTCAGCTTAGTGTCTGTGCGAATGCCGGCAACATCCCATACTCTCTTTCGAAGCCTGCCAAATGCAGAGCTGGCTTTGCTGATTCTTGAGAGAATTTCAGTATCAACACGAGCCGCGGAAGACAGTGTACTGGCAAGATAGGTGAAGTTCTCCGACACCTTCAGAAGACTGTCATGGACAGTCACAGGATTTGGGGTCACAGGATACTTGTCGTCTGGAGTAGGCTGATGGAGCACTTCCGTCTTCTTTGTGCTTATTGTGAGGCCAAAGTTGTCACAGGCACTAGAGAACTTATCAACACAGTTTTGCATGCTATCCTCATCGTGTGCCAGAAGTGCACAATCATCAGCAAATAGTAGGTCACAGACTTGAGTACTTTTGGTTTTGGTTTTTGCCTGAAGTCTCCTGAGGTTGAATAGACTGCCATCAGTTCGGTACTTGATGCTTACCCCTTGATGAGGAGAGCTAAAGGCTTCTTGTAGCATTGCAGAGAACATGATGCTGAACAGAGTTGGGGCTAAGGCACAACCCTGTTTTACCCCATTTGTGACAGCAAAGGGCTCTGAAACACTGCCGTTGCTTTTGACTGCAGCTTGCATGCCATCATGAAACTGGCGCACTATTGTGATGAATTCGGGTGGACACCCAAACTTCGCCAAGATTTTCCAGAGGCCTTCACGACACACTGTGTCAAATGCTTTTGTGAGGTCAACAAATGTGATATACAGCGCTTTATTTTGTTCCATGCATTTTTCCTGAATCTGTCTGGCAGCAAAAATCATATCCGCCGTTCCCCTCTCTTTACGAAAGCCACAGTGGCTCTCGGGAAGCAAGTCATTTGACGAGAGGTGATCAAGAAGGCGATTCAGAAGCATTCTTGCCAATATTTTGCCAGCAATTGAAAGTAGAGAGATTCCCCGATGGTTGTCACAGACTTGGCTGTCCCCTTTGTTTTTGTACAGATGGATGATTGAAGCATCTTTGAAGTCCTGTGGCAGCTTCCCTGCTTTCAACATATGATTGAACAACTCGGTCAACCTTTCAATAAGCTTTTCTCCACCGAAGGCATACACATCAGCAGGAATTGAATCCACGCCTGGTGATTTGTTAAAGGACATCTGATTTGTGGCAGTTCGGGTCTCATTTGCTGTGAATGGCTGAAGGTTCTAGTCGTGAATGAGACGGATGAAGATGTTGTTTTGCCAGCCCGTGCCCCTCTGGGAAAGATATACCCTGCCAGTCCTGCTGTACATGTCAACCACGTCAACTGCGAGTCGCCGAGGTCCCCCGTTAATCACCCACCAAGACAAGGCCCCACACCTGAGGCTCTACAAAAGCTTACCGAGATGGTTTCAATCCCAACCCTAAACAACCACGAGCAAACCACGCTAAGGGACTTACTGGTCACACACCAAGATGTCTTTGCCTGGACGGACGCTGAACTGGGATATACGGATAGAGTGCAACATAATATAGTAGTGACGGATGACACGCCAGTCTCCCAACCATACCGAAGGATCCCGCCATCTCAGTTGAAGGAAGTGCAAGAACATATTGAGGACCTCTTGCGTCGTGGCGTGATCCAACCAAGTAGTAGCCCCTATGCCTCACCCATTGTTGTTTGCCGCAAGAAGTCAGGCGAGCTGAGACTCTGTGTCGACTACCGCCAGCTGAACAACATAACCAGGAAGGACGCATTCCCACTTCCCAGGATTGACGAGTGTTTAGACATACTAGGTGGCTCAAAATTCTTCTCAACCCTAGACCTCGCCAGTGGTTACCATCAAGTTGCTATGTCGGAAGAATCTCGAGAGAAGACTGCTTTCATCTGCCCCTTTGGCCTGTACGAATACAATAGGATGCCCTTTGGTCTATGCAACGCCCCGGCCACCTTCCAGCGATTGATGCAGTCCACAATGAGTGACTTCATATTCAAGATACTGCTGGTCTACCTGGACGACCTGTTAGTCTTTTCGCCAACCCTTACCGAACATCTGGAGAGACTGGAGTCTGTCTTCACTCGACTTCGCACCATTGGCGTCAGGTTAAATCCCAACAAGTGCTCATTTGCCCGCTCTTCAGTACCCTTCCTAGGACACACTATCTCGAATGAGGGGATCTCTACTGATGAAGACAAGGTCCGCGCCATAACGGAATATCCTATGCCGAAGACCATGAGAGACCTAAGGACTTTTCTGGGGATGGTGGGCTATTACCGTCGTTTCATAAAGCATTTCGCCAGAATAGCCCGCCCCCTCCATGAAGTCATCAGCAAGGCAAACCAGCAGAACCAAGGCAGCTACAAGAAGCACCAAAAACTGGGTGAGCTATGGACGACTGAATGCCGACAAGCCTTCCTGGAACTGCGAGATGCCCTCTACAGCGACGCAGTAATGTTGGCCTACCCTGATTTCGACAAGCCTTTCGTCTTGGAAGTAGATGCTAGCCATGAAGGTCTAGGTGCTGTCCTCAGCCAGGAGAAGGACGGACGACGACGTGTAATCTCTTACGCAAGCAGAGGATTGAGGCCCAACGAGAGGAAGATGCGTGGATACAGTTCATACAAGCTGGAACTACTAGCAATGAAGTGGGCCATAACCGAGAAATACCGGGGATATTTGCTGGGCAACTGCTTCACCGTATACACCGATAACAACCCCCTAAGTCACATTCTGTCTTCCAAACGCAGTGCAGTGGAACAACGCTGGATAGCTGAACTCGCAATGTTCAACTTTGATATCAAGTACCGCTCGGGGAAGGAAAATGCGAATGCTGATGCTCTGTCCCGACACCCCCTTCCGGCACCACCCGACGAGGACGCTGATGAATTGGTAACTATTGCTTCCGCCTGCCTGCAGTCTACCACACACCTCCCATTGGAAGTTGCCACCACGGTTGGAGAGGAGGTGTTTGTGAACCATCTGCACCTGTCTCCTGCCAAAGCCCTTATTCCCTCCCTCAATAACGAAGACCTAGCAGCTGCCCAAGAAGATGATCCAGCCATCAAAGTTGTCTACCGAGCAGTAAGGGCGCAACAAAAACCCACAGCCATAGAGCGCAAAGACCTAACTAGTGACACCCTCGCCATACTGAAACAGTGGCACAAGCTTTCCATCCACGACAGCATACTAGTGCGGAAGATTCTCGACCCAGTCCACGGAGAAGTAAAACAGGTAGTTTTACCATCCAAATATCGTGAAACTGCTATTAGGTTTGCACACGACGGCACCGGACATCAAGGCCCCGAGCGAACACTCGCCCATATACGACAACGGACCTATTGGCCAGACCAAACCAGTATGGTTCAACAGTATTGCCAACAGTGCGAGCGGTGCCAGCGATCTAAGCATCCCCCTGTCCGTGTCGCCAAACCCACTGGTCATCTTGTGGCCACTCACCCCTTGCAAATTGTGGCCATGGACTTCGCAAAAATTGAGCCCACTACTGATGGCTACGAGAACATACTGGTCATGACAGATGTTTTCACCAAGTGGACAGTAGCAGTGCCAACCAAGGACCAGACAGCAGCGACAGTTGTTCGCCACCTCATTCACTCGTGGATTGTCCACTATGGGGTTCCAGAGAGGCTACATTCCGACCAGGGACGGCAGTTCGAGGCTGAAGTGGTACGCCAGCTCTGCAGCCACTATGGCATCACCAAGTCCCGCACCACCGCTTATCATCCACAAGGCAACGGCCAGTGCGAACGGTTCAACCGCACTATGTTCAGTCTGCTGTCCACCTTACTCCCAGAACAGAAGTTAAGATGACGAGAATACCTGCCGGAATTAACTTTCTGTTACAATGCCACCCCCCATTCTTCCACTGGAGTGTCCCCTTACGAGCTCTTGTTTGGCAGGAAACCACGTCTGCCATTAGATGTCTATCTGGGCGACGAGACACCAGCCTCCACTTCGGTAGGCGACTACGTCCAGCGGCATATACAACGGCTTAACGAACTGAGGGCGAAGGTAGCGAGGAAGGTGGAGTCCACGCACCTTCTGCAGGACGCACGAAGGACGACCCCCCACAACGCCGCCCATCTTCAGCCGGGCGACCATGTCCTTGTCAGGCACCACTATCCTGGTCGACACAAGATCCAGGACCCGTACCCCGGTCCTGTGCACACCGTCCTGTCTGTTCCCCCGCCTCATGGTGGTTACTTTACCATCAGAAACCCAGATGGAGACGCCACTGCGGTCAACGGAGACCTCTTGCGGTTATTTCACCCCCCAGTGGTCAACACACGTCCACAGCACCCGCCTCCACTGCCTGCGTCGACCGATGTCTGGTACTTCCCGGCTCACCACCCTTGCCAGCCACCTGCAGCCCGACCGGACCCTCAACCTGGGATGACAACTTCCCAGCGCCTACCTCCTGTGCGACGGTCCAGCCGCCCACACAGACAACCCCAGAGATTGGACCTCTGACTCTTATTAGTGATTAACATTAGACATTGACTGTGAGTGCAGAAAGAGCAGGGGAGCGCACCCATCAAGACCCCCCCCCCCCCCCGAGTTTCCATCAGGCCAGATGATAGACCACCGAATCCAAGGGAGCTCCGCCTCAAGATTTTAAGTTAGAGAGTATGCCCATGTTGGCTTTCTCCACAGCTTAGTTACAATGACTTTTAATGCCTATGTTGACCTTACCTTTTTCATTGCCCTAGTGCCCTTATAGCATATTGCATTTTTTTTGTACTGTTCGATCCTACGTTAACCCTGATAGTGGTCTGGGACCACCGTTGCAGGTCTGGGACCTGTTGTTTTGTCCATATGATGTAACTTACTACAACCAGAGCTGAGACTGTTGTGTACATCTTCAGGATGCCAGTAGTAACTTAGCCGGTTCACGCCACCTGTTAGTAGTTATAAAGAGGATGGACCATTGTTGTACTTCGGTTCACTGTGTGTAATTTGCAATTGTTCTACTCTAAGTGATGGTATCATAGCCCCTTAGAGTTTGATTATACCTTCAGTGGTCTTTTGTAAACCTTTGAATTGATGTATGTGTCACGTAAGGGACTACGTGACTTAGCAGGGGAGAATGTGAGAGGATGAACGACTTTCTATTTTTAATGTGCTTTCATGGTAACTCTGGTGCGTGAGTGAGGGACGGCCACTCATAGTAGTTTATGGACACTTGGCCGAGTACCATTAATTGGATTATTTCCCTTGTAATAGTAGCGCGGGACCCGTTATTCACATCACGAGGAAAAGCGCGCATTTTGATTGGTCAGTTGGAAATGTTGACCACCGGGCTTCCAACTCTTATATCATGGCTTTAAGTTTCTTACAACTCGCTCATTCGTTGTTATCCGCCGACAGAAAGACGGGAACCCGAATTCATTGTTGAGAGTGGGCAATACCCTATCGGTACAATATAGGTATTTATGATAACGTTTGTTATCAATGGAGATACGTCGTATTAATGGACGAAAGTATCCCGCACAAATTTGTCCAATGTTGTTAGTCCTGAAGCTTTGAAAATTTATATTAAAACTATTACCGGGTTTCTGGTATAAGTAGTCAGTTAGAATTTTAGCAGCAAGTTTCTACTTTATAATGGTACTAATTTCGTTGTACTTTGATGCACATGTCCTATTGAAATAATTAATGAGAGGATCTCGGATTTGGGGTAAACCACGAGTTAGACGCATGTTATCCCCGATAAATCCAACCTGGGTCAAATTTATTCAATTATTGCGGGAGGGGACGTTAGAGTAATTTCTGCAGTTTACTGGGATACCTAATTGACCTTTGTGTGCACCCTTTTTACCGTACTGTAAATTCGATTGTGTTAGGACCCTAACCAGTTTTATTGTCGGGCTGGACTCCACGTCCGAACCTTTCACTCGTCCAAATACTGGCTACGTAATAGCTCTCTGGGACGTCCGCGCTGGCTCATAAATAAGATGCGAGTTCGAGTGGTCAGCACACTCCATCAAAGACGCAGAGACAAGAGCCGACAGCACAGTGAACCCAGACCAGCAACCCGGGCCCGTAGAAGCTCAGAGGCTTGCCGACGCTTGCCATCGCCACCCCGCCCCATAAGGCATGAAGCGGTAGCACAGGACCCGGAGAAACTTTGGCTTATGGCTGGTTGGGCTTCTTTTCTGGGTTTCTTTTCTTTTTCTTGGCTTCTTTTTCCTTTTCTTGATAGGGTTTTTCCCATGCCTTTTGGTAGCGATACCTTTGTTAGGCTTTTGAATAAATAAGATTGCCAGCAGAACCCTGTGTTTGTTAATCCTGTGTATCCTTAAGGGAGTTACTATTGAACCCACGCAGTAACCACATTACCCACTCGTAGTTTCATCCAACACCTCCATCCATACTTCTTAACATGTTTAAGATCTATCTTTGCCCTCTAGTTCTAGATGTAGATCTAGCTCTGTCTATCTAATGGTGCCTTTTAATCCTCAAACTCATAAGGATAAGTCATAGATCTAGATCCAATCTAGATTCTAGTTCTAGCATTCACATTTATAATTTGGATTAGGAGTGAGTGGGGTGTACTTGGGTTGGTTTTGTGAGGAATCTTTTAAATTGTGACTTGGTTCACCTTTATATTATTTTGTTTACACAGATGACCAGTGACACTGATGTGTTGATAAAAGTACGTTCAAATTGAAACATGGGTAGAAAGTGTACTGTTTGGAATTGCAAAACAAACTACGACAGTAGTAAAGGTAAACAGGAGCATATTCCTGTGTATGGATTTCCTGATGACCCTGTCGAGCAGCATAAATGGATGAGAAGCTTGCCAAATGTGGTGGATAAGGTAACAGCACACATTGGAGTTTGTGCCCGTCACTTCCCTCCAGATGTTCTCATGCAGAAAAAGGGTCGTTATGGAAGACCAACAGTCCCTCCTTCCATTTTCCCTGATGCACCGGCATCAAGCATTCCAACAGCCAATGTTACAACGCCACGAAGCACAAAGATGTCTTCAAGTGCTGCACGCGCAGTGGATATTGATGAAATGGGTGATTTTGCAGTGAGCGATAGATTTTCATTAGAAACATTTGTTGCAGACATTCCATCAAAGTTAAATAATGTCAGGATTCTAGTTTCCAATTCAGACAACATTTATTCTCAGTGACACTCGTGATGGGCCAGTATATACTTACTGCTTCTACATCAACCTTATGCAGAAAGACAATGGGCCTTGTGTGCAGTATGAAGCATACTATAAATTAAAGCAAATTTGTCACCCTAAGTATAAGCTTGCCACATGCTGGAGTCAACTCGAGGAGATTTATCGTTTTGTCAGAAACTACTCTGCCTCAGAGACTGACAACAAACTCTCTCTCTCTTACTCGCTCGCTCTCTCTCTCTTTCTCTCTCTCTTACTCGCTCTCTCTCTCTCTCTCTCTCTTTCTCTCTCTCTTACTCGCTCTCTCTCTCTCTCTCTCTCTCTTTTTAGAGTGCTCCTTTATGCGAATCTTATTTTTTAGGCCTATAAAATTATGCCGTTACTAGAACTAACTGTACCATGATAAACAAAAACCGTCATGATAGAATCACATCTCATGATCTCTCGCTAGCCCACCTCTCACTTCGTTTGCCTCACTTGCTCCCCGCATCGTCCGATGGGCCCCACGCCCCGCGGCGAGGCACACAAGCCCACAACACGCTTGACCTAATTTAGCGGCTATCAGACCTATACTATTCTGTTCACCTAGCCAGTGCCCCATTGGGCAATTTGTACAGTGAACATAACATAAGAGGAAGAAACTGGCCATCAAGGCATTCAACTGTGACCAAAGTCACATGGTCTGGTGGTAGAGCACAGTACTACACCAAACGTGCAATACTTTCTCCATAAAACAACATAACCCCATGACCATATAATCCACCTAATAAGGCCACAATCAGCAATATTGAAACCAAATATGATATCCTGGGGGGGGGGGGGGGTGTCGAGTAAACTTTCTTTCATTATCTGGCCACTCAGCTCTGTCAAACCAATAAATGTGCAAGCATACGATATACGAATATACGACCATTAGAATGGTTACTGATTACTGTCCAGTGTAAGGCCTCCCATGTTTTAAAACTTCTAATGGCATTTTGCTTCTAGACTATAACATAATAATTATTTTACGAAGTATTTATCCGCTGATACTGTCGGATAAAATTTGCCCCAGGATTTTTTTATCCGCCAACATAAATTTTGTATTTGTGGGTGACCTCCCCTAATTTGAACCTTTCTCCGTCTTCCTCCCTTGTTCCGTTCATCCCGATCAACGTTCGTATTGCGCACGTGTTGAAAACGATGGCATGATTGAAATTGGAGAGGCTTTTCTGAATAAAAATGGAGTTTATTGATTAAATGGATACATACGAAGATTCAGGTCTTAACTGTGGATATTGGTTTCTTGGTTTAGTCGTGCTTATTTAGTAAGAATTTCCTCATAATTATAGTTCTCAGTAGCATAGTGGTTAAGCATCTTTGCCTGTCAGTCAGGGGACAGTGGTTCGATTCTCAGCAGGGTTGGTTTTTTTCTTCTTTCCTTATAAAAATCTTTTTATCAGCAATCAATTTGTTTGGTAATTTTTTTTCTTTCTCCAACAACGTTAGGGAATAAATCCAGTTTGTTTGTTTCTTTGTGTAATTAGACAACACCAATACCTGCAGATAAACGTAAGCTTTATCCGCTGATACTGTTGGGGGCCCAGGATAAACCTGGGCAGTATCCGTCAATAATGTTGGCGGATTATGCCAGCCATTATTTTATTAGATACATAGCCAACATTCATTTTTCCTTGTTCTAAAATAATAAATGAAACCAAAGTTCTTAAACCCCAATTTACATATCCCATAATTGCATAATCTTAAGTCAAAGGAAAGCACGATCAGTATAGAAAATTATGTCATTAGATCCAGTTGTATTGCGCCATGCATGTTAATGCAAGGCTGCAGAAACACTAGCTGAGAACAAAAAAATATTGGAAGTGCACGGACATAGAATGGTGGGTCATTAAACCTGTGACGGTGCCTAATTAAATCATAAAAACAGCCTAATTAACAAATGGCTCCGATATAACTAGTATCGATTCTCCGATATTTTTATGAGACCCAGGCGCCCACCAACGACTGCCCTTTAACTCGAGCCGGAGTGCGAATGACCACCTCGGCCACGGAAGAACAGAGAGTGAATTCTCTTTCTCTGATCTGGTACTCGTGACTCATTCTTTCGGCTCTAGAAGTGAAATGCGGTCCCTGCATCTGGCCAGATTCGAATACTGTATTCCGAATCGATAAGCAGCGGTGAATACACTGATACACGGAATCGATTCCGCCCGCACGCACCTAAAATGCCAAACGGGGGGCCGGGACCGCATTTATCTGCTAGTGCCATTCTTTCTCTCCCTCTGCAGTCCTTTCTCTCTGCTTGCCTGTTTATCACATTTTTGTTTCTTTCTTTACTGTTCTAAAATGTACAGAACCCACATAGAGCCCTCAGCCCAACCACCCGTGATTGAAAAACGGCTTGGCAGTCAAGTTGAGAAACTACAACAGGTTTCATCTCTTCCCAATCTCTGGCTGGAAATTACTTTCTGGATAGCAGCACTAATTAAATTGGTATTGTCAAATTGGGCAGATATTGAGCTGCCAGTGGCTCACGTACGTCCAATAGGAAAGAACACTTTATAAATTATAGTTTGCATAAAATTCTCTTTCGTATCTCTTCGTGGTAAAGTCGACTAAAGTAGGGCCTACGCAATCAAAACAGCTTACAGGGCCATGCAGATCTAAATCTAGACCTAATTTGTAAAATATAACAGATAACGGACAACCCAGAGCGTGAGATAACCTAGATATCTAGATTTCTATATATCAAATATGTGATATAAAAAAGCCTGTTATTATTACTACTACTTGTGCCACTACAGCTGCTGCTATCATAAATCACCATAAGGCCTACTGTTGATCTTATTTATTCATTCATGTATTTATTTACATGTAGATCTATTCTAATTATTTTAGATTTCTGAATTTATTATCGAGCCATTTATTATATTATATCACTTCGTCACTTTACAATAAGTAGCCAATACCGCACATTACCGGCAAAATTTAAAACGCTGGAATCTATAGCCTTGTTTAATTTTTGTTTTGTTTTATTTTGTTTTAGGGGGGGGGGGGGGCAGCATATTGCTTGTTTTTTCCATCACAAAATAAAAAATTCTTTATTCTACCCGAGCCGACTCAGCTAGGGTTGAATCACTGAGAAAGACTTAAAGTAAAATAACGTAATTTCTACTTACCCACAACGACCAAAAGAGAAGTCAGTACTTTAGTGCTGTGAAACATTTTGTTTTTGTTTGCTGTTCCGGGCCGGTGTTCCTCAATATAGAAAAAAATTATTGCCGCAACACCACAAACAATAATGTTAATTCTCCGGCAAGCACAGGCAAAGAGAAATGTAGTCCTCCGTCTCTGAACGTCAGTGACCCAGCGCTCCTGTCTTTGAAATACGCTACTGGCCCAACGCAAAATAAATTCCTCTCGCAGCGTCGCGACTTTGTACGCGCAGTTGCGCGCGCATGCTTATTATATCCCATCCACCAAACAGGAAGCTCTGCTATTTTTAGATGGCTTCGCTGAATTACTGCGCACGAACTCTTACTCAACTGTTGGGGCAAGTCAAATTTAATGTAAATGTAATTAAAATTCAAGATAACAAAGTATTCTACTGCATGATTTCACAGTTTGTATTTGGAAGCCTTTTCTTTAACCCGTACTCTTTATTTTCTGTCTTTTTTTTTAAATTAGTCCAAAAAGGCGGTTCAGGAGAAATCTCGTGCCGATTCATTGAGTAAAGCTGAGGCTGTTTTTATGGCAGTTGCTTGCCGTAGCATTGGGGCCTTGTTCCTTTCACGATGGAAAAATAGCATTTCTTGGGAATGATTTGCTGACTTCCTGGGGTGTCTGTTTGAAATTTTGCATGCGACACATTAGGTGTTCTTTATACAATACAGTGTATTGAATGTTAATATTTTCTGATACTTGTTTTTTTTAAAAATTTTTGTGGGTCGGGTGAACTCTGTGGCAAATCTTACTGCAGGTTTTCTTTCTTTCTTTTTTTTTTTTCCTCAGATAATAATAATTATGTTCATTTAATTAATAACACTTTTTGCATATTATGTAAAAAAAAATAATTGTGAAATAGAGAGTCGACATTAGTTTTCTTGCTCAAGATGCAGAGCATACAAAACAACAATTTCTACTGGCGTTCCGGTTCAGATCAATTATCGTGCTCAGCTTCATCGACCTGGATGGTAGGGTGTCAGCCATTATATTCATATTTTCGGAAGGGCCGGGAGGTGGGGTGCCTCGTGTGTTTGAAAAAAGCAAGCCGTTATTTACAAGGCATACCTTGAAACTAACTCCAGCGTTATTTTCAAGGCATACCTCCTTGTGTGTACATCAATCGCCAGTGGCTACCCCAGCTTCTTTTCGCCTGATTAGTCAAGCAAGCCGTTATTTATAAGGCATACCTTGAAACTAACTCCAGGTTTCAGATTTATATTTTTCCAACTTTGATATAAAATCGGAATAGGATGCATAAACGTCACCTACCTTAATACTGAAACAGCTTCTGATTGGTCAATGAAACATGCCTTGAAAATAACGCTGGCGTTAGTTCCAAGGCATACCTTGAAAATAACCACTTCGTTGAAAAAAACATTTATATAATTATATAGGGGAATGGGGGTGGGGCGGGGGTGGGGGTGGGGGCGGTGTCTGGATAGCACCCTTGTACGTTCGCCTTCCAATTATAGGAATGAATTAAAACATTTGGTTGTAAATTAAGTAATAGTTGTTGGATTAGATGTAGAATAAAAAAGTCAAGTTTCTAATGCAACAGACAAATAATCCATACAAAATGCCATTTAAAGTTTTGACGGTCTTTTTATCAACTTTCACCATTCTAGTGGCAGTATGCTCGCACAAGGTGGAGGGGTGAGGTGGAGGCCAAAAGTACTGGCAAAATCTTGCGTACGTATTTAAAGATGGCTGCTCATGTCCATGAAAATGAACCTGAGTTGGAGGTGAGGGTGGGGGAGGGGAGGGGGGACGATAAAGCCGTGAGACATGACTGTTGAGAGAAAACAGATTTTGAAAAGTTCAGAACCACGAGGAAACAAGTGAAATATATAGGGTTCCCGCCCATCTCATGACGTCAGAGTCGAAAGATAACACGAAATGTAAAGATATCTCTCGCCTGTGGCGCGTGTGGGTCATTGGAGTTATGTCAGCAATTTCAAAATGCAAGTAAGTACCAAAATAAAGTAAAGATGAAAGAATGGGAACCCGCTTCCTTATCCTGCAAGGCGAAACACTACAGCTACTATTACTAGACCATCGAGATTCTTGACTCCTGGGAGTTATTTCAGGTGGAATGTTTTCCCTTCAATACCAAACAATGAGTACCCCAGTTCGCGGTTCCCAGTGAAATAGGGTGACCTTTAACGTGTCCTTGATCCTCACGTGCATGTATCGACACTCCTTTAGACTGGCGTGTTAAGACTTCAGGTTGTGCATTCGTTTTTGTACGAGTGAGCGAGTTCTTTCATCCCACGGTGCAAGAAGAGAAGAGAGGTTTTCATTAAAAAAAAAATCTAAAGTGACCTCTGTGATTCTTACCCCGCTCTTTTACTTTTCGGCTAGTCTTCTTCAACTCCGTAGGACTTGTAAACCTATTCTTATTCATTCATTTATAATCTTTTGCTCTTGTCCTTCCATTATTCCTTTATTAATTACCGGTAATTCAGTCATTCGGTTATTAATTAATTAATTAATTAATTAATTCATTCATTCATTCATTCATTCATGGGCTTTCTTTATCTTTACGTCACAGTTACTTCATGTCGATAACTCTGCCATTTTCTTCTGACCAAGATTGAGACATCCATACTCAAGTTCAACCTTCACTCTACGCAAATAGGTACGCTATATTGTAATATTGACATGGTTTGAATTAGTCCAGGTTGGTAAGAGGGGGGCGCATGGCTCTTGTCCTGGTGTCGGAATTCTGAGGCAGGACCTTCAAACAGAGAGTGCACCTGTTGATGTCACATACCGACCTTTACCGTGGGCAGGGAGTTTGGGGCGGTTAGAGAGGGTGGTTTAAAAAAAAAAAAGCAATCAAGAGAAAAAAAAACAACAAAGAAAACCAAACCCACAGTGTCCCCATACCAGACGAATTTGTGTTTGTCTTCAACCACCCCCCCCCCCCCACCAGCAAACACTCGTTAAGCACAGCTGGAAGTTTACTGCCATAACAAACAGTTAATGGCGGCCTCCGTTTTGCTGAGCCGAGAGAAGACAGGGAAGGACGCGGGATGCCTGAGAGCTGATAAATGATTCTTTTTGCTGTGTTATTATTATCGTCATTGGATGGAGATAGCCCAATCTGTCCTTTGATATAATTATTTTTTTTGCTGTGTTATTATTATCGTCATTGGATGGAGATAGCCCAATCTGTCCTTTGATATAATTATTCAATTTCATCACCTCAGTTTCACAAAATGTTCCTGGTCCACTTTTAGCCAACAACGACAAAAACTGAGTTCATGACGTCAGTAGAACTCCGGTGACATCTGCTACATCTCCTATCAAAAGTGTGAACATTGTCCATAGGTATGTGGTAATGCATTATACTGGGGAGTTTGTCTACACAGGTTTCACTCTTGACCGAGGCTCCGCGAAACCACTGTTAGCATGGGGCAGTAAGTAGGCCGCGGCGCTAAAATTAACACCCATTTAATTTGTACATTTCCAGGGGCCTAAGGGCTTACTAACGGCTCTGAACAGTTTCAATCCGCTAAAAAATATGAACAAACCACAGTAAACAGATACGCACACTGTCTTTGACGAAGACGGTCTCTTTCAATTCTTGTTTCCGGCGCGATTTAGTTTCGCGATTTGGTGGAAGTGAGAGCTCTGTCTATATACATACTCTGTGATTGTACTCAACTTGTCCATATTTCATTATTTCTTGTTTAGAGGAGCTCAAACTTAGAAATGAAATTTCTCAATATTGGAGTCAAGGGCGATAACTTATGGACTCGGGTGACGATATCTGGCCTAGGGGCCGCCCAAAAAGTACGTAAGCTCGATTTTGGTGTTTTTTGACTTTTGCCTCCTCCCTTGAACGTTTTTCATAAGCTTGGCTTCACACCCCCCCCCTCTCTCCTTTTGCCTCCTCCCTTGAACGTTTTTCATAAGCTTGGCTTCACACATCCCCCCCCTCCCTCTCCTTTTGCCTCCTTTGTACGAGCATACGGCCATCAAATATTGAATGTCCACGATAAAATCTTGATATTTGGAAGCTATTACTGCTGATGGGAGATTATTGTGTACTATTGTAAGATTTCATTTGTAAGTGGTAATCTTACAAATTTTAGTATTTGCAGTTTGCGTTGACCTAGAAGCCAACAGAGTTTCACTCATACTGAATTCCTTTCCCGGCTGCCAATTTCATTTGCTGAAGCATTACAGAACTGAAACGTTAACTAATTTAACAGGAAATTGACAGTAATAGAGTTAAACCTACCCCCCCCCCCCCACGATCACATGCCGGCGTTTCATACCCTGGGGGCACCCCCCATCCAAGCGCACATTATATATATATAATAATATAGTGGATGATAGTGGATGGCCCCCTACATAACAGGTGTTCCGCTGTTATGACTGTGGCAAGTTATTTGTACACAAATATGTTCTCTGATGTGCACTGGCAATGCTGTTGTGGGCCAGTAAGGAATAACATACATAATTATTGGGTTTTTTTGGTTTGTTTTTTGTTGTTGTGTTTTTAATCTCAGATGTGTGCATTCATTTGTAATTTGGCGAACAAAGACAAAACTTGACGCTTGAAATAACAGATAATTCATTTTAGAATATAATAGAACAGATTTATCAAAATTTTAACAAAGGTAAACGTGTAGAATCTAAACTAATTGTAAATTGTCTATTTAGTAGCTAGAATAGAAACGTATTAAGGGTTAAACTGGAATCTAAGAGATACCAGTGAAACGTAGCAATGTAGAAAATGAGACAGAAAAATAAGCCTACGAGGAGGGGAAATTGAACACAAAATTTCCATTGACGAGACTAGACTCTACCAACTGTGCCACTGCGGTAAAAATTTGCAAAACGAGCCATAGCTAAAAAGAATAAACGCAACACTTTGCCGCCCGCCAAATCTGACGCCTCTGTGAAATATGCAGACGTACATGCCAAGTAAAAAAAGTCGGCCCCTGATCTGCTCATATTCCCAGGGCAATGCAACAACGGAAGAAAACGAGAGATTTTTTACAGGATTTGAATATTAATGAATCATGGACGGGTACTGCAAGGACTGTGTGGAAGGGCCTGGTGCTGAGGCAGATCGATCAGATTGATCAAGGATAACACAGGCCTGTGGAAATTTTCTGGAGGAGTCAAATACAGAGAGAGAGAGAGAGAGAGAGAGAGAAAGAGACAAAGAGACAGACAGCATGAGACACAGAGAACGACAAGACAGAGAGAGAAAGAAAGAGAGGGAGAGAGAGATGGGGCGACAGAAAGATAATAGAGAGAAGCAGTGAGTGAGACTGAGAGAAAGAGAGAGAGAGAGAGTGAGAAAGAGACAGAGCGAGAGAGAGACAGAGAACGACAAGACAGAGAGAGAGAGAGAGAGAAGGGGGGGGGCAGAGAGAGAGAGAGACGCAGAGAGATAACAATCAGAGACACAGCGAAAGAAATAGAGAGAAACAGAACGAGAGAGAATTGTTGTTTTTTTAAAATCTTTTTCTTTTCTGTCCTTTTCTATAGCTCACTCCCACTTAATTGTGATAAGCTAGAGATGGGGGGGGGGGGGAGAGTGTGGGAAGGTATGAGGTTAAGCTGTCGGGTTACTGGGTTGAAGAACTGCTAGACACACCTTGCTGGTTAGTACAGTTATATATTGTGACCTCCCCCCCGCCCCCCCCCACGCACGCACCGTTATCAAAACTCCAGGAGTTTCATGGTGTTTAGATTATTTATCTGGCCAGACAACACAATACATAAGCCAGGCCTTTGCTGTGGTAAACAGAATGTTTATCATTTATGCCTATGTATCCTGTACGGAGTCAAGATTGAAGAGTTCTTTTGAAGGATGCCACAAAGAACGTTCGACAAGATCGATAAAAACTTCTTGAGTTATAATGACATTCTTTGTTTCCGCTTCAGTTGTCTCTTGCACAGTCATCACCTGATCTTTTATTAGATCACCTTCATAGTGACCGATTAAGGCATGGTTATGGGCTGCAGCCGACGGGCTTCCGCTGGCCGAGGGTCTACAGAAATTAAGAGAAATTATGAATACCAAAACCTTATTTCAATTTCTATCGCAGGTCGTTCTCCTTAAAACATGGTGACATTACATTGTAGCACTTGAATAAAAGTGATTTCAAAGACCCGAAAATAATAATAATAATAATAATAATAAGTCATTTCTATAGCGCCTGATTCCACAGAAGAGTGCTCTAAAGCGCCTAACAGTTCTCTCAGTCACACAACACACATTTTCATCAACCTATACATAATCACTGTCTCAAGAATGTTACATATCCTGCGTATACGCTTTTGTAAACAACGCTGTTTTAAGTTTTCTTTTGAATTGGATCAAGCTGTTTGAATGTTTCACATGATCAGTCAAGTCATTCCACATTTTAGGTGCACACACCGAAAAAGCTCTTTCTCCCATGATTGTTCTTGATCTGGGCACTACTAATAAATTTGCTTCTGCTGATCTCAATTTTTTGGGTGGAATGTACTTTTCAATGAGCTCTGAAAGATATTCTGGTGGGCTTTGATTGAGGCATTTAAACACAATGCATAAAATCTTAAACTGAATACGCTCTCTAACAGGCAACCAATGAAGGTTTTGGAGAACTGGTTGAATATTCATGTTCTGATGTTTTTGATAAAGTAACAAGTCTAGCAGCCTAAAATCGTACTTTTATTAATCATTACTGATGGCCTTACAGTATCTGTAGCCCCGGGACTCACACAATCGTAATCCATCCTGCCGCTGACTCGTTTGAAAGAGAATTTGAACTTTGCCTGCTTTTCTTAACCCCAAGCGGAAACTTTTTGTAAAAAAAAAAAGTAGACATCGGTAACTTTTCACATTATAATAAGGGCCAGACCTGAAAAATGTGAGAATGCAGAGGGCTGGATACTCTCACCACAATCATAATATATTATTATGTGACATTCTTGAGACAGTGATTATGTATAGGTTGATGAAAATGCGTGTTGTGTGTGACTAAGAGAACTGTTAGGCGCTTCAGAGCACTCGAATCAGGCGCTATAAAAATGACTTATTATTATTATTATTATTATTATTATTATTAAAGGCCTTCTATAAATGACATGTTATTTATTTGGATGGTTTTGAGAGAAAATAATAATAATAAATAATGTATAGCATCTTGTTGGTTCGGGGTGTGGAGGGGTGGTTGGGTGCATGTGTGTTTTATGTTGTCCGAGACACAGAATACCCAGAGGAACAATTTCTTCTCCCACTACAATCATATCCACAAATTCGCGCTCATAAATACGGTGAGTACTGCTCGAGACACAATACCCAGACGGACCATTCCTTCTTTCACTATAATAATTATGTTCACAACTTGCGAGCGTATTATATATACACGGTGAGTGCTACTCACAGAGCTCTGTGGTACTGGTCTTTTTCATTCAATTATGAAGGGGTGTGATGCGAACTGTTGCATTGTTGACATGGATGATACGCACGCAAGTCGACTGGCGGAATGTGACAATATTGATTGTCTCGATATCGTGGGTCTCGGATGTTATTTTTCTATATTAAACCAGCGTTTGATATACTTTTCAATCAACCTCGAGGGCCGGCCAAAATAATCTTGGCGAGCCGGATTCGGCCAGCGGTCCACATGTTGCCCAGGTCTAGTATATGGGGTAATAATTCATTAAAGAATGGTGCTAGGGGCGCGTAGTCTAATTACAAAACCAAATAGTGAAAATACTGAGTCGTGTTCACTGTTCAGCAATGGCTTATAATGTAAAATAGCACTCGCCCCTAACAACAGCGCGAAAGGAAACTAGTGAGTGCAGGGTTTGAGTAGACTGCGCAGTATGAAAACCACTCAAATAAAATAACAAGGCTATTGGTATGAAGCTAGGCCTATGGTGTTTGACACGGTAAGCTATACCTGAACACTAAACACAACTCAGTAGTTTCTTTGTAATTGGCCCACTGCCCCGCAACAACAGCCAAATTTTAATATCAAACATAGAATCAAATAAGAAACAGAAACTACAGACTGGCGATTGTATATAATATGCGCATGCTGAGAGTGAGAGGTGCGGATGTGGGCTTGCGTGTTTCATGTACACTCTACTGGTTGGCACTTCAGCTCTTTGACGATTTATTGAGTGGGGGGTAAAATTTAGTAACTGACGTAATAATCAGTGTTTTCCCATGCTGAGCATACAAATAGAGAACAGAGACTTGAGGTTTCTAGGAATCTAGAATTTCATTCTTACTTGTTGCAACATATTCAGGGAACCAGGTTAGGCATGGTGACAGGGAAGAGGGAAAGGGGGGGGGGCTAGATTATTTATAGTTGTGATGCAATGGCATTATGATGTTATTTGTTATTATAGAATCAGAATGGAGAATTTGAAAGGGGAGGGGGGGGGGGAGGGAGTAGGGGTAATGTCGCAGAATGTGCGCATAATGTAAACATACACATTCCTTTTGAAGGGATCAGGGAATCAGTTTGCATCAAAACAGAGCATCTATCCGGTATCCCGTCATTTGAAGTTGCCCTTGCTTTTTTTTTTTCACACTCAGGGGGCGTAAGACCCGCAAGTAGATAAACATGCGGCACGCTCACCTGGCTGCACTGAGAATGTCGCAATGGGGTCACAATACATAACGATAAACAGTGAGATAAAAAACCTTTGCAAGTGTCACAAAGGGATAGATAGAAATGGCCGGTAGATGAGAAATAGGGGATGGGAGGGCTGAGTGGCCCATGTAGGCCATGGGAAACAGTCCATAGACTGTTTACGGTATTTTTTTGACAGAAATATATTTAATTTCGCCCTCAATACCAGCATACCTTGAACCAGATCATAAAACATTCACCACTCCTTTACTGCCGTTTTACAGAAAAAGCACGTATACGTGAATCTAGACCAAGTTCACCTTTTAACATTTTGATATAATGAAATGTGCTCTATCGTTCTGCCTGGGTCAGTACGACTAAAGTTTCTGTTGATCATCACAAAATGGAAATTGAGCAAGGACTAAGGGGTAAGCCAGACCAAGGCTGGTGCAGACCCCACACTGGGGCTCTCCACCTAATGATTGTGCTTTACACTAAAACACTACTCACTGCCCCCATACCGTTATTTTTCTTGTCAATAGAATTTAGTTATTGGTTTACCAGACTGATGTGAGCTGGAAGATTGTTCAACTTAATCTTTGTGACGAGCACCAAGCAACAGCAGAGCTGTTGAGCTGCCACACAAGATCTGACCTAACTATTGAACTGTTGGCCACACCTGTTGAGCTGCCACACAAGATCTGACCTAACTATTGAACTGTTGGCCACACCTGTTGAGCTGCCACACAAGATCTGACCTAACTATTGAACTGTTGGCCACACCTGTTGAGCTGCCACACAAGATCTGACCTAACTATTGAACTGTTGGCCACATCTGTTGAGCTGCCACACAAGATCTGACCTAACTATTGAATTGTTGGACACACCTGTTGAGCTGCCACACAAGATCTGACCTAACTATTGAACTGTTGGCCACACCTGTTGAGCTGCCACACAAGATCTGACCTAACTATTGAACTGTTGGCCACACCTGTTGAGCTGCCACACAAGATCTGACCTAACTATTGAACTGTTGGCCACACCTGTTGAGCTGCCACACAAGATCTGACCTAACTATTGAACTGTTGGCCACACCTGTTGAGCTGCCACACAAGATCTGACCTAACTATTGAACTGTTGGCCACACCTGTTGAGCTGCCACACAAGATCTGACCTAACTATTGAACTGTTGGCCACACCTGTTGAGCTGCCACACAAGATCTGACCTAACTATTGAACTGTTGGCCACACCTGTTGAGCTGCCACACAAGATCTGACCTAACTATTGAACTGTTGGCCACACCTGTTGAGCTGCCACACAAGATCTGACCTAACTATTGAACTGTTGGCCAGGCTGTCACTAATATTTCACGACCTGAGATAAACATTAGAGAAATTTGACTAAAAATTTTATTTATGCCAGGAGCAGATTTAACCTAGTAAAAATGACAACTTATTTTTATCTACTAAGGTTAATGTAAACTGAGCTTTATTCTGCATAATTTAATGGCTAACAGACAAGAAGCTTGGGTGTGACGTTAGACTTAACCCTTAATGTGCCATTTTCACGAGAAGACTTGTTTACGAAAACCTGCTGGACAAAGTTGACAAAAGCAAAGAAATTTTTCTTTCCGTTCAGCAAGAATGACAGGGAGAGTCACAGCTCCAGTTCAGCTTCAGGCACTCCGAAAGAGCAAAAAAAAATAAAAAATGGAAAGGAGATTTTGTGAACCATTCAAATTAAATAGCCAGCCTGGGGGTTTGTACCGTTAACGTCCAATTGCAACGCCTCCCTCCCCCCCCCCCAGGACCTCGCCAACCCTCCCTCTTCTCCAAGGAGCCCGGACAGATAACGTGTCTCTGTACACGCATTTAAAACATTTATTCAAAAAAAAACCATTTCACTTTGTAAATGAGTACAAGCACAGCCTGTCACAGAAACAGTTCTCATGTTACATCTAAGAAATCTTCCTTTGCTTACAACTGCTCTCCTAGATAGCCACAATAGACAAGGACATTTGACATGGCACAATGGCAAGATAGCTGATTCAGAGATTTGGATGAAAATAAGTGGTGATCATGGAAAGGGGTCATTTAAGATATCCTTGGAGATTCTGAATCTAGAGCATCCTAACTCAAAATTCAACACAATTTTGATAGGGATGGTATAATTATGCTAAAGACACACCTGACAACATGTCTTTGTTTTTTCAAGAATTTGACACAGAAATATCTCATTTGAAAAGAAGTTCTTGGCAGGGCAAAAGGTTCAATGTGTTTTTAATGGGTGATTACAGTTTCCTGACTCACATTTCTGGCTCATCAGGTGCAGCAAGCAAACATCCTTGTCTCTGGTGCCATAAATCCAAATCAAACATGAAAAAGAACAACACTATCATGCAACAATCACAACCAAGAAGTCTTGAAACGCTTTACACACTCCCTCCTCTCCAAGGAGCCCGGACAGATAACGTGTCTCTGCGCACGCATTTAAAACATTTATTCAACAAGTTAATCAAATCACACACACATAGATAGACACATGCTAAAACAAAAATAAATAATTAAATTGTATGCACCAAAAGCGTTTCAGTTTGCGTTCAACTCATGCAAAGACGCCGAGTTCTGCGGTCTACGTTTTACATCTGTCAAAAATAAATACAACTTCTTGTTTAATAGAAAAACGGCATCGCAAAAAGCGAGTAGGTAGGGGAGAGAGGGGAAGAAGAAGGGGAAAAAGGGGGTGGTGTGTGTGATGTCCATCACATTCAGACAAACTAGCACGCCACAGAAATATGCTGTAAAAGTTACACAATCCCCAATGGGATTACTCTACCCGATTGAGTAATTTAGCAAAACGCACAAGGAGCTGACTCAGCTCAGCATGAGTGAGCATGTGAATGGCTCGTCATCGAGCTTAACTGGCCGTCGAGGGAGATTGAGCAGGAACTCGACAAGAACAACTCACACAATGACGGGTGCTAAGAGCCTGGGTTATCTCCCCATGTTCTGTGCCCGAGTCGGTTATCTACCCATGTTGTCTACATGCGGGGTTGTTGTTCTTGTTCAGATATTTTTCTTCATTTTATCACCGCCATGAGGAGACATCCGTGCCATAATTATGTGTTTGTGTGTATGTGTTTGAGAGCGAGAGAGAGAGAGAGAGAGAGAGAGACAGACAGACAGACACACACACACACACAGACAGCGCGCGCGAGATAGATACAGAGACAGAGAGAAAGAGAGAGAAAAGGAGAGAGAAAGAGTGAATGAGAGAGACAGAGAGAGAGAGGGGAGGGAGACATAGATAGATAGATAGATAGATAGATAGATAGATAGATAGATAGATGATAGATAGATAGATAGATAGATAGAATCGACAAACGAATTCCTGACGTTTTGATTTGAAAGCGAGTTAAATCCAGTCAACTTTGCCTTATCACCCATCGATATCATATTAAGAGTGAAAGCCACATAATTGGTTATATAAATTCATATATCACCGGATGTGCCTAATGTTCTGTTATTTTGTATTGATCGATTATTTCCAAGTCACAACTGCTATTCAACATTGGTCAAAGCCCTCGGAGTATCGACCTTAAGGTCAGCGTGACACGGAGCGCCTGGTGATACGCCTTCAAAGTCTGATAACAAAGGCTCATTTTGATAGAGCGGTCAACCCGACCGTACCTATCAGTCGACCCATCAAACGTCTCCGTCATCATGATATGTTTATGTCATGATCAGCACCATCAGCACTGTAACAGGGTGATAGATTGGCAAGGTATAACTAGTAGTTATAATAATATTGTGCCTATAACTAGCGTGGGAAGATAGTTAACGGCGGGGAGACAGAGTCATTGTAGGCCAGAGGGGGAAAGTATGGGATGCAACTGAAGCGCTTTGACACCCGAAAAGGGTAGTGTTTACTTGACCGCCGTACTTGTCGATCAGATCACCTGGGAATTGCTTGGGGGGTAGAGCTGTTTCAATAGTATTTGACGTGGAGCCGACGGGGGTGGCTATTAGGATAACTAATGCACACTCGGTGGGCGTCTTGGGACGCTACCTGACTGGGTATAAATCCCCGAACGCTCCTTCCAACTTCAGACCGCTGAGAGCACTCACCAGCTTCGTGCCGAAGAGGAGACCACAACTGCAACTGTAACTTTGTACTAGTCTTGTGAGTGGGGAAGGTCAGGGAACCCGCAAACATCCTTTGTCAGAGCGTGGTATCTTTGGTATCTTGTCGGCATTTGAGCTGTTGCTGAGTGGTAAGTTAATTGTACGATGTATGTGTATTTTACTTAATGTTCATGATTGTAGAACCTAAATCTAGTGGGTTTACTTTGGTATAACTACTGCCTCTGAGAGAGTCACGGAAACGCCGTTACATATATGTTACGAAACCTTATAGGATGGGGTCTGTTAGAGAGAGCGTTATTCTTCGTGGGGAACGTATAAATATCATTAAAACTGTATTGATCGTTTATTCTATTGCCTATATGGGAGCCTATGGAGTATGGGAGCTGCAGCCTGACTTATAACAGTGTCAGCGGTTAAAAGTATTAATGACGAATATCCGTCATGGAGTAAGTACGGAAGTCATGCCTTCCAGCAGTAGATTAGGAAGTTGCGATTGTTTTTCTACAGAGGAGGAAGAACAACACCTTCTTGGCTTCTCAACTTCTTGTACTTTGATTAACGACATCGTGGCTTCTTGGCTTCCCGACCTATTGGTACCTGCCGATACCTGTTGATCTAACTGCGCAGTCAAGCCAGGGTAGAGAGGAAGAACCAGTGCCCAGATAGCGCCATACACCCCTAAAGGAGAGGTTTCCTTATGCTGAATGTTCCCATGTGTTTTATAAAATGTGCTAGAAATTGAATATTACGAAGCCATTTAATTAGAATGTACTGATTTGCATCAACTTCATTCCATCGAAATTCACATGAAATTGTATGACCTGTGTTCCTATTATTATTGAATGAATTAATAATTATTGTATATATGTAAGCAATACAGATACCGTTTGTTATAACTTATAGAAGAGAGATAGTCGATTATTTAGTGTGTTTGTGCCGTGCCCATCACGGCTGGTGTCAGAAGAAAGTTAGTGAGAGAAAGTGGAAACATCACAAGCACCATTAACCACTACAGTCACTGACTCACCACCAACACCATCATTCTTCACTACCGTCTTTCTTGTCATCTCTACAATTATCAAGTCTCACATTATTACACAAACTCACGCAACTGGCGAATTTCCATCATCGTCATAGTCAACTTCTTTTTCCTCATAATCCTCATCATTATTAACAAGATGATCTTCGTCTTCATCTTTAACTAACCCCCCCCCCCTCTCCCCGCTTCTTTCTTTCTTTCTTTCTGTTTTTTTTTAAAAATTCCAACTTTAGAACTACAATGATATCTATGTGATTAAAATTATTGTCACCCCCCACCCTCTTTCTTTTCCAGTCCAACTTTAGAACTACAATGATATCTATGTGATTAAAATTATTGTCCCCCCCCCCCCACCCTCTCTCTTTTCCAGTCCAACTTTAGAACTACAATGATATCTATGTGATTAAAATTATTGTCCCCCCCCCCCCACCCTCTCTCTTTTCCAGTCCAACTTTAGAACTACAATGATATCTATGTGATTAAAATTATTGCCCCCCCCCCCTCTCTCTTTTTCATTCCAACTTTAGAACTACAGTGATATCTATGTGATTAAAATTATTGTCTGAGGGTCAGGTGAGGGATGAGAGGTGGAGGATTCAGTATTCTGTCACCTTCCTTACCTTAAGCAACGATATTTAATACAATAAGATGAGACATCCCCTTCTTTGCGTCCCTCTAAGAAAATCGTGCGCACAGTTTGCTTGCTGATCGTGGGAGGTGCCCATGGCGCATTGCATGAAAAGAAGGCTTGATATAATGATAAATTAATGATGCTGATTTATTTTATTAAAGTGCTACTGCGACAAAGGCCGGAGTTTTCCTACAGCGATTGAAGTTAAAATTACAAAAGAAGTAACATCAACCAAGGCATACAGCGATAGCTGAACAATGAACAAATTCAATATTTTCCTTGTATTAATACGGTATTGTTCATGACTTCCGCGCATTCGCCACTAGGTGGCGGTGCGAAATCTGTGCAGGCGAAACAGGCGAGCTGTCTCGTCTTATTGGATCTAGTATCTTTGCCTTGAGCACAAAGAGTTCACTACCAGGTCCCACATTTTACTTACGCAAACCAAACACTTCATAATTATTGTTATCGTAATTAACGTTGGAAAATCCCTTGTCAAGTTCTTGTTGACACCTATTTGAAGAGGTTTAAAAAAAAAAAAGATATATGTAAAAAAAATAAACGTGTCAGATATGTCACTGTGACCTCTTGTCTACTAAAAATCCAGATTTCTAAACCGGTTAGGCCGTGACTTGAATTTGAAATGTAAGCAATTTTACGGCGATTTTGTTTTTGAAAACTTTCAATTATTGTTGAGATTCCCACATGAAAGCTCGTCTTTCAAGTTTGAATGGTTTGACGTTCGGCCCGCCAGGAATAATTAGGGGGTTAGAAGAAATCTTACTGCCAGTGACAGTTCTAATTCTAACCCCCTCGATTATAATACAAAATTAACCTGACCTTTCAGCGACACGTTGATCTGGAGGCAAAGTGCTCGCCTCTCATGCCGAAGGTGCCTGGTTTGATCCCCGGTCGGTGCAGGCATTTTGGAATTTTAAAAATTTTTTCGGAGGAAAAATTTCTGTTCTTGATCCTATGGTAGGTAAGATCTAGCAACTAGTCTTCTCGGATAAGGGCGAAAAACTCGGAGGGCCCGCGTGCATGCTGAGCACGTTGAAAATACCTTGGCAGTTAAAAGTCGAGAAGAGCAGGCCGAACAAGGCCGCTGCCCGGGCAAAATTCTAAAAAACTACAACAACAACAACAAAAACACACGCACACACACACAAAAACAAGAATGAGAGAAAAAAAAAAGTGAGATGTAAATGCCAAGGGCAGCGAATCTCCTAAAATGAAGACCTAAACACTGACCTTTCGTGTCAAGCCCAAACTAACACGTAGACAAAACTACCCAAAACAAAACAGATAAGTCAGTCCCGTAATCATAGTAATAATCCAAACAGCGGACATCAGTAAACAAATAATGATTTCACTCTGATGAAACAGTTTATATTGGTTTTCAGAAAATTATGAAAAGTGAGATTTGAGTCTGAGTCAGAGTTTGAAGAAAGTACGTGGACGCGATTACGGCCATGTTGTGCTAGGAAGAAACAGAGTGTATAGACAGAGAGTATAGACAGAGAGTATAGATGCATAGAGAGATCTCACTTCCGCCATATCGCGAAACTAGGTCGCTGCGGTAAACAAGAAATTGAAGAATTGAAAGAGACCGCCTTCATTACAGATAGTGTGCATATTTGTTTACTGTGGGTTTTTTTCATATTTTTTTGGCTTACAACCGTTTGTAAGTTCTTACGCCCCGTGGAAATCCACAAACAGGTATTGTTTATCTCAGCGACCTACTTTCCGCTCCATGCTAATAATGGTTTCGCGGAGCCTCTCGTGTTTCGCAGTGCAAATCGACCAATAGTGAAACCTCTCCATACATCATTCTGTACTCACTGAAAGAAGCAAGGCCATAGAATAATTATAGCAGAATTATGGGAGGGAAGGAGACCCAATCACAAACGCCTACCAACCTCGTGCGAAAAATGAGATACGGTAGGCCATAATGTAAGCACGTTTTTTTTCCTTCTCTTTTCTATTCTGTAGTGTGAATTTCGGCGTTATGATTTTTGGACAAAATGAGAAAGGGAAAGTGGAAAAGTTATTGTGTAAGTATCTTCATGAGAGGATGCTTAAGGTGTCAAGAGCAGATAACCTTGGAGGGCTAGGGTCGGGACACATGTTTTAGCAGGATGAAGTATGAAGAGGATGCTAAGAGGATGGACTTTGGCGTTCATGGAGTCAAAGGGTCGACAGAATGGCATGAAATGTTTTTGCACTGTTGGGCTTGATCTTTAACAAGAAAAGTCAATGTAACGTTGGTCAAAGTCTGAGTTACGCTATTTTTTTAGTACTGTGAGGAAGAAATAGTGACCGGGAATGTCTGTTCCGATGTTTGTATAAAACTATGAAAACTATGAAATGTAACTTTACTGTAAACAATGAACAATCCCCCCCCCCTTTACGCCCCCACCTCTCAGAAACAAATACGTCTAAGAAATTCTTTGTCCTTCCTCTATGTTCTACTGTCTCTTTTGGCACCAGCCTAAACAAAGCCCTTTTCAGGGTTACCAACAGCCCTATTGATCACCAGAACAGGGGTCAGAAGCAAGAACAACGAGAAGCAACGAGCCAAGTCGACGGATAAGAACAAAGAACACAAACAGCAACAAGAAAGACCAGGCGCAAATGCCTCCGGCAGCGAGATTCCAGAACAACAGATCTCTCTACAGACTGATTGAAACAAGTTGAGAACCCCTGTAGACATAATCTGAACTTGAAACACCCGGACAACAAAATATTCACGAAGAAATAGGGACATAAACACGTTATTTTTTTGGTCCGACTTTGGGGTAAATCTACTGAGCTTTTAGAACAGGTTTTAGTGCCTTGAGGGCAGGACATTTTCGAGCACTTCAGTTGGATTTAAACAAAAAATCAACAATATTAATGTTGTTGCATTATTCTTTGTTATTAAAGTCTTTAAATTTCAAAATAAACCCCCCCCCCCCCAAACTCCATTAAAAAAAAAAAGAAGAAAATTAGGTCATGCGCAAGGTCCCACTTCCTTGGCAAATGACTTGTTGACTTGTTTCTTCAATCTATTTCACTAAAGTCATGGGAATTTCCACACATGATTATTGTTTTTTTTTTCGGTCTTGTGTATTTGACAACTTGTTTGTCCACCGGTAGCTTTGCTTAAAGACGACGTTATCAGGCGTGAAGTACCTAATCACTTGTGCAGTTACTTGGAGAGAGAAAGAGAGAGACTGAAATCATATAATAATGGAGCTTGGGCCCAACTTTGTTCCCGCAAAGGCTTTTTTACTACGCAACGTAGAGAAATGAAACTTGGCACATGTATGTACAATTTATTAAGCCTGTACGTGTCGAGCTCATTTTTTCCCGAAACTCTTTACTTTTCCCAAAAATTCAGTTATAATTATCAGTTATCAATTCATGATTGCGAATACGACGTGATAATGTACTTCCGTCAATGTCGTCATTTCCGCCTCTTACCGGAAATGTAAACTAGAGTTCACGATCCAGCCACGCCAAGAAAACTTTGATACCGAGTATATTGTTATACAGATGAGATGAGTGCCATTCATTCATACCAAGAAAACTGTAGAAATATTTAGAGTGTGCTTCAAGCTCGGAAGGAAATATTTTTATTATAGACTAGATCTCGGAGTGTCAGTCTTGCCAAGAAAACTTTGTCGAAAGGCTAGATCTAGGCCTCTCACGCCTCGAGGATCGAACTAGAGCTACTGCCGCTCACACAGCTCGGATTTGCTTGAAATTTTACATGTGCCTGCCCTTCGACCCGCAAAAGGTTCTCTTTTAGATTTGGAGTCTTGAAAAGGTGTGGACGTATTTTTTTTAAGTTTGCTTTATGCCGCTAACTGACTACCTCCGATCCTTCATTTTTTACGAACACAGTCATGAGTCCATGACATCATCACTTCCTGAAAAATTCTCGGTGCGCACTACCTCGCACAATATACTAATAATATTATCCTATCAATCTGTTAATCGCCGATTTTATGTGGATGACCCAAAGTGTCTCGACATCAATGTCTTTGTGCTGATTCCTTTCGGTCTTGATTGGTGAGCTTTGTTTTTTTACTAGTAATAATAATAATATTGTCTGACAGACGGACGGTCGGACGGACGAAAGGACTGACCGACAGACAGACAGACGGACGGACAGACAGACACACACACAGAGAAAAGAACCACACACATCCTAGCCAGCCCAATGACGCCCAGTTCTTGTTCTGCGGTTTATTACACTTTTTTTACTGTAGGCCTACGGCTGAAAAAAAAAGTTGGCATTTTTCTGCGCAGATTTTTTGCCCAATTCAAGGAAATCAACAAGGAAGTGCACAGAATAAAAAATAAAAAAAATCACGTCAAGGAATTTTCGAACTGAAAGAAGAGAAGGGGGGGGGGGGAGAAGAGCGTGGCCACCTTATCTGTCCTCAATGTTTCACCATAAAGATAGGATACCAATATGGCTAGCTTGTGACGGTCTGGACTATCCTGAAACTGCGGAGTTCTTTGGTTCTCTCTCTCTCTCTTATTCCATATTCTAACGTAAAACTATACTACGAGTTATCGAAGTTATCGAGAGGAAAATTTCCCAGATCCTATACATAAATAAAGGTGACAAAGGAAGAAGAAGAGATAAGAAATTTAATGTGTTCCCATTTAGATCGTGTCCACGCATCAGCAGTGTTTGAATGTATACATCACATGTGTGACCATCTGAATGATATCCTCACACGAACTACATCAGAGAGACAGTGTCGAGCCTTGACCGTACATTAAAATTTTATTGATAACATCACAACGTACTGGTCCCCCCCCCCCTACTCCACCAACCCCAAACCACAGCCTCCTCCCACCCCAACCCCAACCCCCCAAAACCCTCAAGCCACCAACACAGTTCTTGTTTACGAAGCTGGAGATCAACGAATAACAAGAAAGCCATACAAAGTATATTATACACGTCACAGAAAATCGGTCAGGTCGCAGTAAGGCTTGAAGTGAAGCCAAAATACCACAAAAAGGAGAAGTTGTATACGCGGTAAAGCCTTGGGTAAGTAATAATATAGTAACGATACTATAAAACGCAAAAGAAAAGGGAAGATACACCAAGCTTTCGGTATGTTTACCAATCAAACAATTGAATAAAGAAAAAAAAATGTGTAGACTGTAAAACCAATACGAGTACCGAGCTGCCAGTGGAGATTTGGATTTTGGAGGGAGGGAGGCAAGTCCCTCAAATAAAAATTATACGTATTGTATATCTACGCCACTACACACACACGCATGCGAACACCCCTAGCATACACACAGACACATACTCTCTCCGCCCCCTCAACCCCACACCCACACACCCCAAAAAACCCGGCGACAGGCCTTGCACTGTGGCAACGACGTGTCTGGCCCCGACGTATCTGGGTTGCAATGTCACTGAGGCAAAATTTCCCAAAAATGGGATTAAAGATATAGGCCAAAAAATTGAGGGCCTGCATGACTGGAACTCTCTCGTGCTCATCAAGTGCCCGAGGGTATGGGAAAAACCCCACTTGGTAACTTGGTGACTGGGTACCTGGGTGGGGGATTGAAGACAACGGATCTTGATGTGCCTTAGTCACCTTCAATTCTTAGAATCAACCTGTCTCGTGACTCCAGGACACGTCAGTAACTGTGTGGGCGTAAATAAAATTCCATCTGTACTGTATTCATCCTCGCTTCTAAATACTGAGTCACACAGATAATAGATATATATAATATAGTCATAATTATAAATAACAGAAAATGAAACGGTTATACTAGAGGTACTTTTTTTTTACTGTATTTTACCTTCATTTTTCAAAACTTGTTTCAGTTCTTATGTCAATGTAGCGAGCCTGGTGGTGTGGTTTTGGTGACTATTAACAGCATCAGCAACATTGACTGTCTGCTGCAGTTGAAGCGTCGGAATTTTGTTGTTATTGTTCATTTTTTTGTATGGCGCAGACAAATAGATAGCTAGATAGACAGACAGACAGGCGGGCGGACGGACGGACGGACAGATAGATAGATAGACGGACCGACGGACGGACAGACAGACAGATAGCTAGCTAGCTAGCTAGATAGATAGATAGATAAATAGATGGATAGCTAGATAGATAGATAGATAGATAGATAGATAGATAGATAGATAGATAGATAGATAGATAGATAGATGTTTCTGCTTTCGCGAGCGAAGATTAACTTTACACTGGGTGGGTCCATAGATGACTAATAAGTTCAGTCCAGGCTCTTAAGTGTCGGTGGCACTGAGGACAGGGATGTAGCTGGTGCTGTCCTGGTGTAGGCGGGTTAAGTGTCTTCTCCTTTTGTTGATGGCGTGTCAGAAGGGCTGGCTTTGCCGATCCTCTGCTCCTCGAAGGCGGCGACACCAGAGCGGATCCTGCTCCGTCATGCTGGGCCATCAGAGGCTAGAACTTTCCACGTGTTTGGCTCAATGCCGCAATGCCGATATATAGATGGATAGATAGATAGATGGATAGATAGATAGATAGATAGATAGGTAGATAGATAGATAGATAGATAGATGGATAGGTAGATGGATAAATAGATGGATAGATAGATATATAGATAGATAGATGGATAGATAGATAGATAGATAGATAGATAGATAGATAGATAGATAGATGGATAGATAGATAGGTAGATAGATATATAGGAAACTAGACAGATAGATAGATAGATAGGAAACTAGATAGATAGATAGATAGATAGATAGATAGATAGATAGATAGATAGATAGATAGATAGATAGATAGACAGATAGATAGATAGATAAATAGATAGATATAGGCAAATTTATAAACAGATAGAGTATATCTTTATTTCCGTAGATAAATATATACATAAGCCTGTGTTTACATAATAGATGATACTGGCATAAAATTATTATAGGAATATCATACCAACTGGGAAACAAATGGAATGTATAAATCAATATAGCACCCAGTGTCAAAATGCCAAAACATCCACGAACAATGCCTTCTACGTCCTTTTTTCCAAACATGTACACGATCTTATAATTAATTGTACTTATGTTTAGACAGTTTGCCCAAAGGCTGGACTCACTCGATGACAGTATCCTCAGGGATATTTTTGTACCATCCTTAGATTAGAGCTATACCAAAATCATCGTTCAAATACCTACTATCTTAAGTGCTTGCGACACTAGTACTACATCGACACTCAATATACATATGGTGAGGTCATAATTAGGGTTTACTGACGATGTAGGGCTGGGTACGGTTTGAGTGTACCAGTTTGAACTTATCTATATAAAAAAACAGCAAGGAAAAAAAATTCACTGCTGCGAGGAAGAAATGCCCAGACCTGAAAAAATTACATGTGAAAGATAGTTCTTTTTGCTACTATGTCTATTCCTTTGACATGAAAGCGAAGTATCGTAATTTTGTAATAAATGAAAATAGGCCTAAAAATATCGAATAATGCTTTCTCCTCAACAATGATGGCCTCCCTCTTGCCTTTTGTTTTGTTTCGACGTTAAACTTCCGGTTGCATTTCAAAGTTTGAAGGCATGAGTTTCTGTGCCGTCTGCTTATGCACGGGCCATGCGGTTGTTACTGTGCCAGTTGTGAGTTGTTTTCTACCTAGATCTACATTTATCTGTGTGCCGGTTGTGCGTGTTGTTTTCTACCTTGAGCCCCCCGTTCTTTGGACGGGTCCTTACACTAGTATTTAATATAAATGCAAAGTAATAGGGCCTCTCTCTCCCTCTCTCCTTTTCTCCAAATGCCTGATAAAGGGTCACAAACCCCCAGATTAAACGTTTACAAATGAAGTCAGCAGATTCAGTGCATGAATTTCGAAACATTTGGGTAAGCAATAATTTTTAATTGAAAGGGAAAAATAAACGGAGGCGGTGTGAGGATCTGGACAGATTGGCCCCGAGGCAATAGAAATACATTCTTGGCAGCTGTTGTAGGCGATGTCACAAATCCCAGACTGGGAGATGTAATAGTTTATGACAGGACGACAATCACGAACAAACAAGTTTAACACTTAACAAAACAACCCATCAGACTCACACATTTATTAAACATAATTATACATATAATAGCGCAATTACATACATTATATTATTGAAATGACTGCCGTACAACGGCCTTATTCTCACACACACTCTCCCTCGGATCCACAATCCGGTAGTTACTCCTAAAGGCCCTTCGGCCTCAGCCTCTCCCCTCAGGGTCTTAATAGCACATTAATAATATACTGGCACCGCAGTCTCCCAATATCACCTTCCTATTGTCATACACCTTAGCACTCCCCTAGCACCTCAGCAGGGCAATAACACATTATTATTTCCATAGCCATCAACATGGCGACAACATAGTATCAGTTCACTAGCCTATCAACATGGCAACAATATAGTATCTCATTCACTCTCATATCTACGTCCCTGTCCGTGGCCTGACTGCCACGACTTTATGTGCCTCTACTGTCCTGCACTGACAGCCTCACTTCTGGCCTACGTGTGGCCTCCGGCCCTATGCTGGCCTATCCCCTGTGCTCATCGAGGTGGCTCTGCGGCCCGTCCCCGACACCAGTCATAACTGGAAAGACTCTCACTAGTCTTCTCGACTGCTTCCCTTTATGTCCGCCCGATGGGCTCTTATTCACAGGTCCGATCCGTAGGACCTTCTAACTTGCAGTGATAGTAATCCAGCGCTTTCGCCTCATTCAGACTTCCACACCACTCATACACGCACGCTTTTCCCACTTGTCTGCATGAGTTATTTTTACTCTTCCCCTTTCACGTCTTTTCCTATCCGTCTGTCGTGAGCTCTTCTTATTCTACACCCGCTCTGTAGCAATCCCCTTAATTGCACTCACTCCACTCGTGACATCATCCCCCACCCCAAAAAAAATTAATGCAATTAATTTCAAATCGCATCAAGATGACTGTCAACGAGTGAGCGTGAGCAATACCTACACTAAAAAAACTGACCTAGCCGTTCCCCTAGTATATAGAATACCGAAATCAGGGGAAAATATGGGGACCAATATGGCCTGCAATATGCATATATGTGTCACCTCATGAATAGCTAACTAATCACAATACTTAATACAGAATCAAAAAACCAGTCAACCTATCAACCATTCTTCATATCATATTTATAATGTCAATATTTTAAAGTCGACTCATTCACACAGATCCTGTCAATGTTCCTGTCCTCCGATGTATAAGCTCCTGAAATCTTCCCCTAGGCTCGACTAAGGTAGTCGGCGATATGATTGCTGGCTCCTGGAATTGGTTGAATAACGAAGGTATACGGCTGCAAAGCCAATGCCCATCTAGACAAGCGTGGGCTGGACGAACGATTCTTCGACAAAAATGTCAGTGGCTTGTGGTCTGTCTGGATGCAAAATTCTCGTCCCATGAGATAACGTCCTAGTTTCTGGACGGACCAGACAATGGCAAATCACTCACGCTCTATCACAGAATATTTTCTTTCTCTCTGCAATAACTTCCTACTGACATAACATACAGGATGGAGACATTCGTTCTTCTCCTGTAGAAGACAAGCGCCGACACCAGAGTCCGACGCATCCGTTCTGAGGATAAAATTAGATCGAAAATCGGGTAATATCAGAATGGGTGACGATGATAATGCTGTCACCAAATTATCAAATGATGTCTGACATTCAGACGTCCACTGGACCTTATCGGGTTGTCCCTTCTTAGTAAGGTCAGTAAGAGAAGATGACAAAGAGGAAAAATTTGGAATGAACTTTCTGTAATAATTTAAAATTCCCACTAAGCTTCTGACTTGTTTCTTTGTTTTAGGGATTTGCAACCCTACTAACTTGTCAATTTTTGTTTCTTCAGGTCTCTGAACACCTCTACCCACAATATGTCCTAAGAATACTATCTCTGGACATGCCAAATCCATCTTTGCGGGTTTAGCAGTTAACCCAAAATGACGTAATCGTTGAAAAATTACTGTTAGTGTCTGAATATGATCAGACCATGTCGACGTATGGCATGCTATATCATCAAAGAATGACACGACATTAGGTATGTCCTTCAACACCAATCTCATTAATCGTGCAAACGTCGCTGGTGCGTTTACCAACCCAAATGGCATGACCTTAAATTGGAATAATCCAATGGGCGTTTGGAACGCCGTGTATTGTTTAGACTCCTCAGTAAGCGGGATTTCCCAATACCCTTTCGTCAAATCTATCTTGGAAAACCACGTGGACCCGGCCAATGAAGCTATTAATTCCCCCTGAAACGGAATAGGCTCCCTATTGCCTACCGTAATAGTGTTCAATCTTCGAAAATCAATACAGAACCGCACCGATCCATCAAGTTTTTTCACGAGGACGATGGGTGATGAATACGGCGATGTTGATGGTTCTATCACATCTAACTTCAACATTGACTCAACTTCCTTTATGACTCTATCTCTCGAAGAAAAAGGCAACGGATACGGTCTAAGAAATACTGGCTTATCCGAAGTCAACTTTATGTGGTGCTGGATCACCGTAGTGCGACCCGGCAAATCCGTAACAACATCCGGAAATGACGCTAACAGGGTCTCAAGTTCCCTACTCCTTGAACTCGTAAGGTCAGGGTTAATTTTTACGTCCCTGTAACCTTGTGTCGGAGTTAACTCCGGCAATTGAATTTGTAACTCTTCCTGCGCCTCGGTGTCGCTTACGTCACAGTCCAACTGGTCTACGACCCCCGTACAAGCAATAGAGAAGACAGTCTCCTCTGGTCTTGTCTGTGCACACAGATACTGTGGTCTCTCATAAAATCTCTGTAGCATATTAACATGGAAAACCTTACTCGCTCCATCAATGTGGATAGCGTAATCTACCTTTGAAACAACTCGCTCAATAACATAGGGGCCTTTCCATGTCATCAATAACTTATTATGGTCCGTAGGTAACAACAATAGGACCTTGTCTCCTGGCTTAAAAATTCTCAGTTTGGAACCTCTATCTTTATAGTCTTTTGCTCTTTTCGAAGCGATACCAGAAGCTTCTTCTGCTATAGTGCGCGCTGAAGATAGTCTTTCTCTTAAATCAACAAGGTACTGAAACACCGAA
Source organism: Onchidella celtica (assembly GCA_963931925.1). Taxonomy (NCBI): domain Eukaryota; kingdom Metazoa; phylum Mollusca; class Gastropoda; order Systellommatophora; family Onchidiidae; genus Onchidella; species Onchidella celtica. The sequence continues at coordinate 26,282,981 of OZ007582.1, forward strand.
ATCTGCTCATCGTCTCCCGATGATGGCGACGTCATCATGTCCCGAAGAACATCAGTTGGGCCCCTAGGACTACGACCGTACATCATTTCGAACGGCGAGAATCCCGTTGACTCCTGCCGTACCTCTCTGTACGCGAATAACACTGCAGGGATATATCTATCCCAATCTTTAGGGCGATCAGCAGCTACCTTACGCAGCATCGACTTTAACGTCGAGTTCAATCTCTCGCACATGCCATTAGCCTGCGGATGATAAGGGGTGGTGGTGATGGGTTGTATGCTGAATAAGCGGAACAATTCCTTCATCATCTGCGACGTAAATTGCGCGCCCCTATCAGACAGAATTTGCTCTGGTATTCCTACCCTAGCGAAAATTGCAAACAACGCTTCCGCGACTGCCTCAGACGTTATGGTCCGCAGAGGAACCGCCTCTGGCCATCTCGTAGCATTACATATGACCGTTAAGAAAAATCGATTCCCCCTATCGGTCGCTGGGTGAATGGGGCCAACAAGGTCTATCGAGACCTTTTTAAACGGTTCCGAGACCGTGGGGATCTTCTGAAGAGGAGCCTGGGGTGTACGACCCTTATGCGTCGTCTTTTGGCACGCACTGCACGTCTTACAATAGACTTGCACATCTCTGTGGATCGATGGCCAGTAAAAATTTTTAAGAACCCTTTCTTTGGTTCTAGCTATCCCCATATGACCCGCTAATGGGACATCATGTGCCAAATGCAATACTGTTGCGATCAGCAACGCTGGCACAACGACCTGCTTTAAAATGGAGGACACCGTTACATACTTACGGAACAGAATGCCCGCCTGAACAATAAAGGAGGACGACCCGTTCTTATATCTCCTCGTTTTCTCGGTTCGCGCTTCCCCAAAACATGGGTTTAATGATGGGTCCTCCCTTTGTAATCTCGCCAAGCGCTCTGGCGTGATATCTAGGTTGACCGCTGGCGTCGCCAAAGGTCTAATCTTATCTTTATCAGCTACCCGTCGACGTGTTTCGACCGCGGCGCAAAAGTCAATACCCTTTGATTGCGACCATGCTTGCACGTTCTCATCGGAAGGGGAAACCACCCGTGATACATTCCCAATGATGAGCTGGGCGCCTGGAAAACAACCAACGACTGCTTCGACTTCCCCGCTAAGGAAAGGTGTATCTATCATTATTCTTGCCATGGGTAATTTCTCAATGGCCCCCGAAAATTGGATGCACGGGACAGTCTCACCTGTAAGCTGTGAATCCCGAATGCAGTCTCTATGCACTCCCACAACGGTAGATCCTGTATCTCGTAAAACCGAGACCGGTTCGTCCCCAACAAACCCCGGATAAACCCTAAGACCACCTCCTGTATGACATGAATTTATAACGGGGATCTTTCTCCCACAAGGTAAAACACCGGAAGATAATAACTTCTCACAACTGGGACACTTAGAATACTGTCCGCCTCCGTTGTCCGATGTAACACACGCAGCCGCATGATGAAATTTATTTGGGGAACATGGACTGGAGCTACAGTCCTTAATCCAGGGTACAAAATTTTAGACTTTTACTTAACTTTCAGCCTTATGAGTTTAAGTCCTCGACCTAATCGGAGCTCTGGCTGCTTGTCTCCTCAGGCTGCACGCACACTCTGCAAAATTCAAGTACACATTAATACATATTCATCAAAATACATGCATCAATACATATTATTATTCATAAATATACATAAATCATATCATCATGAAATTTCCATTCATCCGACGAACAAGGACAACAGCACGAATTCCTAGCACAACAGAAAAACAACTAAATATAACGAATACACAATGTCAAAATGACCACAGGTAAACAGGACGAGCCCCCAGTGTCACAAATCCCAGACTGGGAGATGTAATAGTTTATGACAGGACGACAATCACGAACAAACAAGTTTAACACTTAACAAAACAACCCATCAGACTCACACATTTATTAAACATAATTATACATATAATAGCGCAATTACATACATTATATTATTGAAATGACTGCCGTACAACGGCCTTATTCTCACACACACTCTCCCTCGGATCCACAATCCGGTAGTTACTCCTAAAGGCCCTTCGGCCTCAGCCTCTCCCCTCAGGGTCTTAATAGCACATTAATAATATACTGGCACCGCAGTCTCCCAATATCACCTTCCTATTGTCATACACCTTAGCACTCCCCTAGCACCTCAGCAGGGCAATAACACATTATTATTTCCATAGCCATCAACATGGCGACAACATAGTATCAGTTCACTAGCCTATCAACATGGCAACAATATAGTATCTCATTCACTCTCATATCTACGTCCCTGTCCGTGGCCTGACTGCCACGACTTTATGTGCCTCTACTGTCCTGCACTGACAGCCTCACTTCTGGCCTATGTGTGGCCTCCGGCCCTATGCTGGCCTATCCCCTGTGCTCATCGAGGTGGCTCTGCGGCCCGTCCCCGACACCAGTCATAACTGGAAAGACTCTCACTAGTCTTCTCGACTGCTTCCCTTTATGTCCGCCCGATGGGCTCTTATTCACAGGTCCGATCCGTAGGACCTTCTAACTTGCAGTGATAGTAATCCAGCGCTTTCGCCTCATTCAGACTTCCACACCACTCATACACGCACGCTTTTCCCACTTGTCTGCATGAGTTATTTTTACTCTTCCCCTTTCACGTCTTTTCCTATCCGTCTGTCGTGAGCTCTTCTTATTCTACACCCGCTCTGTAGCAATCCCCTTAATTGCACTCACTCCACTCGTGACAGGCGACGTCAGCAACTCCCTGATAAGTGTGCGCATGGGGCTGTGGTGGTGGTGGGGGGGGGGGAGGGAGGGGCAGATGAAACTTGAAAGAAAATTAAATTGAATTAAAGCTGAGAAAGAAATCAGGTCGTGTCCACACCGTTCGTGCAAGAAACTCTTTTCAGGTGAGATCAGCTCCCCTGGGCCTCTCTCTCCCTCTCTCCCTTTCTCCAAATGCCTGATAAAGGGTCACAAACCCCCAGATCAAACGTTTACAAATGAAGTCAGCAGATTCAATGCATGAATTTCGAAACATTTGGGTAGGCAATAATTTTTAATTGAAAGGGAAAAATAAACGCAGGCGGTGTGAGGATCTGGACAGATTGGCCCCGAGGCAATAGAAATACATTCTTGGTAGCTGTTGTAGGCGACGTCAGCAACTCCCTGGTAAGTGTGCGCATGGGGCTGTGGTGGTGGTGGGGGGGGGGGGAGGGAGGGGCAGATGAAACTTGAAAGAAAATTAAATTGAATTAAAGCTGAGAAAGAAATCAGGTCGTGTCCACAACGTTCGTGCAAGAAACTCTTCAGGTGAGATCAGCTCCCCTGGGTATGAAAATGCATTTTTTTAACGACACCCAGGGGCATCTTCGGTTCAGTGCTTGTTTGGCACCCACTGTAAAAAGTCAACCAATGTTTCTACTTCTGTCTATCTATATCTGTCCATCAACTGCCTTACCTATCTATCTATCTATCTATCTATCTATCTATCTATCTATCTATCTATCTATCTATCTATCTATCTATCTATCTATCTATCTATCTATCTATCCATCTATTTATCCATCTACCTATCCATCTATCTATCTATCTATCTATCTATCTATCTATCTATCTATCTATCAAACTACTAGGCCTGTCTATCTATCTATTTATCTATCTGCCTGCCTGCCTGCCTGTCTGTCTGCCTGTCTGTCTGGCTGTCTGCCATGGCAAGTGTCCTACATTTCACCACATGACCAGACCACTTGTAAACAGGTCTCAGTGACTGTCAATCACGTGTAGGTGAATGCCACTATGACAGACGCCAGAACCTCCAGATAATACACGGCCGGGTCGTTCTAACTTTATTTTCACTCGATTAGTTTGTGTGTAAGTTTATACAAATCTAACTCCAACTTGACTTTGCTTTATTTAGTTGATATATCAACTGAGTTAATGAAATAATATATGTAATGATAATGGAACTTTTGCCTCACCTTGTATATTTCGCGACGAGTTAAAATGTGGCAAAAAGGAAAGTTATTTGTTTCAAAGACTCGGGAAAGAAATACTACAAAAACGACATATTAAGAAGACACAAAGGGAAAGGAAAGACAAAACTTACTCAAGTTATTGCATCTCCACAGATTTTTTGCGACTTATGTCCAAAGTAGGGACATAAAGCAAACAGAATAAAATCTAAGGTAATTTAACTAAAATATGCCAAGTGTACCGATAATGGAGGAGTGGCAGCTGATGGAATACATCAAAATCACAAGAACAAGGGGGAAAGCTTATTAATTTTTCATTACAGTAAATAGTTCCGAAAATGAGACAGTAACGCCGCAGAAAAAAATGAACTTATGTCATTGAAATGAACTTTGTGGTATAAACAAAATGCCATGGCCAATGTTGACTGTCAGCCCAGCGCCTTCCTCTTTGTTGATGGAGCGTGTGAAACAATTCTTTTCATTGTTGGATTTTCGGGGGGGGGGGCGGGGGGGGACATTTTACTCAAAATCGTTCAAAAGGCAGTTCTATATTTTCTTGGAAGAAAAAGCCGTGAATTTTTCTCAATAGCCACTTGAATGTCAGTTAGCTGAAACTGTATTGATGCATTGTTCAAATCTATCACCACCACCATCAGTGACCCCTACAATTACTACCAATAGAATGGCACATCCACCGTTACTTTTTTATTACCACAACCACTATCAACATGTACAGTATTATCACCACTAGAACCATTATCATCACCACCATCACTAAGACCAGCATTTCTACGCCCCGCGGATGCAGTACTATCAGCCTACTATCCACCTTCACAGATGGTCCCTATTTCCACTACCACCATGATTTGTGTAAAATATGGGTCTCCCCCCACGTAAAGTTGCCTAGCCATGTGGGAAAGGATGGATGCGAGAATCATACGTTACACGAAGATCATGATTAAATCAATAAAGATTTATAACGATTATTAAGCTTCGCTTCACGTTTCCGAGCACTAATTCGGTATTTGTATACCGCCTCAAAGTTTCTCTCAATGAAGACCACCCTAGGCCATGGGCCCAGAGCTGCAACTTGTCATTTCATTACGCACTCCCAAGGGAACATCTGGTCCTTTGCCTACAAGTTCTAATACGGATTTCAGAGATAAATAGCCAGTGTTATCATTTCAAATGTTGCACGTTTTTGTGTTTTTGTGTACATGATGTTTTGATTTTATGTGAAAATGATATTAAGTGGAGGGAGGAACTGAACATTATATATTTCATTCATGGTGATCATAATGAACACGACTGAGGTATATTTAGATTTTTCCTATAGTGTAATATAACCAAACCTTTAGAGATGAGGTAGCATTTTCGTCCCACCACATATAAAGACCGCTTCCCATGAACTATTTAGTTTACGCACATAATTATTTTCTTTCACTCATGCGTCTTGCATTATTTTCTTTCACGCATGCATCTTGCCGAATTCGTGCCTATTTTTCATTTCCTTGCTGCCTTTATCTACATGCCCATGAAAATGCCTACAGTGTAATGCACGTAGTAGGATGTGCATTTTAAAACTATTCACGTCTTCTGCACTTGCAGTTACGGTCCGTAATACTTAGACGCGTCAAAACTACAGACCATGGAAAGGGGCCCTAACACTCCTTTTCTGAGTTGTCATGATCTGTATGTAAGGTGCAGCGTACTCTATCTCTTCTGTGCGGGTCCACAAATACATTGTTTTTGTTGTGTTTGGTTTTCAATTAGCTCCATTCGAGCCCTGTACCTTGCCCTGTAATTGCGATCAAACATCCCTAAAAACTATGTATGCTCGTATGATGCAGAAATGTAAAAAAAAAAAACCCACAGACCATTGTCACGTACCTCAACATTTCAACCTGACCCAGAACATCAGTTTTTTTGGTCCCATCCCAGTGACATTTCCTGCAGTAAAGTAAAGAAAAAAAGTGTGTGTCTCTGGAGTGGGTGGGAAGAAGGGAGTTGGGGGGACTAAAACCACTTGCCTCTGAGTTCCCCCGTCGGGTAAACATTGCAGACCAAACAGTACAAAACTCAACATCTAGATGCTTAGAGGTTGTTTGGAGAAGACCTCTATGGTTTCTTAAACTCGGAACTCTTCCTTTAGAGATTTAATCTAGATCGTTCTTTCCAAACACTCATTGAATTGTCATAGTGACATTCAGAATACTGCGAATGTCTAGATTAATTTCGCAATTCACCTTCTCTGATTGGTGGGAATGTAACCTCAGAAGTTCTTTGATTGTTTGTAAAATAAGCCGAGGATCTCCGCGACCCGGTAAACAGGACATTTTTCAAACTCTTATTTCAAAGCATTTTCGGGCGAGCAACCAGTCGGAATTACGCTGAGAGCGGACAAAGGTTTACTCAAATTTCTCAGTGGAGAGATGGGCTTTTTACTTTGGTAGACTCGATTCTAATGTCTTTACCTTAACAGCTGTTCTTACGTGGACTACAAATACAGGCTTTAACATATTACAGTGTGAAAAGAGAGGCGAAACAAAGAAAATGCCGATCATACTTTTCGGTTCCGCTAGACATTTTTTTAGTGGCTAAAACAAAATGTTAAAAAAAATGAAAAAAAAATAAAATTAAAGACCGAACTTTGTCCAAACCGGATGTTTCCCACATAATTTATTGTCAAAATTTGAGTTAATGCATAAAATTTCGTAAGTTTTGGTCAAGTTGTCACTACTAAGGTTTGAATGCTCACATAATGACAACAGTTCACTCTCTAGCTCCACTTAAGTTTGATTACTCCCTTGTACTTACACAAATCATAATGAAAAAGACAGCCAGCAAAATAAATGTTTGCTTTTAACAAAGATCTTAAAATAGTATTAACCTAGATTCCCTAGTCGCGCTGCGAGAACCAGCTCGCGGCGTCCCGGGCGTGGAGAGCGAAAACAATGGCGGCTTGAGGTCAAGTTGTCCAAGCGGCGGCCTAGCAACGCTACTGTTTACCATAGGAAACACAAACCGTTTGCCTCGAATTTGATAGTAGGCCCACGATGTAGTACATAGTAAGCCTAGCTTGTTGTTTTACGTTGTCGAGAAAAGTAGATCTTGAGTGCTACAACAATCAGGAAAATGTCAGAGATTCTAGAATAAGAGAACACTGTAGGCCTACAATTGTTTTTAATACATGTATAAGGAGGTCTAGAAGAAGAAACTCAGAAGCTTGGACCGACAGACTCGCAAATTCTTACTTCAACGTGTGTGTTAGAGAGAGAGAGAGAGAGAGACAGAGAGAGAGAGAGAGACAGTGAGGGAGAGAGGGGTATTATAAGACGTACCACCATAACAGCTACAAAATCAGAAAAAATGAAAGTAATCGACAACCTCACCCCCCCCCCCTCTAATAAAATAAACAGACGGATATCAAGATCCAGCAGAAGCTCAAGTGCATGGGCAGACACTCACTTGTAGCATGTGAGAGTGTGAGGGGGTGGGGATAAGGCGCAAGCATGATAATGGCTACATAAAATCATAATTTGCTACGTCAACAGCAGCCTCCAACTACCTGTGACAGACACCCCCCCCCCCCCCCCAAAAAAAGACAGAGAGAGAGAGAGAGAGAGGGAGAGAGAGAGAGAGAGAGAGAGAGAGAGAGAGAGAGAGAGAGAGAGAGAGAGAGAGAGAAGATAGGGGAGACAGACATGTAGAGGAGAGGGAGAATAAATTTCCGGGTTCAGTCCCAGAATTACCCGCTCCAGATTAGACTTAACCATCTTTTTCTTTTTTTTTTGTCTTATAAAAGTAAATCTGTGTGTGTGTGTTTTTTTTTTTGGCCAAGTAGGCCTACATTGTATGGATAGGCGCTAAATTCTAGGTCTACCCTCCTGCATTGTAAGTGTATGATTGGGTCATCGTCCAGTTCGAAAATTCGATAATCTGAAAGTTGTAGCTGGGGATGGAGGTGTACGGATTATCGAGACTAGACTGTAGACTGTTGGAATAGAGATCTATACAACACACCTTACTACTACACTACACCGACACTACTATAGGCCCCTAACTAGTCTAGTCTACGACACGTCACTTCAACTTGACTAGATCTACACAAACTACTACATAAACTAGATCTAGGTTCTCTTTAGAACTCAATCTGAATGCTAAATCAGCTGACTGAGTTAGAATGCATTACTGCCATTGAGACCATCATGGAATGAATGAGGCTGGAGGAAGGGGGGCTCGTTAACTTCTTAAAATGTTCTCACCTGTGAAAAGATCGGTCCGTTTCCTTGCTTCTACGATGTGTACAACCGGGGACGACACAAACGTAAACAATGCTGACGATGTGATCAGATGTTTTGGTTTCGCTTTCACAGTGCTTCTCCTTCCCTTTACAGAAAAAGTAAACCAGGCTAACCGGAAGAGTTGTTTCTGACCTCAATGGCCGAAAGCGTTGAGGTACGGTGACGTGACGTCACTAGGGAATCTAGGTTAATACTATTTTAAGATCTTTGGCTTTTAAACATGAGAATACTGAAGTTGTTTAAGGGCAGTGATATGAGAATTACGAAACTGTTGAAGGAATCAATATTTGTGGCATATTTCATTATTTGGCAACTGTTCATAAAAGGTCAGTTTTTCACACATTGCCCACGTGTTTGTACTGTCATTAACCCTTTGTTCACTGAGATGTGATCGTAAACGGGACAATTTGTGAATGGCGTTTTCAAAAATATCAATTTTATTGGGTCATTTTGTGTGTCTCTTTATCCTTCTCCCCACCCCCCCCCCCCACTCGCCCTGGTCTTTCTCCCTCCCTCCTGTGTTTCCTTATCCAGTCCCCATCTCTCTTTCTTTCTCTCTTACACCACCTCTCTCTCTCTCTCTGTAATTAGTGCGTGTGTGTGTGTGTTTATATAAATTATGAATGCTCCGTGTGATATCAACAGTCAATATTGCATTCACCACTGACCAAAGCCTTATCCTCAACCCTTAACCCTACAACTCTATTTCCAACTGTATTACCATTTTCTCAGCCACGAACCTGTTAACCACATTTGATGTTTTTCAACATATCCAAAATCTTAGTCTTATTCTCAAACCTAAACCTGATCCTTGGCCTTTAACCTTTTCCACATCGCTTTACTCTAGTTTGCCGTTTTGACCACCTGGACTCCAATACTTGTAAGTTGTATACAGACATTTATATATGCATCACAAATGACAATCACCATCCCCTGTTTCATCAAATTCCTGAACCACCCACGAGTATCAGAGCAAACACAAAAAGATACAGAGGATCGTTTTTGCCCTCCGCAATCCGCCTCAATAATGCATTATAGTTAGATGGGTGCCATATTTTTACGTAAGCCCCGCCATGCGCTATGCCATGTTACTTCATGTAATAATTATATGCCTTTTACTGGGTTATCATTATTGTTCAGTATGTTATGATGTGTTAGATGTACATGTAGGTATCTTGTATGTGCTCTTAAATGTTCGGTGAAAGGGAATTTCCCTCATGGGATAATAAAGTGCCTAAATTCTTTTCTATCTGAAAATTTCACCATTAATACATTCCTTACTCTATCCTTCATCTCGACCCCTTTCTTTTTCATTTACAGGTCCGGGACAACAGATGTATGCAGCGCATCGTCAGCATTCCTGGTGGCCGCAGAGTGACCATCATTTGACCTGTGGTCAGACACTATGATATTCATGTAGTCCATTTGACCTTCCAAAGGACCCATTAGGGAAGCTGAACAAAGTGTCTCGTGGGTAATGATCTTGGGGGCTAGGGTGAGTCAGAGTCATCGCATAGCCCAGAGATGGCATAGCCAGGAAGAAAATCCAAATACCCGATATTGCCATGATATCGAAACGAAATACATGAAGGTTGCAGTGACGTTGCGTGTTAATGCATTCAGAACAAAAGATATGGATTAATGGTCGGTGGGTTCTTCTAGCAGGGTTTCCTTCTATCCTATCATTCTGTTATATGCCGTCTATCGGCTTGTTTCTTCCGGGCACAATACGAACGTTGTCGTGTCGGCGTACTTCTTGCAAACTCAAACTCAGAACTCAAAACTCGAACTTCAACGGTCCGATTTGTTTCGTTTCGGAGACGTTTCGATGCCAACTGTACGGATTTTCAGTTCCAGTCCAGGCAATGGGCAGGTTTATGACTGGTAATGAGTAGTTTATGTCTGTCACATCATGACGACAATTATTACATGTGATATGTAATATGACAATTTGGATTCTGTATGTCCATCCACATCGCTGACTTAGGGTGAGTTACACATTCCTCTTCGTTATTAATATGAACTCGTCGCACCTTAACCATCTGACCTTATATCCTGCCATTTAGTATTTCTGTAAAAGCAAAGATCAGCGTTCAAACTTCTTGCATTTGGCATATCAACCATCATTCCCTTGATAAGACCAACAGCTGAGAATTGCGCTATGACACGTGTTCCAGATTTTTGAATAGTTTTGGCTTTAAGGGATACGATTAGTATCAATAAATGTTAAATAACATATCATCGGACATTTTCTTGGGTTGATTTAATTCACATATAAATGTTCCATTATCGATCAGTTGGTGAAAATGTAGCTATGTGGCCACAATAATCATTTGGGGTTGTAATTACCACCTTGTCCCAAGTGTTTTGCCACGCTGAGAAAAGAGGGAAATTGTGGGCCATGCACTGCACCGTTTCCTTACGGCTGTAGGATTGCAAACTGTTCAAATTAGCACCAGAATAAAAAAGGCACCTTTTTCTTTTTTGGGATGGGGCGTGGAAAATCAGGTGTGCCACCATCATTACCATCTTCACCACGTAAGATAATCACCATCACGGGCTTCACCAACTCCAGCACCATAACTACCACTACCACCATCACAGTCAACTTTACCAACATCATCAATTAATTCACACGTTTTGCAACATCTGCATTCTTATTTGTGTCACCTGTCTGACCCCCCCCCCCCCGGTCGCATGGGCACTGCAACAGATACTCACAAACCAGGCGCGCAAGCAAACCTTCGATCGATCACCAGTGTCTACCAGCAGCCTGAGTGTGGCGTCAAAACCAACAATAGAATGTCAAGAAAAGCAGCTGTCACAGTCAAAGCAAACAAATCATATTTCGTGACTTCAGATAATAACAGCTTGAGATATTTGCAGGGCCGGAACCCGCCATGAAACATTATCCCTCCGATAGTTCAGTTCTCCTTTGATGTTACGCTGCTGTCATGCATCTAACTGGGTAGCAATCAATACATTACAAGTCTTGAAAGCAAAGATTTTCATTTTACCCTTCAATCTTTTCAATATCTCAGCACAGCTTTCCCCACTTCTCAGTTGAAATAATGTAAAACTTTCAAATTATATGACGCATACAATTGCTACAGACCCTTTCAACTTCCGCGTTACGGTTGTTTGCGGGGAGCCGCACGGCTTCTACGCGGGCAAACACCTCAACTTGCCTTCATAATGGCATCTGAATATGTGCACGTTCAAAGCAAAGATGCATTTTTATGCCAGAACCAGCACGTAACGGGTTTGTACAGTTGGGTGACCAGCAAGAGGATGGCATCGTTCGACCATTGTCCACCGCTTCCGCCCTACAAGTGGGGTACGCCACCATTTTGTTTGCAAATCACGTGATATGGAGGACGGTAAATTAAAAGGGTCTATAGATCCTCCTCCTTAGGGTGCCGTCGCTTTAAGGTCTGGTGCACATTAGGCGATATTGACTGGCCAACTATTTGGGCGTTGACGTCACGACATTGACTCTCAAGAGAGTATCTATCTATCTATCTATCTATCTATCTATCTATCTATCTATCTATCTATCTATCTATCTATCTATCTATCTATCTATCTATCTATCTATCTATCTATCTATCTATCTATTACTCTGTGAGGTTTTAGTACAATGTCTAACTCCGTGGTTGTTCTCTATGCAGCCAAGACACCCCCACCACCCCCCCCCCCCCCACCACCCTGCTTTCTTGGGCGTGGCACACACTGCCATACCTATGAGCATCCATCATAATCAACTAATGTGAAAGCATATCCTTCGCCATTCACCTAACAACAGCACTGGCCTATCAGCCGCCATTGGCCTACTCTGTCCTATCCATCAACTTTGTGTTGTTAACACTAACTCAGTGTTCTGAACAATAGTTAGCACTAAAAGCAATAAACAACACTATTTAGATGTCTGGCTGGCAATAATGCTTTTGATATAACCAAAATAAATATTAGCATAAATTTCCCAAGCCTTGCCAAGTGTGTGTGTGTGTGTGTTGCACAGAAGTATGATAAAAAATGGCATGAATTTCCACATAAAAGAGGAAACATGAAGTGAAATACATCGCAATGGACCTGGATGCGAACAGGGTGCCAAAAGTAACTGAATCACTTTAGGCCATTTCAGTGAAGATACAATACAAAAACCTTTTCTCGAATTGATATGGACACAGCGCGACCCTAGTTCTTGTTTGTTGTATCTCCATTTTCTGAATGTCTTGGAGATCTTTGAGTATGTAGATTTATTTTTTATTTTTATTATTATTTTTCAAATTTAAGTCTTTAATAACGTTTAAAAAACACTAGGATGAAACCCGTTCAAATGAACGGGGGGGGGGGGGGGAAGAAAGAAAGAACCAAAGTGAAGATATAAAGCTACAATATATAACCCCAAATGAATGGTCACGTTGACCATTAGTTGACCAACTATTGGCACAAATAAAATGATAATAAGACCACACTTCATATGTAAAAACAGAAGAGTAGGGACAAAAAGCAGAGGAGAGGTAAAGGTGAAAACCATAAACAACTGAACACACACTGGATTTACCTTTAGGTCTTCTGTATCTCCCAAAATAATCCAAGGAAAATATTGGTGTTCACAATACAGTTTTATAAACAATATTCCGTGTCTGCATTGGTGTTGACACAAACAGTTTAACTGAAGCAAAGTTTCTTGCTCTAGACAGAGCAACGTAGAGTTGGCCATGGCCAAACACTGGATCCGGTAAGTACACGCCAACAGTGTCTAATGTCATTCATGAAGCTCTGCAGTTTCAATTTGAAAATCCTGGCAATGAGGTCGGGTCTGTTGTTGGCCTCCTGTTGGTTTCTTAATTCTCTTTTTATTTCAGGCCATGAAGGGTTGCAAGTGAAAGTTATGAACAAATCTGGCTTTCCAAAAGCTCGAACAATGGCCATAGCATCTTGATACAACTGCATCATACTGCGCGGGCTCCCAGTGTATGTTGCTGGCAATATGACTCTGCGACCTACTGAAGTACCATCTGTTTCTCCAGCAGAAATAGCATCAGCAAGGCCCTGGTATAGTTCAGCTCTCAAGGTGTTCTGGTGTTGCCTCAAAAAACTTAAACGTTGTGTCTCCATTTTTGCAAACATGTCAACTGCATACTGTTGGAGTAGTCGACCAGCATGATGCAAAGTACTAAAATCATCTCGATCCATCAAGCAATATGAATAGAATTCCATAGGGCTTACTTGTCCCTTTTTGTTGGCTTGGTGAGGAATCCCAATACGCCATCCATCTTCTCCGTTTGGAAAAAGTAAAACGTAGTGTAGTGGATCATAATGAGGGTGAGATTCGTGAATATGCATGAGAGACAATCCCTGTGGATGGTCTCCAGGGCGTCGATAGAGCACAATATCTCTGGGGCAAGAACGTACATTATCATCTCCTGGAAGCAATACAGCAATTTCTGAAGATGTAGGCAAATTATACCTACGACAGTCTTTGGTGGTGTCTGCCCTTAACACCATTCTTACTTCACCCCCTCTCTCACCGGCCACGTTAATTTGCTCGGCAGCATTAATGAACTGATGTGCAAATGGATTAAGCGTATGTAGCATGTCTTGAAGTTTTTGCATCAAGTCAACATTCAAATCAGTATTCCATGCACATCGATTTGTTAATTCAGCCTCTGTGTCATGTATATAAATTTGAGCGAATGCAGGTCTCTGGTTATGTTCTGGTAAGAATTGACCAATTCTGTGATGCACAGAACCCTGAATTCTAAATGTATAGATGCCGGGTGGTAAAATATCTTCTGTTACTCCAAGCGAAGCAAAAGCGAGGCTGGCGTTGTATGCTCGTATCTTCGAACGGAAATGAATAGCTTCAGGAGTAGGTTCCGTGAGCAGTGACTTAATCAAATCTGGCAGAGCACTATAGAGTTTGATATTCAGGTCAGTGGGTTTCTCGCAGTGCTGAGAAGAGTGTGCAGTTCTGCAATATATGCCCTGTCTTTTGAGGAGACTGGCTGCACTCACTAACTAGAAACTCATGGGGGAGCCGGACAGCAGAGAGTCTTCAGAGAAGAAAACCCCCTTGTTCAAGTGTTTCGGCATAAATTCATTACCATTTAATTTGAATTCGATCCTGAATATTTTCTGTATGCTCTGTGCTTTGAGGAGACTGGCTGCACTCACATTATGGCAGATGTTCCTATTTTAGACTTGGTGAACATAATTTATGGTGGTGGAGCCTATTGTGGCCATTTCTTAGTCTGAACAATATCACTTGATCCTCTGTGTTCAGGAGATGATATTTATCCTGTTGGTTTATTTGCTGCCGTCTGTTGTTTTTGACGAGGTTTTTTAGCGCCAGACCTAAAAAATAATCTGAGGGAGCCAGGGTGTGTTCAGATTTTTGTTCATGGCATCACTGCCCTTGGCATTTGCACCAAGGCACGAGGGACTGATACTCTCATATCATTATTAAAGTCGTTCGACTAATGACATGTTATATTTTGTATGTGGATTTTTACAGAAACGTTTCTTGCTTGATTTTGGGCTGAGGGAGGGGTCCATGTGCGTGTAATTTTTAATCAACTTCGGAGGCAGGTCAGAACTGCCCGCGGCCCGTAGGTTTGCCCGTGTCTGTCATAAGGAGGTATCATACTAAGCTCGTTTAGACACAGTCAGATGCTGCCAGCAAAGTGTTCTCCGAAGAAATAATGGCAGAAGCTGGCTGTGTCTGACCGGGCTTAGTATGATAGTGTCTTCCCGGATTTACTCAGAAAATATAGGAAATTGTGGTATGCGCTTCTTGTCTACCAGTATCTGTGTCTGACCAGGCTTAGTATCATTTCCCCTATAGAGTGCAAAGCAGTCACGGAGGGACCTCGCTCTTCCTAAAGGAAGTGTATATCCGTACAACATGTTGTATGGATCCGTACAACACGTTGTATGGATATGGACAGTGCATATCCAACAACATGTTTACCAAAAGCGCGATTGGTGAACCTTTGCTGAAACAAAACTTGGTATGGTGTTCACGAATTTAAAGTGACAACACATGGAATAGTCAGATGGACCTGGGGGCGTGAGGGTCTAGCCAATGTCTAGTTTGTATCAATGGGCGATAGTCAGATTGACTAATCAGGCGAAAAGGGGCTGGGGTAGCCATTGGTGATCGACATATACTCAAGTATATTATTAGCGCAGATCAAGCAATCTCCGAGCAGAAGTCGGATTGTTTTGCTAAAAAGCCGATTCATATTTTTTTTAAAAACTATGCCAATTAACAAGGTCAGAAATATAGGTCATTGGTGCTGACTGGGAGTATTCCGGTGTGTGTTCTACACTTGTGAAAAAAATAATAAAGTTAATCAAGCATTCACTTTGATATGCACTGTCCATATCCGTTCAACATGTTGTACGGGTATGCGCTTCCCTTCCTAAAAGTAAAAGTTTCAGTCCTCTCTGTGCGCGCGTGTGCGTGCGTGTGTGTTGGGGGAGGTGGAAACAATGACATTAATGTGTGGCTTGCATTACTTACTCTTATTTGATGTTTCGAGCACGAATACTTCTAACATCAAGTGGTCAAAGGCTGACGTACACCGTGTGACGCAATAGCAGTGCAATAAAGCCGCAAAACACGACCTTTCGAGTTTCAACAGTAAACAAATTTGGCAATTGGGAAGACGAGCACGAAAGCTGAAAGTTTAAGGTTTTCAGAATTGAGAAACTGAGGGAACGTGAGAGAGAGAGAGAGAGAGAGAGAGAGAGAGAGAGAAAGGGAGAGGCAGACAGACCGACAGAGAGAGAGGAGAGAGAGAAAGGGAGAGGCAGACAGACAGATAGAGAAAGGGAGAGAGACAGAGAGAGAGAGAGAGAGAGTGAGAGAGAGAGAGAGATAGAGAGAGAGAGAAGGAGAGACAGACAGATAGACAGACAGAGAGAGAGGAGTGAGAGAGAGAGAAAGGGAGAGACAGACAGACAGACAGAGAGAGGAGTAAGAGCAAGAGAAAGGGAGAGACAGACAGACAGACAGACAGAGAGAGAGAGAAAGGGAGAGACAGACAGACAGGCAGACAGAGAGGAGTGAGAGAGAGAGAGAAAGGGAGAGACAGACAGGCAGACAGAGAGAGAGGAGTGAGAGAGAGGAAGGGAGAGACAGACAGATAGACAAACAGACAGAGACAGAGAGAGAGAGAGAGAGAGAGAGTAGTTGTGGTGTCAGCTCTATGTAATGACCGACGGGGCCGAGGTTCAACTATTTGCAAACAAAAAAACTTGCTGAATTTGCTGGCAACGAGAATGTTTGCTATCCAGCAATTTAGACCGCCAGTCCGTGCCTCCTGACCTCACTACGGTGTGAAAAGATGCGATATTTATTATTGATATTTTTAGACTAAACAGCAGTAATATTCAATTAACCCAGTCAGGCCTGCAGAGCACAGAGGTCGGCTTTGGTGTGTGAGTGTGTGTGTGTGTGTGTGTGTGATCAGAATTATTACTTGGGGGGTTCGGGTGGGGGTGGGGGCAGGAGGAGGAGGCCAGGAGGAAGGGAGGCCAGTGTTTGTAGATCGCATTGGGTGTGGCTGACAAGTCTTAACGTGTGAACTGAGTGGGTCCGATAGACTCCTCTTCGTGTCGCAACCCTTAACTGAATGGGCGTAAAATGGCAGGAAAACGAATGCTGCACGTTTTTGATTCAGCTTGCTCTCCCGCTCGTGAATATTGGGCTGGAGGTAAGAACTGACGGGACACACCAGTCTTTTAATCTCAGAACAATGGAGGCTTTGCAACTATTGTTTTTGTTTTGGGTGAAAGGAAGACGCCATACAAGACATTACTGGACTCACAGTATATTTCAACGAAGAGAGGAATTCGGTCAACATCATCATCTTTTGTGATGTACACTCGATTTGAATAATTGTCGTCACTTTTGTCATACAGAGGTTGTCTTTTTTTAACCGCAGCAATAAAAGCTTCGTTTTGTGAAACGGAATCCATTGTAACTGAAGGCGTAGCTAGCTAGGTCGTGTGTAGTAATGAAATTGCTGGGAGGAAACTGGAAGAAATTTTAATTGCGAGATAAAACCTTCGTGATCGGTTCAGCAACTGGGAGTGGCAGGGAAGGGACACGAAAGGGTAACTGACGCACTCAATCTGCGATGATGAAATATTGAGACGCTTCCGGTGATTCGGCAACTGGGGCTAAAGGTCAAGCTGAGGACAAGCGGGAACGGAGAGGAAATCGGATCCACTCAGTTTACACTGTTAAAATCGGATCCACTCAGTTTACACTGGTAAAACTGGAACACACGGACGTTTGTTGTTGTTGTTGTTGTTGTTGTTGTTGTTGTTCTCCTTTTGGGAAAGGAGGTGAGAAAAGGGGACGGGTGGGTGGGGGAGTGGTAAATGTATTGATAAAGCGTAGTAATGGATTGGTTGTGAGTATTGGACAATACACAAGTTTACTCGATTGTTACTCTCAATATACTCCCAATATTTATTCGATCCCTATTATTTTGTTATTTCTCTCTCTTCCTCATTCTCTCTCTCTCTCTCTCTCTCTCTCTCCCTCTCTCTCTCTCTCTCTCTCTCTGTGGCAGTTTAAGTTGAGTGACGTAAACTATCTCTGTCTGTCTGTCTCTCCCTCTCATTCTCTATGGCAGTTCAAATTGAGAGGCGTAAACTCTATCTTTCTCTCTCTCTCTCTCCTTTCTCCTAACATTCCCCACTCCCTTCCCCAGTGAATACGATTCATCAGAGGAAGTAATGCATATCTACCACTTGGCAATGAGTAATTTCCCAAATAACTGAGCCCAACGACTAGCCCAGAATATCAACAGTTTCGGGCTCTTATTACTTAATGCCATGGTCGTGCTGCTTTTCATAATTATTATATTAACTAGCCGACCCGCGCAAGATAAATCTTGCAAATTCCCATGTACCAGGCCCAAACCTACTGTTACACCACAATTTCACGTAGAAATACACAGATGTGATTTTCGACGATCAATGTTAAAAGAGAGGTCAAGGACGTTGTAACAGCTGAGGTTGTTCTAGCACGTTATAGTAGGGGGGAGTTATCTAACTACAACCCTTTAGAAAACGAAACTATTACAGCTGTGAAATAAATAAACACGAGATCCGACGATAGATTAAATAATACTAAAGTTTAATAACTGTATAGTGAACAATAAATTACTAGGAAGACACCAGCGAAACTAAATATCTACGCCACACAAAAGGAAACTCACTTACTCACCGACCAACCACTCACACAGGTCTATATATATAAACATTCCTACAGAAAGTTCCCGAAATAAACGTTACCTTTGCCCTCGCACAAACTAACCAATCACGCATCAATACGTCATCAGGTTACATCACTCAAGGCCAAATCTGGCGTAAACATCCTTATCCACAGTGTTATCGAATGTTCGGGAACATACTAATATTTACTGAACGAGTCAAAACACCTGACAACAAGCGAGCGAGGAAAAAAACTACTCACTAGAAAAGAAGGTCAGGCCACGGAGCACAGCACACCCCGGCGGCCGCCAACAATAAAACGGAAAAAAAGTAGTGGACACATGCTCAGCCACCAGCACAACAACAAAACCGGGGGAGGGCAAGGGGTAGCCCGCAGATGCTACACAACTCCCCAATTTAAGTTGAATATCTTTCAACTCCAAAAACATTATACAGCGTCTGCACTATCGTGAAATAATCTTATAGCACTCCCAATCTCACAAAGGTAGTTGCTAATTCTATTACAATTAATAACAATTTCAGTGTCTTCCCGAATGTCATCACAAATACAATACAATGCAGTGTACTTTGCATCACTAATACCATAACTAATACAATACCGTCATTGCTTCCCAATAGTAAACAGTAGGCCTACTAGTCAAAATAACACAACGCCACCACTGTGGTGAAACAATGGTCAATGATATTATTACAAATCATATAAGGTGAAACGATGGCCCATCGTTTACACAATGCTTCGTGCACGAATCATAGCATATAACTTGTTGTACATAACATGGTTATCTCCAAAATGTATAACTCATACGTACAATGGCAAAAATACCAATACATACCGACCACTGATTAGGGTCTTTCTTCATCATATTAGGTCAAAACAAGTTACAACAATGCAATATAACACAAACACTGCTTGCTCGCAGTCCCCATTTGGGTTACATTTTCCAAAAATTACACCAAGTTCCATTGGTAACTAATATGACATAGCATAAAACCAAAATGTGACTAACACATCATGACTCTCTATCAGCCATCAATTCAGTATTCAATCACAGATGAACTATGTCCCCAATTACAGTACAATACTGCCGTCCTAGAAATTCATCTAGTAGGCAAAAGTATGGGTTACAATGCATTTCACTGATAGTGTACTACTTTAAAATACCCTGCTCAGGAAATTGGCACAGACATTTTCTCTGCCTTTTACGTAGTGAATCCTGAATCGATAAGACTGTAAAAATAAACTCCATCGTAATAACTTTGGACTGTCAAACTTGGCAGAGTTCAAAAACTCTAATGACCAATGGTCAGTTTGGAGCACAAACTCCTTTCCATACAAATACAAAGTAAACTTTTTTACAGCCCAAACAATAGCTAAACATTCGCGCTCTGAGACCGAATATTTTGTCTCAGAGGCAATAGCTTACGACTAGCATATGCCACAGGGTATAACTTTCCCTCGTGTTCCTGCATAAGACTAGCGCCTAATCCGCGATCTGATGCATCAGTTGCTAAGACAAACTCTTTGGAAAAATCTGGCAGACATAACACGGGTTTGGAGATAATGACATTCTTCAAAGAGGTGTACGCTTTCTCCTGCGTTTCATCCCACTGAACTATATTGGGCTGACCCTTTCTAAGTAAATCAGACAATGGTGATGCAATCGCTGAAAAGTTAGGAATAAATTCATGGTAATATCCCACTAATCCTAAGAATGCTTTCACTTCCTTCTTAGTGGTGGGTCTGGGTGCGTCTCGTACCTTACATACATTCTTTTCTAACAGGCCAATCATACCTTCTCCCACTAAGTGTCCAACAAAGTCTACTTCAGACGTTCCAATCAGACACTTCGATGGTCTTGCAGTTAATCCAGCTTGGTCCATCCTCTGCAGTAAGTCCCTGAGAGTCTTCACATGCTCGTCGAATGTCTCTGTATGAATCAGCAGGTCGTCCACATATGCTGTCACATTGTTCATTCCACGGATCAATGGCTTTACGATCCTGTTCAGTGTGGCTCCTGAGTTCATCATCCCAAAAGGCATCCGAATGATTCATAGTGTTCGCCCATGGTGACGAACGCCGTCTTGGGAATGTCTTGCTCTCGAACTTTCACTTGCCAGTATCCCTTGCTCAAGTCAATCCGAGAGAATAATTTTCCTCTCGAGAGACTCTGAAACACTTCTAATGGCGCTGCTGTCGGATGAGGGTCGAATACTGTGATCTTGTTTAACCTCCTGTAGTCGATGCAGACTCGGTTGGATCCGTCCTTCTTCTTGACGACAACAATAGGTGAAGCATAAGCTGATGAGCTCCTTCGAATGATGCCCAGCCGTTCCATGGTGCTAAGCTCCTCCTTCAATGAGTCGCGCATAGCGTAGGGCACCGGGTATGGTCGTTGACGAACTGGTACTTCTGTCGTCAGGTCGATGCGATGTTCACCCAACTGGCAGCATCCAGGGAGATTGGTGAAGACGTGCTGGTAATTCTTCACCACATCGCAGAGTTCTTGACGTTGTTCCGATGTCAGTTGCGTTCCATACTGGACATCTCTGTAGCTTTCCTTCTGGTCCCAGCTTCCTAGGTCGGCAAGGTCCTCCGTCGTTCCACCGTTGTCGCCTTCCAGGTCGCAGTCCTCGATGACTGTCATGCTAGCTGACTCCACGGGTTGACTCTTGTCTATCAGGTCGTCCTCTGCCAGTACAGTCTCAGCACTATCACCGCCGCCGTCCTTTATGGCGTTGACATGTTCAGGCGTGGTATCTCTCCTACTGTTGTCCATCCCACACATCTCTGTCACAACAGGTCTCGGTTCTATTGCCACTGCTGCTGCTTTTGACGTCCTTGGAATGTATCTCTTGAGGAGGTTGGCGTGCAAGGTCTTTTCTTTTGCACCCATCTTGACTCTATAGTCGTTAACACCGACAACTGAGACTACCTTATATGGTCCCTTCCATTGGACTAGGAGCTTGTTAGTGTTCGTCGGCAGTAGCACCAACACTTCATCTCCGGGGCGGAACTTCCTCTCTCGCGCCTTCCGGTCGTAGTAGGTCTTCTGTCTACCTTGAGCCTTGGAGAGTTCTTCCGTCGCTAACTTCCATGTGTCCTCCAGCCTCTCACGTAGTTCCATGACGTACTGGTAACTGGTCTTCGTTTCCGGCTCCTCTACGTCCTTGGTCCATAGTTGTCGTAAGATGTGCATGGGTCCTCTCACAGTTCTCCCATACAGCAACTCGAATGGGGCAAACTTGATCGACTCTTGGGGAACTTCACGATATGCGAAGAGCAGCGGGTTGATGTATCTGTGCCACTGCTTGGGTTGCTCTGCGCACAGTCGTCTCAATGTTTTCTTCAGTGTGCCGTTGAATCGCTCCACCAACCCGTTGCACATAGGGTGGTAGACTGTAGTGGTCGACTGTTGAATTCCCAGTAGTCTATTCGTTTCCTTCATGACATCTGACATAAACTGGGTCCCTTGGTCGGACAAGATCTCTTCGGGCACACCCAAACGGCTGTAGATGTTCACTAAGGCTTCTGCTACCGTTTCTGCGTCGATCTTCTTCAGGGGTGTGGCTTCGGGGTAACGAGTAGCGTAGTCTATGTACACCAGGATATACCGATGTCCACCTTCACTTGGGGGGTCGATAGGTCCTACTAAGTCCACGGCCACTCGCCTAAATGGTACGTCCACTAATGGCATACTCTGCAGGTGCACCTTTGGGGTCGCTCCTTTGTTCACTGTCCTCTGGCATATGTCGCATGAGCGGCAGTATCTCGCGACGTCACCTTCAATTCCAGGCCAATAAAAATTGCTCATAACTCTGTCTTTGGTTTTCTTCACGCCGAGGTGTCCTCCGACCATCGAGTCGTGGGCTACACTCAGTACATACTCTCTCAGTTTCTCGGGTAGTACCACTTGCCTTATAACCGTCGCCTGTCTCAGGTCCTTGTAGATCCGGTACAGTACTCCTCCATGTTTCTCAAAATGAACAGATTTATTGCCTCTATTAGTTGGGATCTTCTTCTGCTCTAACTTCCTAATGACTTCGTCTTCTTCTTGGAGTCGGATACGTTCCTCTCTATCCACTCCCGCGTGCCTTTCTGCCCTCGGCACCTTCAGCGATGTAGACCGGTCCTTCCTCTTCTCCTGGGCCCTCGTGGTCACCGCTCCTACCATCACCTCAGTATCAGGGTCGTACGGATCCTTCGCTCCGTCCACGTTCCCGACTACTAGGTCGCAGATGGTCTCCGGGAGACACAGCGCCGTCACTTTGCCCGTCAGGTAAGGCGTCTTCACGTCGATAACGGCTTCCTCCGCCGCTAGCAAGGAGTTATCGATCCTCGCGATAAGTTTCTTCCCACCGGTGAGCTGTCCGTCGTCCACCAGTGCTCGCCGCACCACTACACCTTCACAGCCGGTATCTCTTAGGACATCTACCGCTCGATTTCCAATCAAGCCCTTCATCACTGGTAACTTCAGTTTCTCCACGGTCCTTCCGTCACTGCATCCTCCGCAAGTAACAGGCACCGCTAACTGTAGCTTCCCGTCCTTCATTACCGCTTGAACGTTGATGCTGGTGTCAGCCGTCGTCGCATCCTGTCTCGACGACTCGTCCGCCGCCTTGTTCGGCTTGCCTCGTCCCATATTCTTCTGGGCTGGACACATCCTCCGAACGTGGCCTGGCTTTCCGCAAAGGTAACATTTCAACTCACTTTTGTCGTTTAACTTTGCACGACACTCCGTCGCCTTGTGTCCCGGCCTCTGGCACCTATGGCAGACCTGTGGGCTTCTGTCTCCGTTGGGCCTCTGTCGCACTGGCCGGCTCTGCAGTCTGGTGCTCCCACTGAGCGTCCGGTTCCTCGCTACCAGGTACGCCTCTGCTGAATCTGCGATGTCCTGTAGCGTCTTTGGTTTCCTCTCCCTCACATGGGTTGCAAGGTCTGGTGGGCAGGCATCCATGAATTGCTCTCTGACGAACAGATCTCTCACTCCTTCGTAGGTCTTCTCCGTCTTCGACAGCTTTATCCACCTCTCTAGATAGGTCTTGATCCTGGTCAAAAACATTCCAACATCTTCTCCATCTTCAGGCTTACCTTGTCTGAACATGAGTCTGTATCCGTCCTCTGACAGGTTGTACCTCTTCTGCAACGCTTCCTTGACCTTGTCGTAGTCCTTGGCTTCGTCGATCGGTAGTCTGCAGAAGCACTCCAAAGCTCTCCCGGTCAGCAGGGCAGACAGTGATGTCGTCCAGGTGGATCTGGGCCATTCAGCTGTCTCGGCAAACCTTTCAAACCGCAGCAACCAGCTATCCAGATCGTCCTTCTTGTCCTGAAATGCAGGTAGCTTGGGTCTCTTGGAACTGGCGTGGTCGCTGGTCCCCTGCGTCGACTCGCCTCCACGCTGATGGCGGATCCTCTCCATCTCCAGCTCGTGGTTCATCTCCTTCTCCCGAGCCTCTATCTTCAGTTGATCCATGCGCTCTTGCCTCTCTCTTTCCTCCCTTAGGCCTTCACGGATGTAGTTTTGTCTCTCCTTCCCAGTGAGCTCCAAGGCGTCTGCTTCCTGGCTAAGCCTTCCAATAACCTCCGACATGTAGATAGCTTGTCGTTGACATTCCTACAATAAACTATGTAAATAAATCTAGTAATTTTGATCTGGTCCGCTCGAATATGGTCGGATCCCGGACGAGCCCCCAATATGTAACAGCTGAGGTTGTTCTAGCACGTTATAGTAGGGGGGAGTTAGTTGATCTAACTACAACCCTTTAGAAAACGAAACTATTACAGCTGTGAAATAAATAAACACGAGATCCGACGATAGATTAAATAATACTAAAGTTTAATAACTGTATAGTGAATAATAAATTACTAGGAAGACACCAGCGAAACTAAATATCTACGCCACACAAAAGGAAACTCACTTACTCACCGACCAACCACTCACACAGGTCTATATATATAAACATTCCTACAGAAAGTTCCCGAAATAAACGTTACCTTTGCCCTCGCACAAACTAACCAATCACGCATCAATACGTCATCAGGTTACATCACTCAAGGCCAAATCTGGCGTAAACATCCTTATCCACAGTGTTATCGAATGTTCGGGAACATACTAATATTTACTGAACGAGTCAAAACACCTGACAACAAGCGAGCGAGGAAAAAAACTACTCACTAGAAAAGAAGGTCAGGCCACGGAGCACAGCACACCCCGGCGGCCGCCAACAATAAAACGGAAAAAAAGTAGTGGACACATGCTCAGCCACCAGCACAACAACAAAACCGGGGGAGGGCAAGGGGTAGCCCGCAGATGCTACAGACGTCATTTCCGGTCACACTTTTCGGTTCTATCCGATGAAAATGCGTCTCTGTTTTTGCGGCTCAAAATTTCTTAATATAAGTAACAGTAAAGGCTGATTTTTGGTCAAAATGAATGTGTCCAAGTGGCTCTTCGTCAAAGGTTGATGCTGTACCCCAAGTTTCATAATTATTGATGGCATGAGACTTACTAGGGTTTTCTCGATGGCAGGAGCAATTTCTGACGTGCCCCGCAGAGGACGCGCTTCCCAAATCACCAATTCTCAGATATGGAAATGTTTTTGCATACAAAGGCCTAATAAAATAAGCCGCGAGGGCCAAAGACTCAGCCCCTTGTGAAAAAACAAAGTTAATCAAGCATTCGCCTTGTTAGTGTGTAGTCTACAAGGAGTTGAATGAAGTATACTTTTATACATTATGGAAAACTGGAATTTCGTCTTCTAAGCTTACAGCATCCTGACACCTAACGCCCACGCCAGCGTCATGTCCCCCCGGGGCGTGAATTCTTTAAGGTCCATGTATGTTATACACTTCGTTCACATTAAGATTTAACTGCCCTGAAAGATAAGAAGGCAGTGGTTTATTGCCTTCTCAAAAACACTCAACTCCTATAGATTCTATTCAGAGAAATGAATAGAATTGAAGACAACTAGATTCACAAACCTGCCAGGAAAATGGATGGTCGACTCTGTCTAGCAGCACAACGTTGTCTAGACATGTAAAGGCTAACACGACTTTTAAGTTTCAAGGGTAAAAAATTTTGCAATTTGGCAGTCAAGCATGAAAGCGAACATTTAAGGTCTTCAAGAAGCTGAGTGATACGTGACAGTGAATAGGATACTGAATGAGAGAGAGAGAGAGAGAGAGAGAGAGAGAGAGAGAGAGAGAGAGAGAGAGAGAGAGAGAGAGAGAGAGAGAGAGAGTATTTTCACTGGAATGTCAAACATTCTTCACATCCCAAAAAGTTCTAAAGAGTTGACAACAGTCCATCTCTAGTAAATAACTTACTGACATCTTTTCTAACGTCAGCGAATATCCATGGTATATTCTCTGCCCGTGGCCCCAAAACACAATCCTAATGTCTAACATTAGCCACAATTATTCCAAAATATCGTTTATGCATTCATACCAAATGCCGTACTGAGGAATGATAAATGAACAATAAATTAATCATAGTCTCGATTTCTAACGACTCGGTTTGGAGCGAAAGAGAGGATGGAGACGCGGGGTTGGAAAGGGGAGTGGGGGGAGGGGGGGGGGGAGAGGTGAGAGTGAGGAGAAAGAAAAGCCATTGAGGTCATGTCGCCTTCAATGCAAACTGCATAGACTTCGTCACCGCCTCAGCTCTTGGTGCATTAGAGTCATGGTTGTGCGGAGTGCTGCGAATGTTGTTTTTATTCATAAGCTCTTTCTCCTTTCTAGCAGGAGTCTGAGGGGACAAGGTGGTCTAGAGGCAAGGTGCTCGCCTCTCATGCCAAGGGTCCCGGGTTCTAAACCCGGGCAGTGCAGGCATGTTGGAAAGTGGATTTTTCTCATATTTTCAAGTCCCTGGTCCTATTGGGGGGTAGGATCGAGTAGTTCTTGGAAATTGGATTTTTCTCATATTTTCAAGTCCCTGGTCCTATTGGGGGGTAGGATCGAGTACCTAGTCTTCTCGGATAAGGACGAAAAAATTCGGAGGGCCCGTGTGCACGTTGCGCACGTTAAAGGTACCTTGGCAGTTGGAAATCGTAAAGAGCAGGCCGAAAGGCCGCTGCCCGGGCAAAATTGAAATTAATAGATTAAAATTTATCCATATCATCTCCCCCCCCCCCCCCCCCCCCGCCAGAACAAGAAATAATAAAATAAGTAAAGTGAGGTGTAAATGCCAAGGGCAGCGAACCTCCTAAAATAAAGACCTCAAATCATAGCAGGAGTCTGAATTCCAGGCTTTGCAACTCCAATAAAGACCATTGACGTACAGGTATTGTTCCCCCGACAAAGAAAAAAAAACACCACAAAAAAACCGTTAAATTTCACGCTCGAACTCACACAGCAGAGCAGCAGCTGATTCAAGGGACACAAAAGAATCTCTTGAAAGAAGAGGTTTTACAGCAATTTTGACCTGAGCACCACTAAATAGCTCACTTGACTCGTTTTCCCTGGCGTCTGACTGTTTGTCTTGGTATGTTTCTCTGCACAACAAAATGTTTTCTATCTTTCCCCTTTGGATCAAATTCCTGAGGAGACTCGTGGGGTTTTCTTAGGAATTTGATCCTTCACTGTCAAGCCCGATCTCCGCCAGAGCCGCTCACAGTGGTCAAAGGCGCTAAAAAAAAAAAAAACGCTCCTTGAACAGTTTCTTAAATTTTCATTGTTACTGCAGGTTTTTGTATTCTTATTTCAATATTTTACTGTCATATTTACAGCAACATTTATCTGGCTGACTATCATTTCACTACAAATTTAGTGTATAAGGGTATAATCAAAAGATTGTTACAGCCTCACCTTGCTATTCAAATTAGGGCAATTGTTCACTTAAAGACAACTATTCATATTATTAGGACAGCTGTTCACATAAGGACACTTGTTCACAAAAGGACAACTGATCAAGTAAGGACAACCGTTCACATAAAGACAACTGTTCACAAAAGGACACTACAATAATTATCCTTTCAACATCATAAAGACAATTGTTCATATAACGACAACTTACTATTGACATAAAGACATAATTATTGTTCACGTAAAAGCAGCCGTTCACAAAAAGGTTACTGTTCACACACACACACACACATACACACACACACACACACGCACACGCGCACGCACACACACACACACACACACACACACACTCACACACAAAACAATAGTTCGCATAAGGACAACTATTGACATAAGAATGTCTGCTCACATAAGGACAACGTTACTGTTCACAAAAAGACAGTTGTTCACGAAAGGACAATTGTTGGCAAAAGGACAACTGTTCACATAAGGACATTTTCATAATATAAAGACGCCTGTACACAAAAGGCCATCACAACATCATGTGAGCATCATAAAAATCGAATTTGAAATACATGTAGTAGAAACTTTTCCGTTCCCCCTCCCTACCCAGTGTATTTTCAGATAGGGTTCATTTCCCAGCAGCTGCCCTGACACTTGTAGCCCCCTCCCCCCCCCCCCTTTTCCATCCCGCAGCTCCTAGGGTCAGCCTGAGGTATACAGGTTACTGGCCTGTCCCCTGCCCAGTCTGGCGAAAACAACAATAAATACAAAATCCCGGACGGCCAATAACGACAGCATCATTATCACAGTGCAGTACCATCGTTCTCGTGGCACCGACAGCATCCCATTAGGACCACTAAAGGGGAAGTTCTACTAATAGCTTGTACCACCTACCATCTGACACAATGGATTTTCGATCTTCCAACCAATAGAAAGCCAGCACTGTCAGCAGGATGAACTAGACAGAAGTTTTTATCTAGCGCCATTTTAGTCACACGGGAAACTAATCACTAGTTATGGGGGAAGGCCTACTTAAGAATAAAATACTAACATGGTCAAACTTTGCACAGTGTCTCCATTTTTGCTTTGGTATTACAACAACAACAACAACAACAATAACAACAACAACAACAACAACAACAACAACAACAACAACAATAATAATAATAATAACAATAACAACAACAACAATAACAACTTTGCTTCCCGTTCACTGGGACTTTGTGGCTTGAAAATGACCGTTATGGAAAAGGACAAATTCAGATGATACAAGTTCTATATCACAGACAAGCTGCGCTAAATAGTTTTTTTTTTTTTTTATCTTACCCCGAGTCTAAAATATTTTCAAATTTGCTTCCCTTTCTCCTTTTTTTTTCTTTTTAAATTGTGTCTAAGATCTCACAGTATGTGTGTGTGTGTGTGTGTGTTTGTGTTTGTACTTAAGTTTATTTATTTTTTTTCATTTCGAATTCATTAAAATGTAACCAAAAACAACACTAATTTTAGATTTTTTTTTTCTTTTGCCCACACTGGGTTTTACAAAATACAGCTCCTTTCTGCCAGTCTGTCTGTTCGTCTCTCCTCCCTCTCTTTCTCTCTCTCTCTCTTATCTTGTTTGGCTGCATCTCAGAAGCATCACTAAAACTCACTTCAACCATCACCGCCACTAACATCGCCAGCAGCATCACTAGAACCCACTTCAACCATCACCACTTCAACCATCACCGCCACTAACATCGCCAGCAGCATCACTAGAACCCACTTCAACCATCACCCACTTCAACCATCACCACCACTAACATCACCAGCAGCATCACCATAACCCACTTCAACCATCACCACCACTAACATCACCAGTAGCATCACTAGAACCCACTTCAACCATCACCGCCACTAACATCACCAGTAGCATCACTAGAACCCACTTCAACCATCACCACCACTAACATCACCAGCAGCATCACTAGAACCCACTTCAACCATCACCACCACTAACATGACCAGTAGCATCACTAGAACCCACTTCAACCATCACCACCACTAACATCACCAGCAGCATCACCAGAACTCACTTCAACCATCACCACCACTAACATCACCAGCAGCATCACTAGAACTCACTTCAACCATCACCACCACTAACATCACCAGCAGCATCACTAGAACCCACTTCAACCATCACCACCACTAACATCACCAGTAGCATCACTAAAACTCACTTCAACCATCACCACCACTAACATCACAACCACCAATAACAGACCACAGAAATTGTGTCAGCTACAACAATAACAAAACAACAACAGACCAATAATAACATAAACAATAACAACAACCAATACAAAAAAACTGAGGGAAGTTGGCAAAAAACAACAACAAAATTTGTTTACGGGTGTGGACAGACAGACAGACAGACAGACAGACACAAGAAAACATTACAAACAGAACATGAACGTGAAAGAAAAAAAACAACCAATAAAAAAACAAAAAAAACAAAACAAATGAGAACTTCATTCATCTGCGACTTTTTAAAAAATCTTTTTTGGTTTTTTGTTTTTTAATTTGATGATGATTATTTTTTTTTCTTCTTGTACATTCATATTGTGTTTGTAAGGTTTTCTCGTGTCTGTCTGTCTGTCTGTCTGTCCACACCCGTAGTGCTCCGCAAATTTTTTTTTTTTATGCAACAACCTTTCTTTTTTAGGTCAACTTTCCTGTTTCACCTAGCCCTACTGCGACTCACCGCTTATCGGTTTCCATACAACAAAAAATTAATAGCGACAATAACAAATAGTAATAATAATAACAGCAACAACATTAACAACAACAACAACAACAACAGCTCGAGCGGCAACAACGGGAAGAACAATTCCACAAGAACACAAGATTTTCACGGTACATAATAAGTGTGTGCTAGTACTGCAACACTCATCCTCTTTCGAGGGAAAGCAGCCCAGGTATGAAATCTGTAGGTTATTCACTCTGACCTGATTGTGTATTGATCTCCCCAACAGGCCTAACTGCTGGTACTATTATAGACGACGGTAACAGCAGGCCAGGACCAAGGGCAACGTGAACGTGGTGAAGAACGCTCAAAGTTCAGACATGAGCGCAAACAAAGGATTTAGCGTCTCTCCAGTTTACGAATTCAATGCTCTAATTCTATTACCAAAGTCCAGCTCATACACTCGAGCCAAAAAGTTAAGCAACCCTGGGTTATGCTCAGAACTGACAACTTTATTTTTCAATTAATTCAAACACGTTCATTGGAATCAATTTATTGTTATGTAAGTCTGAAATCACATTCAATTTCATTTTACCCACCCCAAAAATGGGGCTTAATGACTTAAACAAAATTTTCTTTTATACAAAAACAAAAAAGTCAATAATTGAATGGCAAGAGTTCACAAAATAAAGTTAGTGAAGGTTGCTTAACTTTTTGGCTCGAGTGTATATTCAATGGACTTCAGTTAATGTCTGGTGTATCTCCTATTGATGTCAAGTCCGTACTTTGTCCAGAAGAGCTCATCCAAATAAGAAATAATGGAACTACAGAAATGTTGAGTATCATTTCAACATTTTCGTATAATGTACATATATTTTCATTATTTCTCAGTTGGATGAGCTCTAATTTTGAAGATACGTTCCTCAACAATGGAGTCAAGGGAGATGAAACACTTGTATATCTGGCCGGGTGAAGAGAACTTAACACAGGGGTTCTGTGTTCTGTGTGGATGAGTGACAAACACAGGCTATGTTTCTGTACAACACCTTCACCGTTGAAATGTTACTGCAACAACTACTGATGACATCAAACCTGTCTTCCAGGAGAGTTGTAGCGTAGTATTGAAAGAGACCGTATGTCAAAAAGGAATTTTACAGGTTACAACAACAACAACGATGACGACGACATCATCGTCATCAATAACAACTACAACCACAACAACAACAACAACAACAATAACAATAACTACAACAATAACAACAACCACGACAACGACATCAACAACAACAATGACATCAACATCAACAACAACGACATGAACAACGACAACAAGAACGACATCAACAACAACAACAACGACATCAATATCAACAACACTACCAGCAGCAACAACAACGACAGCAACAGCAACAACCACAACAACAACAACAACAACATCATCAACAAGGACATCAACAACAACAACAAAAATAACGACATCATCAACAACAACAACGACATAAACAACAACAACTACTACTACGTCATCAACAAAAACAAAAACAATGACATCATCATCAATGTAAAAAAACAACAACAACAACATTTGGCGTCGCACCATGCTTTATTGTTTCTTCAATATCCATTTTGTGATAAGAAAGTATTAGTTTGTTCAAAATTATGACCCAGATAGAAAGATAGAGGATAATAATCAGCCTGAAAAAAGATTTTGACCTAGACTGGAGTGTGGTCTTTCTTTCGTAAAATGGCAAACTTGATGAGAGATTTAGGAAGAAGCCTTAACTTTCTTGGCAGCTATCAGTAGCACTACCTTCACCATCACCATTATTACTACCATCACAGTCACAATCGCCACCTCTACTACCATCATCACAATCACAATCACCACTACTACTACCACTATCAACATCACTACTACCATCATCACCATCACCATCACAATCACCACCATTATTTCTACATGTACCATCACAATGACAATCACCACCGCTATTACCATTATCACAATCACTGTCACCACCACTACCACGATCACCACACTCACAATCATCACCACTACTATCATCACCACAATCACCATCACTACTACCATCATGCCAATCACAATCACCACCCCTCTACTACCATCATCACAATCAACACCACTACTACCACCATCACCATCACCAACACAATCACCACAGTTATTGTCATCATCACCATCACAATCATCACCATTATTACCACCATCGCAATCACCACTACCACTGCCACAATCACCATCATCACCACCACCACCATCATCCTCATCACAATCACCACCACCACCATCACCATCACAATCACCATCACAATCACCACCATCACCACCACCACCACCATCACCATCACAATCATCACCATTATTACCATCATCACAATCACCACCACCACCATCACCATCACAATCACAATCACCACCATCACCATCACAATCATAATCACCACCACCGCCGCCACCACAACAACATCACCATCACAATTTCTATTCACAATTCATGATTCCCTTGACCCTTCGCGGGTCGTGGGGGGCGCTGCATTGCTGAACCACCACCACGGCCACCACCACAACATCACCATCACAATCATAATCACCACCACCACGGCCACCACCACAACATCACTATCACAATCATAATCACCACCACCACCGCCACCACCACAACATCACCATAACAATCATCACCACCACCACCATCACCGTCACAATCACCGCCATCACCACTACTACCACTATCACCACCACAACCAGCATCAGCACCATCGTTATCACTCCAGTCACTACCAACCATCACCACCACCATCAGCTCCCAAGGCAACATTGGGTACAACAGCATAATCAAAGCAAAGAAAAAGAAACACACACACACACGCACACACACATGCTCACACACGCACACAGTTCTATAAATAACTTTGTGTTGTCTGTTACATTAGCAGGTCACATTACCCCAGGTAATGTTATTATTGATCCCGACCCGGTACGACAAATGTCAATTTTGACAACGCCCAGCGGGTGAGATCAAGATAGGTTATGCTACAGCCCACACTCTGAAGTCTTACATAGGTAGAGAGATAGATAGACAAGTAGAAAGGCTGATAGATATATAGATAGATAGATAGATAGATAGATAGATAGATAGATAGATAGATAGATAGATAGATAGATAGATAGATAGATAAATAGATAGATAGACAGACAGACAGACAGACAGACAGACAGACAGACGATAGATATAGATAGATAGATAGACAGACAGACAGACAGACAGATAGATAGATAGATAGATAGATAGATGGATGGATGGATGGATGGATGGATGGATGGATAGACAGACAGACAGACAGATAGATAGATAGATAGATAGATAGATAGATAGATAGATAGATAGATAGATAGATAGATAGATAGATAGACAAACAGACAGATAGATAGATAGATAGATAGATAGAGGGACGGATGGATAGACGATTGGACGGACAAACAGACAGGCAGACAGATGGATAAATAAAGAGAGCTAGAGAGAGAGAGAGAGAGAGAAACAAGAAGAAAAAGAAGAAAAGGTAGAGAAGAAGAAACATGTGACAACCAGTTTACTGTACATCTAAATAAATGATTTCGCTCTCCATTTTCAAGGTTTGCGTGACGTAGAACATGCAACAGACTAGCACACTAATGTAATTTACTGACAAAAAAAGGTAGAAATGTAGGGGAACCTGACAGCAGCAGCTGTAGCGGCGGTAGGTATTGCTGTCGTCGTTATGGCAGATTGTGGTTTTGTAGCAAAGTAATAAGAGACGTAGTGTTAGACAAAGACATTTTGATTGTGGCGGTTCCAAAGATTATGGAAGATGATGTAAAGAGTTGCATAAAGTACATGTAGTATCAACAATAGTAATTATATCGTAATCGTAATTTCTACTATCCATCGTCCCATTCACTCATTCATTCACCCATCCTCCCCCCACCCATCTATCTATCCCTCCATCCATGGATACATGCATCTATTTACCCACCCACCCATCCATTCCTCCCTCCACCCATCCATCCCTCCCTCCCTCCATCCATCCATCCATCCCTCCATCCCTCCCTCCATCCATCCATCCATCCATCCCTCCATCCCTCCCTCCCTCCATCCATCCATCCATCCCTCCCTCCATCCATCCATCCCTCCCTCCATCCATCCATCCATCCATCCCTCCATCCATCCATCCATCCATCCATCCCTCCATCCATCCGTCCCTCCATCCATCCACCCATCCATCCGTCCATCCATCCATCCCTCCATCCATCCATCCCTCCATCCATCCCCATCCCTCCATCCATCCATCCATCCCTCCATCCCTCCCTCCATCCATCCATCCCTCCCTCCATCCATCCATCCATCCATCCCTCCATCCCTCCATCCATCCATCCATCCCTCCCTCCATCCATCCATCCCTCCCTCCATCCATCCATCCATCCATCCCTCCATCCATCCATCCATCCATCCCTCCCTCCTTCCCTCCCTCCATCCACCATCCATCCATCCATCTTTCCCTCCTTCAATCCATCCATCCACAGTAATCACTTTTCTACTAGTGGAAACTGCTAGCAATTTATCTGAAAACATAGATACGAGATTACTGTTGTCCATGTAGAAAGCAATGCACGTTCATCACTTGCTCTTGACAACAAGTTTTGTAATCAACAACTTCAAGTCTTGATGTCATTTACTCCTGGTCAGAGATCAAGGACGAAAACAACAAGAACAAAAAACTAAACCAGGATAACGAGATAGTTTGAACCGGATTTTGGTGTCGCTGACACAAATGACTAAACTCTGACGTCAGGTTGCTCGACCAGAATCCTCGAGAAGGTCACAAATCAATCCTTTTAGTCTTTAGTCTAAATGGATTCCGTATGGGTCGCTGAACCTGCTTGGAATGTTTACCAAGATTTTTTCTCACAACAACAGGATCTTACCGTAAAAGTCAAGTAGACCCTGTTGACCTGACCTCGATCTAAACAGGACACATTTGTCGTGGGACTCGGTTCACGGCCCGGGAAAAACCAACCCGTCCTCTCAGCCTCCGTGACAGAAAGGGGGTATGACAAAGCTACGTTTTGTCTGATTTTTGACTCCCCAGCATTTGGTCTTTACAGGTAACCCTTTACAGCTAGTAAAGCACTGATTCAAGTGTGGTTTGGCACGAATACAGTGTCAGAAGTGGATCGGACTATGGAGTTAACCAAAGATACTAGAACTGACGAGATGAGACAGCTAGTGCTCTTGGACTGCACAGATTTCGCACCGCCACCTAGCGGCAAACTCTTGGAAGTCATCAAAACCGTATTTTACAAAGCCAAATAGGGAAAATATTGAAGTTTGTTCACTGTTCAGCTACCGCCATAGGCCTTGGTTGACGCCACTTGTTGTGGAAAAACCTCAATAGCTATGGGAAAAACTCTGGCTATCTTTTCTTTTTTTCAGACGCAGTAGCACTGTCACAATTTTGCATCCTAAAATTACCATTATATTAAGCCCTTAGCATTCTTTTCATGCTATGCGCCAAGGACCCCGCCCCCGATCAGCGCCCAAATTGTGTGCACGATTTTCTTAGTGCTGCGAAGAAGGGAGTGTCTTATCTTATCGTTTCTAGTATCTTTGGTTCAACAGGACCTCTGGCACTAGAGGGACCGGAATAAGTCTGTCTGTCCCGATACTTATCTCAAAGGAAATTCAAGTCTGAGTCAAAACAGACACTAGACAGACTTAACTCAGAGCGCTACTGGCCGAGTATCCAAGTATTCCAGATTCAAAGCATTGTTCTCCGGTGCCCGATACCCTAGTTTGGAATATTTTCCAATTGTTGCAAACATAGAAGTTTCATGCTACAGAAATAGGATCTTCAGGACCTTTCTTTCTTTCTTTCTCTCTCTCTCTGTCTTTCTTTCTTTCTTTCTTTCTTTCTTTCTTTGATTATTCATTTATTTAATTGATTATTTATATATTCATATAATTTTTTAAATATTTATTTGATCACTTTCAACCACACCAGTTTCGCAAATGCAGCAGTTTTGAATAAATTAATCTATATCTACGCACTAGATAGAGGGTTAAGGTACCGTTGAGCAATTCTCCCTAGCCCTTATCGGTGAGGATTTTAGCAATGCGTTAGAACAACTATATAATTATTCCGTGTGTCTCCCCCCCTCTCCCCTCATCTCGCTCTGCCCCTCTCAGAGTTCAGATATACAGTTAACACTATAATTTATATCTAAAACTGTAACCCTACGTTTGGCCCACCCTGTATATATGTACATAATAATTAACACGTCCTTTTAATCACTGCTGCTTAAATAACCCTAATTATTTCAGTTTCCTAATTAATGATGTCATGAGAAGTAAATAGCCCTGCCATACGGTATAACATTGTGACCCACCGGTCTCAGGACATACGTACATTCTGAGAAGTAGGACAGTACTATGGCATGATTGTATGCATGATACATGGCAGTCCAGCAGAGTTCTTGACAGCCAACCATCCCGTAGATCCATCCATCCACCCATCCATTTTTCCGCCCGTCTGTTAGTGTCAAACCGTCCGTTCATTCATCTACTCACCCATCCTTCCATCCCTCAGTCCGACCACATATCAAATTCAACACAGAAATCCATCCATCCTCCCACTTTTCCACCCGTCTGTTTATCCGTCCGCCCATTCATCCACCCATCCATCCCTCCGTTGTTCCGCCCTCCCATTCATCCATCCATCCATTCATCTATCCATCCGTCCGTTCATCTATCCATCCGTCCGTTCATCCATTCATCCATCCATCCATCCATCCCCTCATTTTTCCGCCCGCCCGTAAATCCGTCCGTCCATTCATCCATCCATCCATCTTTCAGTTTTTCTTTTCATCCATCCATCCTGCCGCTTTTCCACCCGTCTGTTAATCCGTCCGTCCCTTCATCCACTCACCCATCCTTCCATTTCTCCGTCCATCCATTCATCAATTCATCCATCCATCCATCCACCCATCCGCCCATCCTTCAATCCATCCGTTGTTGCGGCTGACAGTCCATTCATCCGTCCGTCTTTCCGACCGCTATTTACCCCCATTCCCAGTAACCTTCACCCAAGGACTATGAGACTCATACACTGTGCCAGGCCGAGGGTAGCCTTAGGTATTCTGGAGTAGGGCCAACTACTGAGATCACCTCCAGGTAAGTTCAGTCGTCCACCACTGGTACTTGGCCAAAGAGGGTAAAGAGGGTTATAGTAACAAGAGCTAGCGCTCGGCAGAAAATGCGACTATGCAGCGTCGCGACCTACTTCGGAGGAGGCGCGGTAAACAAAAGGTATCATGAAGCGCGCAGTATTCCATCACCTTGCAATTTACTGTACAACTTGGGGGTAAAGGTCTTGCATTTAACCATTCTTTCACCAACCCTTGCCCACATTTTGGAAAATGGAGGCGAAAAAAATTGTTAATCCCCACTGTCAATGGTCTTCTGCGGTAAATTGTAATAACAGTAGGAATAATAGACTAGACTTGTCATTTCACGTTTCCCCCCCAAAAATAAACACCCAGATCTGTAGGTATTTCTGTTTTCAGCATGTTCGAAACTGATTTTGTGATACTGTGTGGTCATGCACTTCATATTTACTACTAGCATTGTGCATGCCCACAAAAAAAAAAGCAAAAAAACCATGCGCCATGCAGTGGCTTTTACATTGTAAGCATTGCATTATCTCCACATTTAGGGTCAGCACGTAAACAAAAATATATCATATTATAACCTGGAGTATGTTTTTTGTACATTGAAAGATTAGGCAGCTCAGGTCATACTTGTGGCACTGCAGACTTAACAAACTTCTTCGATAACACAGTGATTTCACCAAAAAGAAACTCTTTTTTTATCAAGACATTAAAGTAACCTATGCCTACAAAAAGCTTATACATGTAAATGTCCAGAATAGCGGCATGAAAATCTATGCATTGATGCTTTCTTGGGTTCGAGAAGTTATGTAGGCCTGCGTGAATAATACATATTAACAAGGGAAGATACAAACTGTTGTCAATATGACAAAACTGTATGAATGTTCATTTCCTTTAAGATCTCATGTCTAATCAAGCTCCAACACAGCTGTAAGATCCCGATTGAGGACGGACGTGTCAGAGTCCCTCAGACCATTAATGACTGTCCAGCCTGCAAGCATAGAGAGCATAGTATCGATGCAAGAATACAATGTTCTGGTTTACATTGCCGGGTACATTGCAAACAAACTTTCCCCGTTGTTGTGTGGGAAATATGGGAGCATGCTGCAGGGATGTGCGGAAGATGCCAGCACACATCACACATTTTTAATAGCCTTCAAGCTCCATCCCCGTTGCTTTTCAACATCTGCAAGGAAATGGAGTGGATCTTCCGGCATCATACTCAGCAAGGACTGCACTCTGTGGACATCTGCAGCTCAATCATAAGGCGAATGCATGAGACGCTACTGCTGGCACCTTCAGGAAAAGTAGAGTGCGCCTTCCAGAAAAGTGACACTCTATTTTGTGTCATCAGCCTATTTGTAAACATTCGTCTACATTTCTTGGTGAAGTGCAAAAACGAAGAATTAGCATTGTCATCCAGGGGAAAAGCCAAAGAAGAGGGTTCAAGGAAGGCTGGTGCATTCCGTCATGTTTAGAAGTTCTCCACTGCACATTAATAATGTAAATGGTCTAATCTAGATCTACAGGGTCTCCATAAAGTCTGGGTACATGGTAAAAAACACATACTTCCTAAAACAAAACAATTTTATTCAATTGGGATGTTGATGAATAATATTTTCAACATGATTTCCGTCATTTTCAATGCATAACTTGATGCGCTTTGCAAAATTCAGGTGAACTCGATGGAACAGGTCTGCATTGCCGTCGATTTCAGCACACTGTCTGGTAATGCGTTCTCTCAAGTAGTTTAAATCTGTAATCTTCATCGACTACGCTTTCTCTTCAAGCATACCCCAGAAAAAGTCTATGGGAGAAAGGTCTGGTGAACGAGGGGACCACTCCACATGACCTCTTCTTCCAATTCAGTGAGGAAAAGTGTAATTCAGCCAGTCTCTAACAGCTGTAGCAAAATGATAGTGAAATCCCCCATGTACCAGACTTGGTGGTCACCCTGTATATCTGTCACTGCGCACTTTAATGTAATATTCTGCTAACAATTCATGTGTTTTTGTGCCATCATATGTATGTAATTTCCTTTACCCAGTGTAGTTTTGAGGATAAATAACAGAGGGTATCACAACTGGTTACATACAAGTTTCCAATTTCTCTGAAGAGCGGTCTACGATCACAATACAAAAATCTCCTTTGCTTTTGTTTACCGCGCCTCCTCCTCGGTAGACGACCCGCCACCGTAGTCGCAGGCTCGCAGTGCTTTCACAATGGCGTGACGTCACAGCGCTTGCTCTTGTTATACCCTCTTTATACCCTCTTTGTACTTGGCTCAGCGAAGCTGAATGGTATTGTGCTGTAAACCACTGCACAGCTTGCCAGACACACGGTTTAACTCGGTCAGTGTTGAGCGAAGATAAAAGGAAAATCTGAGCAGCTGAGCGAATTGTCCCCGTAAAATGGCAACGGTAAAGCTCTAAATTATTATTCCGCCTTAATTTTGAGAAACTGATGTTTGAAATTTCATTTGGTCATAGCTTTTAGAATACGCCTTTTTTTCCTTTTCAGAAATACAAATTACACAACAAATCTGCTTGATTCTTTGACACACAATAGAGAAAGCTTGTAGAAGTAGTGTGTGATGTGCAACTCAGTTCAGCCAAAAAGTGGAGATAGAACTTTGTCATTCTTGGGGGACAAAATGCTGAAGTTATGGTGTAAACTACACACATCGATGGGCCTAACCATCCCTTCATGATCTGCTACAACTAAAGGTTCATACGGCAGCAGATATCATCTCTACACCACAACCGGCAACAAGTACCACAAACAACATAAGGATGATTTTGCAAAATAAATGCATTTAAAATAATAAAACCAAAATAATACAAACTCGAGAAAAATCAAGTGGATAATAATGTAATCACGAAGAATA
Organism: Onchidella celtica; assembly: GCA_963931925.1. Classification (NCBI taxonomy): domain Eukaryota; kingdom Metazoa; phylum Mollusca; class Gastropoda; order Systellommatophora; family Onchidiidae; genus Onchidella; species Onchidella celtica. The sequence goes on from OZ007582.1 coordinate 26,323,198, forward strand.
TCAATAAAAATAAGAATATCAATATT